>JAMWET010000966.1:20000-40000 GCA_024036415.1 Prochilodus magdalenae
AGAGAGAGAGAGAGAGTGAGTGAAAGAGAGAGAGAGAGAGAGTGAGAGGGAGATTGAGTGAGAGAGAGAGGGAGGGAGAGAGAGAGAGAGAGAGAGGGAGGGAGAGAGAGTGAGAGGGAGATTGAGTGAGAGAGAGAGAGGGAGGGAGAGAGGTAGAGAGAGAGAGAGAGAGAGAGTGAGTGAAAGAGAGAGAGGGAGGGAGAGAGGTAGAGAGAGTTGGCTCAGCTTCAGATCACACAGATCTACAGCCCGCCCAACTCCACCCCCCTGACTGACTCAGGTTCTCCTGGTTCTCTGTCCTGTAAATAATACAGGCTTCCTCTTTCACCCATCATCCCATTCAGGCATCTCCTCCTCCTGGTTACTCACTTAGGGACGGCTGTGGAATCCCTGTGGTTCGGATTCAGGTTGTCCTGTTTGGGAGAGGGGGTGCAGTGTCCCTAAACGTGTGTACGGTAGAAGGGATGTGTTGTACACCTGGGAAAAGGCGGGTGGTCACACCAGCTGTCTAATAACACATCCCAACACTTCCCTCCAGCAGTCCCACAGCTGCCCCCGTCTGGATGCCGAGGAGATAAACAGGAATGCAGAACTGAAAATGAGCAGAGCTCAGGCTGGGTGAGCTCCGGAGGCCTGCGCAGGGGTAGCTCCAGCACAGCCGTGTTGTGAGATACAGAGCTACTGACGCAGCTCAGCTCTAACGCCTGCGTGTGGGAGTGTGCACTGATGGCTTCCTGAGGGTCTCTGTGGTTAAAGCAGAAACCAGAAGCCCCTCACATTCCAGAAAGCCTCAGAAACCACACACACACACACACAGACACACACACATACTGTACGAGGGTAACACAGAAGTGAGTCACTGTAATACTGACTGTTTATGTTCCACACAGTTTACCGCTCCCCCGGCGATGCCAGGGTGCTCTGATCAGGTGCTGCTGATTTATTTTGGTGAGTGAATATTAATGCGGCTGCTGTGGGGCCTAACGCTGGACATCGTTAGAGCTGTATTGCTCATGACGCCGATCTGAAACGTGTTAGTGATGTGATTATATCCTCCTGATCCTCCACACAGATCACTCCACCCACCCGACAAAGAACGGGGAAACACGGCTCACATCTGCGGTGTCCAGCTGATAAACACTGATCTGCTGGTAAACTGTTATCTGCCTTACTGACGTGTGTCAGTGTGCGGAGTTACGCTGGTGCTGCTGTTCACACGGTTTTCTCCCGAGAGATAAATCACAGACATCTGATCAGATATGATGTGTTATCTGACTCAGCAGCTCCAGACTGTTCTCTAACCTCCCACGTCTCGGTGACCGGTGTGTGTACGGAGGTGTTTCGGTGACCGGTGTGTGTACGGAGGTGTCTCGGTGACCGGTGTGTGTACGGAGGTGTTTCGGTGAACGGTGTGTGTACGGAGGTGTTTCGGTGACCGGTGTGTGTACGGAGGTTTTTCGGTGAACGGTGTGTGTACGGGGGTGTTTCGGTGACCGGTGTGTGTACGGGGGTGTCTCGGTGACCGGTGTGGGTACAGAGCTGTTTCGGTGACCGGTGTGTGTACGGAGGTGTTTCGGTGACCGGTGTGTGTACGGAGGTGTTTCGGTGACCGGTGTGTGTACGGAGGTGTTTCGGTGACCGGTGTGTGTACGGAGGTGTTTCGGTGACCGGTGTGTGTACGGGAGTGTTTCGGTGACCGGTGTGTGTACGGAGGTGTTTCGGTGACCGGTGTGTGTACGGAGGTTTTTCGGTGACCGGTGTGTACGGGAGTGTTTCGGTGAACAGTGTGTGTACGGGAGTGTTTCGGTGACCAGTGTGTGTACGGGGGTGTTTCGGTGAACGCTGTGTGTCGGTGAACAGTGTGTGTACGGGAGTGTTTCGGTGACCGGTGTGTGTACGGGGGTGTTCCGGTGAGCGGTGTGTGTACGGGGGTGTTTGGGTTTTCGGTGTGTGTACGGAGGTGTTTCGGTGACCGGTGTGTGTACGGAGGTGTTTCGGTGACCGGTGTGTGTACGGGGGTGTTTCGGTGACCGGTGTGTGTCGGGGGGGGTTTCGGTGTGTGTACGGAGGTGTTTCGGTGACCGGTGTGTGTACGGAGGTGTTTCGGTGACCGGTGTGTGTACGGGAGTGTTTCGGTGACCAGTGTGTGTACGGGGGTGTTTCGGTGAACGCTGTGTGTACGGAGGTATTTCGGTGAACAGTGTGTGTACGGGAGTGTTTCGGTGAACGGTGTGTGTACGGGAGTGTTTCGGTGACCGGTGTGTGTACGGGGGTGTTTCGGTGACCGGTGTGTGTACGGGAGTGTTTCGGTGAACGGTGTGTGTACGGAGGTGTCTCGGTGACCGGTGTGTGTACGGAGGTGTTTCGGTGACCGGTGTGTGTACGGAGGTGTTTCGGTGACCGGTGTGTGTACGGAGGTGTTTCGGTGACTGGTGTGTGTCGGGGGGGGTTTCGGTGTGTGTACGGAGGTGTTTCGGTGACCGGTGTGTGTACGGAGGTGTTTCGGTGACCGGTGTGTGTACGGGAGTGTTTCGGTGAACGGTGTGTGTACGGAGGTGTCTCGGTGACCGGTGTGTGTACGGAGGTGTTTCGGTGACCGGTGTGTGTACGGGGGTGTTTCGGTGAACGGTGTGTACGGAGGTGTCTCGGTGACCGGTGTGTGTACGGAGGTGTTTCGGTGACCGGTGTGTGTACGGGAGTGTTTCGGTGAACGGTGTGTGTACGGAGGTGTCTCGGTCACCGGTGTGTGTACGGAGGTGTTTCGGTGACCGGTGTGTGTACGGAGGTGTTTCGTGACCGGTGTGTGTACGGGGGTGTTTTCGGTGAACTGGTGTGTGTCGGTGGGGGGGGTTTTTCCGGTGTGTGTACTGGAGGTGTTTCGGTGACGGTGGTGTGTACGGGGGTGTTTCGGTGCGGTGTGTACGGGGCGGGTTTCGGTGTGTGTACGGCGGTGTTTCGGTGACCGGTGTGTGTACGGAGGTGTCTCGGTGACCGGTGTGTGTACGGGGATGTTACGTGACCGGTGTGTGTACGGGGGTGTTTCGGTGACCGGTGTGTGTACGGAGGTGTTTCGGTGACCGGTGTGTGTACGGGGTGGGTGTGAACTGGTGCTGTGTGTACGGGAGTGTTTCGGTGACCGGTGTGTGTACGGGGGTGTCTCGGTGACCGGTGTGTGTACGGGGGTGTTTCGGTGACCGCTGTGTGTACGGGGGTGTTTCGGTGACCGGTGTGTGTACGGGAGTGTTTCGGTGAACGCTGTGTGTACGGGAGTGTTTCGGTGAACGCTGTGTGTACGGGAGTGTTTCGGTGAACGGTGTGTGTACGGGAGTGTTTCGGTGTACGGTGTTTTTCGGTACGTTTTTGAGTGTGTTTGGTGACCGGTGTGTGTACGGGAGTGTTTCGGTGACCGGTGTGTGTACGGGAGTGTTTCGGTGAACGGTGTGTGTACGGGGGTGTTTCGGTGACCGGTGTGTGTACGGGGGTGTTTCGGTGACCGCTGTGTGTACGGGGGTGTTTCGGTGACCGGTGTGTGTACGGGAGTGTTTCGGTGACCGGTGTGTGTACGGGAGTGTTTCGGTGAACGGTGTGTGTACGGGAGTGTTTCGGTGACCGGTGTGTGTACGGGAGTGTTTTGGTGACCGGTGTGTGTACGGGGGTGTCTCGGTGACCGGTGTGTGTACGGGAGTGTTTCGGTGACCGGTGTGTGTACGGGGGTGTTTCGGTGACCGGTGTGTGTACGGGAGTGTTTCGGTGAACGGTGTGTGTACGGGAGTGTTTCGGTGAACGGTGTGTGTACGGGAGTGTTTCGGTGAACGGTGTGTGTACGGGGGTGTGACCGGTGTGTGTACGGGGGTGTTTCGGTGAACGGTGTGTGTACGGGGGTGTGACCGGTGTGTGTACGGGAGTGTTTCGGTGAACGGTGTGTGTACGGGGGTGTCTCGGTGACCGGTGTGTGTACGGGGGTGTTTCGGTGACCGGTGTGTGTACGGGGGTGTCTCGGTGACCGGTGTGTGTACGGGGGTGTTTTGGTGACCGGTGTGTGTACGGGGGTGTTTCGGTGACCGGTGTGTGTACGGGGGTGTCTCTGTGACCGCTGTGTGTACAGGGGTGTTTCGGTGACCGGTGTGTGTACGGGGGTGTCTCGGTGACCGCTGTGTGTACGGGAGTGTTTCGGTGAACGGTGTGTGTACGGGGGTGTCTCGGTGACCGGTGTGTGTACGGGGGTGTCTCGGTGAACGGTGTGTGTACGGGGGTGTCTCGGTGAACGGTGTGTGTACGGGGGTGTCTCGGTGACCGGTGTGTGTACGGGGGTGTCTCGGTGAACGGTGTGTGTACGGGGGTGTCTCGGTGACCGGTGTGTGTACGGGAGTGTTTTGGTGACCGGTGTGTGTACGGGAGTGTCTCGGTGACCGGTGTGTGTACGGGGGTGTTTTGGTGACCGGTGTGTGTACGGGAGTGTTGCAGTGTTGTGCAGGACAGTGAAGGTACGCTGGGCAGTGTGGTCTGGTGGTAACCCGCTGTCCTGTGCTGTGACTGTAGAGGTGTGAGGTGTTGAGGTTCTGTTGCTGTTTTGGTAAAATGTTGGTGGTTTCACCGAAAGAAACAGCAGAAGAGAAGAGAAACTGGAGGCTGTAAATGTGAGTGAATCTGATTACACATCAGTTCAGCTCCTCTGTGTGTGTGTGTGATGTGTGTGTGTGGTGTGTGGTGTGTGGTGTGTGTGTGTGTGTGCCTCCCCTTTGAAATGGGATTTCTCATAAGCAGAAGAAGACAGGAAAAGGCAGCTAAACCCTGAGCTGAGAGGAAGCCAGACGGCAGTGCGTGTTTCAGCGTTTCGTCTCTGAGGGCCTCAGAACCATGATACACAAGAACAGCCACACAGCGCTCACCCTGCCGCTCGCCCTGCTGCTCGCCCTGCTGCACTCCAGCCTCAGCCGTGAGTCGAACGTTTCTCTGCTTCTTTTAGAGCTCGTTATTTTAACGGCGGGTTAACCTCCTGCTCAGGTCTGAAGGGTTCCTCTGACTGAGGCACATGTTCATTCAGCTCCGTCTGAGCGCCACACGGTGCTGTCGGTGTGGACACACACTGTATGAATGACAGACTGCTGCAGGGATTTAGATCGTCTGTAGTTTCACTGTTTACCTGTAGATCAGTGTGAACCGGTTCTACTGACCACTCTGACCTCACTAGTGGGGTTTAAGGGGTTACGCTGAGGATGTGGACTCCTGCCCCAGTGGTCACTCAGTCACCAGATCAAATACAGCTTTACATATTCGTAACTCCTCTACAATAATAATAAACAGCGGTTAATCGTGAATACAGTCGTATGCAGTGCTGGAAGTGAGTCGGTACTCACTGATACACCGTCCCGGCAACTCTCTACTGTACCGGCGCTTCCCACAAGCTGCTGGTGGTGTATCTGATTCAGTTCCACCTTAAATTCCTGCTCCCTTTCACAGTACAGGACTGCACTTATCAGCTAAAGTAGTTCAACCATCACATGCAACCCTCTCTCTCCACCATCACCACGATGGTTGCTCAGTGGTGGTGTCTCAAAACACAGTCCAGATCCTCTAGGGTCGCATTCACCGTACCGACACCAACCACCGGCGACACCACGGGAAGACTAAACCCTCTAAACAGGCGGTACAGCTGTAAATTCACCGCATCAGCCTCGAACAGCACAACAACATTTACATTTACGGCTTTTAGCAGACGCTCTTATCCAGAGCCACTTACAGCCGTGCTCAGTGCTCCGTTGGATGATATTCCAGCTGGTACAGGAAGGTTAGAGTCTAGAACTCACCACGAGCTAAGACACTACCCGAACAGGGGCCAGCGCTGGCACCTAGAGATTAATACACAGACATATATAAAGCAAAAAGAGCATTACCTGGCAACCCCAGCCCAGCACTCACACCTATAGAGGAGAAAAGGTCATTATAAGTGCAACACAAGTACATACACACAACTTACACATTTAGAAGGTCGGGTTACCTCATTAATCTCCCAAAACCAGCTCCGGCCACTCCGGCCACTCCGACCACCAGGCCAGTGGAGAATCTGTGGATCATGTACAGTCACCTGTTCTCCTGGTTAGATTCCTCTCTGTGAAATGAAGTTCCTGCGGAAGTTTCTCTTCTATAAACACCAACATAAAGTATAAACCGTGTAATACAGGTCCGATTTATTTACGCTTAGAACCTCAACACACTTTAAATCTGACCAGCACCGGCGTGCGTGTCGGCCACTATCAGCAACCCAACTATTATATTCCGATTTCCACACTCACCGATACGACCGTCTGCTCTGAATACGGTCACGCTGTACTAAATACTGATAATGCTGTTTCTCTAGGGTTAGGGTTAGTAAATAAATAAATACATAAATAAATAAATAAATAAATTAGCTGGGTTACTTCTGATTGACTGTGTCAGTACTAAACATGCTGTATTAAATAACTCGTATCACTGTAGCGTGTGCACTGACACGCGGATGCTGCATCACCATGTTATGTATTGTATATTCTGATATTTGGATCCATTTGGATGAATAAATGAATAAATGGCTCTTAGTGTAAATAAATCGGACCTGTATTACACGGTTTATACTTTATGTTGGTGTTTATAGAAGAGAAACTTCCGCAGGAACTTCATTTCACAGAGAGGAATCTAACCAGGAGAACAGGTGACTGTACATGATCAACAGATTCTCCACTGGCCTGGTGGTCAGAGTGCCCAGAGGCGGCCTTCTAAATATCATATAGGCTCATAAGGTGTTATTCATGTGTCCGTCATCCGTCACATGGGCTACTGCAGCTAACGTAGGCCACAGGCGCTGGAGTCACGAGCATGATCCCGCTCATTCATGCTTCTTTAGTCTATCCACTGTGAGACGGCAGAGGAGCCTGCTCATATCGGCGGAGGCCTGAGGACTGTGAGACAGTGCTGAGTGGAGAGGTAGAGTAAGTTCCTCCGTTCTGCAGTTCCCCGTACCTCAGAAACGTTCTGGTTCTTAGGTACCGGTTTCTTATCGGAATTTTCCATTCCACCTTAAACATGCGTGAACCAGCTGCACCGCGTGAGGTGGAGCAGAACATTCAAATGAGAAGCCAGTTTCAGCCTGGTGACTCCGGTGCTGATGGATGCTGGATGTTCTGAGACGTTCCACTCCGGTTCTAGAACTGACTCAGCAGTGGGGTGGGGTTTGAGCTGCTGCGTTTGTGCTCGTTGTTTTCGGGACTTTCACTTTTCCTGCAGTTTCACTCTCACTGGAGGCTGTTAGGAGCCGCGGCTCTGCGCCGGTTGTTCTGTTGTTGTACTGCTGGGAGGAAGTGCATCCTACAGCCTGTTTACCTCTGGTGCTCTTTCCACTCTGACACTCCGAGTGATGTCACATGATCACATTAGCTCTGCCACGTACGCCTGGTCTGGGAGGGACAGACGAGTAGACGGATCGGACTGGACTGGAATAATGTGTTTACTGCACTGAGATATTAATGTTTATTCTTTTTACCAAGTTATTAAATATATACTGCTCTGCTCATACAGCAGCTCCAGTCTGAACCATCTGTATGGGACACAGTACAATTACTCATAACCACATACCCTATAACCCAGACCTGCAGTACATCAAGGAATAAATAAGAATGGATTAATAACCCATATCGGATACTGAATAATTCATATTAGATACTAGATAATTCATAGTACAAACCGGATTCCAAAAAAGTTGGGACACTAAACTAATAGTGAATAAAAACTGAATGCAGTGATGTGGAGGCGCCAACATCTAATATTTTATTGAGAATAGAACACAAATCACAGATCAGAAGTTTAAACTGAGAGAATGTATCATTTTAAGGGAAAAATATGTTGTTTCAAAATTTCATGGCGTCAACAAATCCCAAAAAAGTTGGGACAAGGCCATTTTCACCACTGTGTGGCATTCCCCCTTCTTCTTACAACACTCAACAGACGTCTGGGGACAGAGGAGACCAGCTTCTCAAGTTTAGAAATAGGAATGCTCTCCCACTCATGTCTAATACAGGCCTCTAACTGTTCAATCGTCTTGGGCCTTCTTTGTCACACCTTCCTCTTTATGATGCGCCGAATGTTCTCTATAGGTGAAAGATCTGGACTGCAGGCTGGCCGTTTCAGTACCCGGATCCTTCTCCTACGGAGCCATGATGCTGTGATTGCTGCAGAATGTGGTCTGGCATTATCTTGTTGAGAAATGCAGGGTCTTCCCTGAAAGAGATGACGTCTAGATGGGAGCATATGTTGTTCTAGAACCTGAACATGGTTCTCTGCATTAATGGTGCCTTTCCAGACATGCCAGCTGCCCATGCCACAAGCACTCATGCAGCCCCATACCATCAGTGATGCAGGCTTCTGAACGGAGCGCTGATAACAGCTTGGGTTATCCTTGTCCTCTCTGGTCCGGATGACATGGCGTCCCAGTGTTCCATAAAGAACTTCAGATCGTGACTCATCTGACCACAGAACAGTCTTCCATTTTCCACACTCCATTTTAAAAGACCCCTGGCCCAGTGCAGACGTCTGAGCTTGTGGAGCTTGCTTAGAAATGGCTTCCTTTTTGCACTGTAGAGTTTCAGCTGGCAGCGGCGGATGGCACGGTGGATTGTGTTCACTGACGATGCTTTCTGGAAGTATTCCTGAGCCCATTCTGTTATTTCCTGGACTTTGGCATTCCTGTTTGAGGTGCAGTGACGTTAAGGGCCCAGAGATCACGAGCATCCAGTAGAGTTTTACGGCCTTGACCCTTACGCACAGCGATTGTTCCAGATTCTCTGGATCTTTTGATGATGTTATGCACGGTTGATGATGAGAACTTAAAAGTCTTTGCTATTTGACGCTGGGTAACACCATTCTGGTATTGCTGCACTATCTTTCTGCGCAACAATGGTGGAATTGGTGATCCTCTTACCATCTTGGCTTCAGAGAGACACTGACACTCTGAGAAGCTCTTTTTATACCCAATCATGTGTCAATTGACCTAATTAGTGTTAATTGGTCTTCCAGCTGTTCGTTATATGATCAATTTCCTTTTTCCATCCACTTATTGCTACTTGTCCCAACTTTTTTGGGATTTGTTGACGTCATGAAATTTTGAAACAACATATTTTTCCCTTAAAATGATACATTCTCTCAATTTAAACTTCTGATCTGTGATTTGTGTTCTATTCTGAATAAAATATTAGATGTTGGCGCCTCCACATCATTGCATTCAGTTTTTATTCACAAATTGTTTAGTGTCCCAACTTTTTTGGAATCCGGTTTGTAGATACTGAATAATTAATAGTAGATACTGAATTATTCATAGTAGATACTGAATAACCCATAGTAGACACTGAATAATTCATACTGGATACTGAATAATTCATAGTAGATACTGAATAATTCATACTGGATACTGAATCATTCATACTGGATACTGAATAATTCATAGTAGATACTGAATAATTCATACTGGATACTGAATAATTCATACTGGATACTGAATAATTCATAGTAGATACTGAATAATTCATAGTGGATACTGAATAATTCATACTGGATACTGAATAATTCATAGTAGATACTGAATAATTCATAGTGGATACTGAATAATTCATACTGGATACTGAATAATTCATAGTGGATACTGAATAATTCATACTGGATACTGAATAATTCATAGTAGATACTGAATAATTCATACTGGATACTGAACAATTCATACTGGATACTGAATAATTCATAGTAGATACTGAATAATTCATAGCGGTCGCTGATATTCTGAAATTGTTTTGAGGTTATTAACTGGAGTTTACAGATTGAGCTATTTGATCTTTCAGGGTAACACAGTAGAGCGTGTGTCTGACTCATAGCGGACGGAGGCGAGTGGAGAAATTGTGTGGAAAGTGCAGATTCTAAACTTTCACTCCTGGGCCGTGTTGTTGTGGAGAGGAGATATTGTATTATGATCGTTTTGTTTGATGTTGGAGGGACGAATGGAAGGAAAGTTACCGTTGTTCATCCGGTACATATTTTCCATGTTTGTCACAAATGGAAAAAACCAGAGGTGCCGGCTCACTGTGGGGACGGAGAGAGAGCGAATAACGAGGCACTTTAATATGTAAATATGTAACAAATATACCAGCAGTGATGTTCAGCACACAGCCCAGAGCAACCTGCCTGAATACCTGAGGAGGGGCTGAATACACAGGAACGAGCGCGACCTGTGGAACAGGGTGAGTGTGGTTACGGGGTGAACAGCTCACCGGACTGAAACCCGTTTCTGCGCTCAGTAGATCTTTCTCACTTCTGACCTGCAGAGCTGTTTGCTCAGTTTTGCATCAGATGTGGCTTTTGGCCCAAAGCACGCTTCAACACCCACTGCTGCATCATCACCACGTCCCGTAAACACGCAGCCTGCAGCTACAGCCCTCAGCTCTCCTCCCGCCTCTCCTGCAGCAGAGCACACAGACACGCTCGGTTCCTCCACCCTCTCCGGCCTGCTGAAGCCCACTGCCATGTCCACCTCCCCACTGCTGATCAAACCCATGGCTTCACCCCCTCATCACAGGGCAGCTGGTGCCTTCTCTCTTTGTAAACAGAAGGTTCTTCAGGAGTTCTTTAGTGAAGGGAAGGGTTCTATTTACATCCTTGCATTCTATAAAGAACCACGGGCATGCTTAAAGCTTGACACGTCAAACGACAGAACCCCTTTTGGGCATCTACAATCATATACAACACATTCTCCATCAGTCTGAGGAACCATTCCACCATGCACAGAACCAATTAAGCATACAACGGTTCTAATATCAATAACAATGATAGTAAGTAATACTTATAATGCATCCAGGAACCCAGACATGCTTACAGTTAAATCAATACATAGAACAGAGAACCCCGCAGTAAAGCAGAGCAACACTAATACAGACAGGAGAGGAGAACCCTGGATGGAGGAGCAGTCTGGTGTGGAGGAGGTTGTGGGTGAGGTTAAGTTTAAACGTGGGGAGAATTAGATTCTGTGGAGGTGTGAGGAAGGAACGTGAGTAGACCGACTGAGAAGGAGCCGGATAAGTCAGCAGGAAGATCAGACAGATCAGAGGGACAGAGGTTTGAAAGTGAGGAGCAGGATTTTGAAATGTGCTCAGGTTTTCATGGGGAGTCGGTGGAGCTGGTGGAGTACGAGTGTGAGGTGAGGAGTATGAGTAAGGGAACAGGCAGCAGGACTCTGGACCATCTGGAGCTTATGAAAAGAGAAGGAGCTAATGGTCACGGGAAGTGAGTTGCTGTAGGGGCGGCCGGAGAGGAGGGCATGGATAAGAGTTTGAGCTGCAGACTGTGCTGTGCGGTGTAGCTGTGCTGCTCGTTAGCGGATCGTTACAGGTGGTTGCTGATTAAGGGGTGTACACTGAGTGTATAGTAACTGTGTTGCTGGTTTCTTATTCACCAGGTTCATATTTCTTTGATCTAAGTTTGTTCCACTTGTTTGATGCCTGGATTAAACTGCTGCCCCATTTAAGGTGGAAAATTTGGAAAAAAAAAAAAAAACGCTGATTGTGTTTTCCAGACTTCATGTGTCCACATATCTCGTCTTGGTTTTAGTGGCCATCGTGAGAAGAGGGTCGACCCTGGCGCTCTCAGTATCCCGAGTTAATGTGCAGTGCTCTTCTGTAATCCATAAATACATGCCTGTCGGGGAAATGAACCGCATTAGCTCCAACACCTGCTCAGGCAGGACTGGGCAGGCATGGCTGGTTTGCCCTCCTGTCAGACTGCAGACTGACGAGCACCAGCTTCAGCTTCCTTTTGACCTCATTGTGGTGACAGAGTTTAACCCCTTATAGGGTCTGTTTGTGGGTCCACATTAACTGTAGTGACGCTGTAGAGAACTCACTGATGATGTACAGAACACATAGTGATGCTGTAGAGGACTCATAGTGACGCTGTAGAGGACTCATAGTGACGTAGAGAACTCACTGATGATGTACAGAACACATAGTGACGCTGTAGAGGACTCATAGTGACGCTGTAGAGGACTCAGTGATGCTGTAGAGGACTCATAGTGACGCTGTAGAGAATCCATAGTGATGCTGTAGAGGACTCATAGTGACGCTGTAGAGAATCCATAGTGATGCTGTAGAGGACTCATAGTGACGCTGTAGAGAATCCATAGTGATGCTGTAGAGGACTCATAGTGACGCTGTAGAGGACTCATAGTGACGTAGAGAACTCACTGATGCTGTACAGAACACAGAGTGACGCTGTAGAGGACTCATAGTGACGCTGTAGAGGACTCAGTGATGCTGTAGAGGACTCATAGTGACGCTGTAGAGAATCCATAGTGATGCTGTAGAGGACTCATAGTGACGCTGTAGAGAATCCATAGTGATGCTGTAGAGGACTCATAGTGACGCTGTAGAGGACTCATAGTGACGCTGTAGAGGACTCATAGTGACGCTGTAGAGAATCCATAGTGATGCTGTAGAGGACTCATAGTGACGCTGTAGAGAATCCATAGTGATGCTGTAGAGGACTCATAGTGACGCTGTAGAGGACTCATAGTGACGTAGAGAACTCACTGATGATGTACAGAACACATAGTGACGCTGTAGAGGACTCATAGTGACGCTGTAGAGGACTCAGTGACGCTGTAGAGGACTCATAGTGACGCTGTAGAGAACTCAGTGACGCTGTAGAGAACTCATAGTGATGCTGTAGAGAATCCACAGTGACGCTGTAGAGGACTCATAGTGACCCTGTAGAGAATCCATAGTGATGCTATAGAGAATCCATAGTGATGCTGTAGAGGACTCATAGTGACGCTGTAGAGGACTCATAGTGACGCTGTAGAGGACTCAGTGACGCTGTAGAGAACTCATAGTGACGCTGTAGAGGACTCATAGTGACGCTGTAGAGAACTCAGTGACGCTGTAGAGAATCCACAGTGACGCTGTAGAGGACTCATAGTGACGCTGTAGAGAACTCAGTGATGCTGTAGAGGACTCATAGTGACGCTGTAGAGGACTCATAGTAGAGGACTCATAGTGACGCTGTAGAGAACTCAGTGACGCTGTAGAGAATCCACAGTGACGCTGTAGAGGACTCATAGTGACGCTGTAGAGAACTCAGTGACGCTGTAGAGAATCCATAGTGACGCTGTAGAGAACTCATAGTGATGCTGTAGAGAATCCATAGTGACGCTGTAGAGAATCCATAGTGACGATGTAGAGGACTCATAGAGACGCTGTAGAGGACTCATAGTGACGCTGTAGAGGACTCATAGTGACGCTGTAGAGAACTCATAGTGACGCTGTAGAGGACTCATAGAGACGCTGTAGAGGACTCATAGTGACGCTGTAGAGGACTCATAGTGACGCTGTAGAGGACTCATAGTGACGCTGTAGAGGACTCATAGTGACGCTGTAGAGGACTCATAGTGACGCTGTAGAGGACTCATAGTGACGCTGTAGAGAACTCAGTGATGCTGTAGAGGACTCATAGTGACGCTGTAGAGGACTCATAGTAGAGGACTCATAGTGACGCTGTAGAGAACTCAGTGACGCTGTAGAGAATCCACAGTGACGCTGTAGAGGACTCATAGTGACGCTGTAGAGAACTCAGTGACGCTGTAGAGAATCCATAGTGACGCTGTAGAGAACTCATAGTGATGCTGTAGAGAATCCATAGTGACGCTGTAGAGAATCCATAGTGACGATGTAGAGGACTCATAGAGACGCTGTAGAGGACTCATAGTGACGCTGTAGAGGACTCATAGTGACGCTGTAGAGAACTCATAGTGACGCTGTAGAGGACTCATAGAGACGCTGTAGAGGACTCATAGTGACGCTGTAGAGGACTCATAGTGACGCTGTAGAGGACTCATAGAGACGCTGTAGAGGACTCATAGTGACGCTGTAGAGGACTCATAGTGACGCTGTAGAGGACTCATAGTGACGCTGTAGAGGACTCATAGTGACGCTGTAGAGGACTCAGTGCTGTTGAATAATAATAATCTTTAACATTAGTAGCTGAGCAGGTAGTTTCGGGTTTAAGGGTTTAGGTACTGTGTAAATGTCAGAATGACTGATTCTGATCTCTCTATTTTTAAGTGCGTCTGTGGTTTTAACCATTATCTGATAATCTGATTTTATGTTCTCTGAAACTTAACAGGATGTTCTTATTTATCATTTTTCTTTCTCTCAGGGGAATCTAATCATGTTGAAGTAAACGTCAGGGAGGATTCAGAGCTCACGTTTGAGTTTGCGTCCTGTTGCGCCAAGGAGAAATTTGAGCTATACAAAGAGGACAGGAAGATCGGAAGCTCTCCCAGCACCATACGTCGCTGCCTCCCGCCTGCTGCAGCACCGACGCAGTTCTGCATCATTCGTGTGTTTTCATACAACATCACTCTGCTCTTCTCAAACCTAACAGTAAACAGTAGTGGGCTCTACCACCTGGTCGTGTATGTGGAGAACCAGAAAGAGTCTGTCATTTTCAGTAATAGAGTCAATCTGACTGTGACGGAACCGACGGTACCCACAGGTACGACTTCTGATATGAACCTACACACGTGGACAAAATTGTGGTACCCCTCGGTTAATGAAAGAAATACCCACAATGGGAACAGAAATAACTTTAACCTGACAAAAGTAATAATAAATAAAGATGCTATGAAAATGAACACATGAAAGTCAGACAGTGCTTTTCCACCATGCTTCAACAGAACTCCTGAAACGGGCCTGGACAGAAATGATGGCACCCCTAACTTAATATTTTGTTGCACCACCTTTTGAGGCAGTCACTGCAATCAAGCGATTCCTGTACCTGTCAGTGAGACTCCTGCACCTCTCAGCAGGTATTCTGGCCCACTCCTCATGAGCACACTGCTCCAGCTGTCTCAGGTGTGAAGGGGGACTTTTCCAGACGGCAGGTTTCAGCTCCTTCCAAAGATGCTCAGTAGGATTAGGTCCGGGCTCATAGAACCCCCCTTCAGAACCGTCCAGTGTTTCCTCTGAGCCACTCTGGGGGGTTAGATGTGTGTTTTGGGTCATTATCCTGCAGGACCCATGACCTGCGACTGAGACCAGGCTTTCTGACACTGGGCAGCACGCTCTCTGGAGTTCCCTGATAGTCCTGAGATTTCATTGTACCCTGTGCCAGATGCAGCAGAGCAGCGCCAGAACATAACAGAACCTCCTCCATGTTCCACAGGAGGGACCGTGTTCTTTTCCTGATGTGCTTCATTCCTCCGTCTGTGAACACAGAGCTGATGTGCCTTGTCTCATCTGTCCATAGGACATTCTCCCAGAAGCTCTGTGGCTGGTCAGCATGTAGTTTGGTAAATTCCAGTCTGGCTTTTTTCCTCCTTGGTCGTCTCCCATTAAGTCCACTGTGGCTCAGACATGGACAGATGGCGCGATCGGACACTGATGTTCCTTGAGCTTGAAGTTCACCTTTAACCTCTTTAGAAGTTTTTCTCGGCTCCTTTGTTCCCGTTCGTATTATCCGTCTCTTTGATCTGTCATCAGTTCTCCTCCAGCGTCCAGGGAGGTGGGCTACAGTCCCCTGGATCTTAAACTTCTGAATGATATAAGCAGCTGTGGTCACAGGAACATCCAGCTGCTTGGAGACGGTCTTATCACCTTTACCTTTAACATGCGTGTCTATAGTTCTCTTTCTGATGTCCTGAGACAGCTCTGTCCTTCGCTTCCTCTGGACCATGTTAAGTGTGGTACACTTTGGTCACATTTTTCAGAGGTACCATCATTTCTGTCCCGGCCTGTTTCAGGAGTTCTGTTGAAGCATGGCTGAAAAGCAATGTCTGACTTTCATTTGTTCATTTTCATAGAATTTTTATTTATTATTACTTTATATTTACATTTACATTTAAGGCGTTTAGCAGACGCTCTTATCCAGAGCGACCTACAACCGTGCTCAGTGCTCTGTTGGATAATATTCCAGCTAGTAGGAAGTTTAGAGCCTAAAACTCACCAGGAGCTCAGAATAAAGTCAGAGTAAAGGTATTTCTGTTACCATTGTGGTTTTTTTTTTTTAATTAACCGAGGGGTACCAACAGTTTTGTCCACGTGTGTATAACACTGAGCGGATCAGAATGATCCTCCCCAGATTCCAGCCATCCTTACTCTCTTTCTCAGTTTCAGAACCGACTTCCACCACCAGCAACAACAGCTCCTTAGTCAGGAGTCAGTCAGACACGCTCTCACGCTACATCTGCAGCACCGTCATGATCAGTCTGGTTCTCGCACTGGTGGGCCTGCTGGTCTGGTTCTGCCGGATTTACAGAAGAGAATCAGGTAAAGTAACAAATCCGTCCTGCACTTACAAAGAACCAGAGCATACACCACCATCTATATCTGGCATCCTGTACGTGCTCCTCCACCTTCTATATCTGCCATCCTGTACATGCTCCTCCACCTTCTATATCTGCCATTCTGTACATGCTCCTCCACCTTCTATATCTGCCATCCTGTACATGCTCCTCCACCTTCTATATCTGCCATCCTGTACATGCTCCTCCACCTTCTATATCTGCCATCCTGTACATGCTCCTCCACCTTCTATATCTGCCATCCTATGAGTGAGGTAGTGAGTGAGTGAGTGAGTGAGTGAGTGAGTGAGTGAGGTAGTGAGTGAGTGAAGAAGAGTTACTAGGTTTAATATAATCACACTGCAGATTAACCAGATTACCAGATTACTAATCTTCATGTTTTACTCAGAAACGCTCCGTACGGTCCTGTTCCATTAACTTCTGTATCTGGAGTGGATTACTGATTGTTATTATATCTAACCCTAACCCTAACCCTAACCCTAACCCTAACCCTAGAACTCTTGCCTGCAGGTGACACTCCAGCTCTGACTGCCAACACAGCACAGCAGGTAGGCAAATATTAATACCCACAATCTAGAACGTTCCGTTCAGCCTCAAGACTGTGGTGTCCTAGCTAACCTGCCCTGGAACGTCCTGTGTCTCCACAGAGCATTGTTAGTGTTTGTTAAATCCTAATTAATCACAATTCATCAGAACTAATAATAATAATTCATCAGAACTAATAATAATAATAATAATTCTGAATCAGATCTCCTGGTTTAAAACTGTATTGAGGGTATAATGTCAGTACAGGCTCAGTCTAACAGCTGATCACATCTCACTGATATCTAGAATTTAAATGGTCTAGATTATGTTTAGATGGAACGGTTCTAACTACGGTTCCTGCAGGACGCTCCTATTTTACAGCACTTCCAGATTTCAGTGCACATAATAAACTGATAACCGATAACATTCTACATCAGTTTATTAAATCTCATTACTATCACATTCATATTAATATCCACAACGCTGTCCGTCACTGTCCGTCACTGTCCGTCACTCTCCGTCACTCTCCGTCACTGTCCGTCACTGTCCGTCACTGTCCGTCACTCTCCGTCACTGTCCGTCACTGTCCGTCACTGTCCGTCACTCTCCGTCACTCTCCGTCACTGTCCGTCACTGTCCATCACTCTCCGTCACTGTCCATCACTGTCCGTCACTGTCCGTCACTGTCCGTCACTGTCCGTCACTGTCTGTCACTCTCCGTCACTCTCCGTCACTGTCCGTCACTGTCCGTCACTGTCCATCACTCTCCGTCACTGTCCGTCACTCTCCGTCACTGTCCCATCACTGTCCGTCACTGTCCGTCACTGTCCCATCACTGTCCGTCACTCTCCGTCACTGTCCGTCACTGTCCGTCACTGTCCGTCACTGTCCATCACTCTCCGTCACTGTCCGTCACTGTCCCATCACTGTCCGTCACTCTCCGTCACTGTCCGTCACTGTCCCATCACTGTCCCATCACTGTCCGTCACTGTCCGTCACTGTCCCATCACTGTCCGTCACTCTCCGTCACTGTCCGTCACTGTCCGTCACTGTCCGTCACTGTCCATCACTCTCCGTCACTGTCCGTCACTGTCCCATCACTGTCCGTCACTCTCCGTCACTGTCCGTCACTCTCCGTCACTGTCCCATCACTGTCCGTCACTGTCCGTCACTGTCCCATCACTGTCCCATCACTGTCCATCACTCTCCGTCACTGTCCGTCACTCTCCGTCACTGTCCCATCACTGTCCGTCACTGTCCGTCACTGTCCCATCACTGTCCGTCACTCTCCGTCACTGTCCGTCACTGTCCGTCACTGTCCGTCACTGTCCATCACTCTCCGTCACTGTCCGTCACTCTCCGTCACTGTCCCATCACTGTCCGTCACTGTCCGTCACTGTCCCATCACTGTCCCATCACTGTCCGTCACTGTCCCATTACTGTCCCATCACTGTCCGTCACTGTCCCATCACTGTCCGTCACTGTCCGTCACTGTCCGTCACTGTCCATCACTGTCCGTCACTGTCCCATCACTCTCCATCACTGTCCGTCACTGTCCGTCACTGTCCATCACTGTCCATCACTGTCCGTCACTGTCCCATCACTGTCCGTCACTGTCCGTCACTGTCCATCACTGTCCATCTCACACTGCTCAGGCGTCCCTCTTTGTGCTGGTGGCTGGGACTCCCGCCACTCGCTCCTGTGTCTCCCTGGAATTTACACTGACACCCAAACTCACTCTGTATGAAAAGATTCTGGTTCTGTGTGTTTGTGTGTAGGGGATCTGCCCGGTGTCCAGCACTGTACCTGCGGTCAGCTGTATTGAATACGGAGTTCTAGACTTCCAGAACCAACCGAACCGTCCGGAGAGATACAGCAACCCAGAGGTGGGAGACAGGGATGTCGAGTACGCTGCTATAATGTTCCCCCCACGGAAACAAAGAACATGAGAGAGAGAGAGAGAGAGAGAGAGAGCGCGAGAGAGAGAGCGAGAGAGAGAGCGAGAGAGAGAGAGAGAGAGAGAGAGAGAGAGAGAGAGAGAGAGAGAGAGAGAGAGAGAGAGAGAGAGAGAGAGAGAGAGAGAGAGAGAGACTTTCTGCAGAACAGGTGCTTTAAAACCCTGGGTGCTCCTCCCTCGTCACCCTCGTCCTGGAATCACACTGTGCACCGAGGGCTGGCGCGGTTGTGGTTTTGTCCAGCGTGCGCGAGAGCGGCTAACGCTGTATTACTGTTGCACTTCACGTCTGCACCAGTGACTGAGCACACAGGAAGCGTGAGTGTGCACACAGGAAGTTACTGTAAATGCGTACGCGAGGGCTGGTTGGGTGAAACATGAGCATATTAATAATTCATACATTTCTAAGAGATTTTGATTCTGTAAGGTTCCAGTGCTGGAGTGTAATGAGTCAGTGTTCTAGACAGGTGATAACCACAAAACCCCTGGTGAGAAACCCCCAGAGCCGTGCTGCCTGGGTTCTATGCCAGGCCCTTGTGTCACCCAGAGCGTGTGGGAGTTCCTCTGTAATATAATAAACACTATATCCTCGCCTCACTGCACCGAGTCAGAAGCAGCTGCACCGCCGCGCTGCAGTGGGCTGTCCAGGGCATCACTGAGTGCAGGTTCTCTCCACCGTCTCTGTTTACGCCGTCTCTGAGGCGAGGCAGCTGCTGCACAACAAAAAGTCCTTCACTGAACTGGAAGGTAACGGAGAACTCACCCTCACCTTCACGCCCTGTCGGTCATCATGGAACCTGGACACAGTGTGAAGGCAGCTGGCGGTTTACCCTGAACTCCGATAGTTCTGATTTTTCCAAACTCAATGAAGCTCCGCGGAAAACTGCGGAATGATATCACAATGTTACTGCGCCGTACCACAGCACCGACGCTGAGCTACAACCCTCACATTCACCAGTAGCGCATCAGAACTGGCCAGACACCCACTCAGCCTACAGTGGTTTAACTCCACCCATTCAGCCTACATCAGTTAAACTCCACCCACTCAGCCTACATCAGTTAAACTCCACCCACTCAGCCTACATCAGTTAAACTCCACCCATTCAGCCCACAGTGGTTTAGCTCCACCTATCCAGCCAACATCCAGTTTAACTC
>JAMWET010000966.1:45000-80458 GCA_024036415.1 Prochilodus magdalenae
AGAAATGAACCAAATCAAGTGAGAAAAACTGTAAGAGATAATCTCCTGGATTAACGCTGCGCCTCTGTAGTAACTCCAATGGACCTGCAGGGGGCGCACTGTGTTTCTGTTCATCAGTTTCTGTTTTAATACTTGTTTCTTCCTGGGATAAACTTTCACTGTCTGAACTGCCTGTTTGGGAACATTTAGACTTACTCCACGGAGATCTGAACCCGCCTACAGGAGCGTAATCCACTGTAGCCTGATAAACTGATTACTGGTCAGGGCACACACACCTGAGATAATCTGGGTTCAGGCCACAGCAGGTGGACTGTTTAGGTTTCAAAGGTGAGGTGAAGCTGATCTGAGTGTCTTTCTGCAGAAGTGTTGAGTTTCAGTTTCGTTTCTGAACACACTGCTGACTCTCAGAGACTGTCCATAAATACAGCAGGACTCTGAACCAGCCACACACAGACAGAGCCACACCCAGACAGAGCCACACACAGACAGAGCCAAACCCAGACAGAGCCAAACCCAGACAGAGCCACACACAGACAGACCCACACACTGCCACAAAGACAGAGCCACACACAGACAGAGCCACACACAGACAGACCCACACACTGCCACAAAGACAGAGCCACACACAGACAGAGCCACACACTGACAGCTATGGAGCAGTGGGTCAGTGTTTTCCAGGACAGTGCCGCTAAGCTGGAAGGACACGAGTGGATGCTGGAGATGGACGACTCCATCAAGCCGGGCCAAACTCAGCGGAGCTGGTACCAGTACATCAGAAACTCCTACGCACAGTAAGATACAGCTTCCCTCTAACCGAGATCCAAACTGTTACCAATCCAGAATGCGCTGTGTAAATATATAGATCATATCTGAGAACATAGAGCCCATAACAGATGGTGAGACATTACACCATCATGGACATCATTCATTTAGATTCATTATTAATGCAGAACTTGATGACATCAGCAAATCTCAAAACGGTTGGCACAGGGCCAGGGCCTGTTTGTGCATGTGTGACATTACTTCTCCAGCTGTTCGGATTAGCACCGGATACTTCCCCGGCCTGTCGTGTCTCCTGTCCAGCTTTAAATGCATTAATAATCAAACAGTGCTAGATCTCACTCTCACCTCTGATGTGGGTTCTACGTTCTACTGTATATAATGTATGATATTTGTAGATCACTATATTCATATTTACATTCATTTACATTTTACACAGTGACTCAACGCATATCCAATAATCTCATATAATCTCTGTCACTGTAAAGTATTCAGCACCCACTATGAATTATTCATTAGATAGAGACAGATAGATAGATAGATAGATAGATAGATAGATAGATAGATAGACAGACAGACAGAGAGAGAGAGAGAGAGAGAGAGATAGACAGACAGATAGACAGATAGACAGAGAGAGAGAGAGAGAGAGAGAGAGACAGAGAGAGAGAGAGAGAGAGACACAGACAGATAGACAGATAGACAGAGAGAGAGAGAGAGAGAGAGAGAGAGAGAGATAGATAGATAGATAGATAGATAGATAGATAGATAGATAGATAGATAGATAGATAGATAGACAGATAGACAGACAGACAGAGAGAGAGAGAGAGAGAGAGAGAGAGAGAGAGAGAGAGAGAGAGAGACAGACAGATAGACAGATAGACAGAGAGAGAGAGAGAGAGAGAGAGAGAGAGAGAGAGAGAGAGAGAGAGAGAGAGAGAGAGAGAGAGAGAGAGAGACAGACCGATAGACAGAGAGAGAGAGAGAGAGAGAGAGACACAGACAGATAGACAGATAGACAGAGAGAGAGAGAGAGAGAGAGAGAGAGAGAGAGAGAGAGAGAGAGAGAGAGAGAGAGAGAGAGAGAGAGAGAGAGAGAGAGAGAGAGAGAGAGAGAGAGAGAGAGAGAGAGAGAGAGAGAGAGAGAGAGAGACAGACAGGTGGTTTTACAGTGTGGATGGTGCGGGTGTGTTTGGGGTTAGACTACAGGGAGTGTACTGATAGTGGAGTAGGAGGTTCTGTTTATTAGTGAAGCTGGAAAACCCGTTTCACCGGTCCACTCTGATTTACTAAGCTCCGCACACTCCTGCAGGTTCCGCTGTTCGCTGTGCCGGCGCTCGTGGCCATCAAAACGAGTACAGGTTTTGTTCCACTTCTTCCTCGACTCCTCCCTCCATCACGGCACGGTCAAAGTGAAGTGCTTTAAGCAGAAGTGTCGGAGATGTGCGGAGGCAAAGATGGAGGAGCCCAGGTTCACTGTGGAGAACATCGATGTGATGGTGGAGAAGCTGATAGAGAAGATCAGGATCAGGTGCTACGGAGAGGAACCAGAGGAGTCCAACAGAAACTTAAGATTTACTGGCAGAGTGGACGGCCCACACGAGAGGATGCACTGTGAGGCCTGTATAATGGGCGTCTGCTCACAGAACCCCTCCACACAGTAATAACACAGTAATAACGCAGTAATAACACAGTAATAACGCAGTAATAACGCAGTAATAACAGTAATAACGCAGTAATAACAGTAATAACGCAGTAATAACGCAGTATTAACAGTAATAATGCAGTATTAACAGTAATAACACAGTAATAACGCAGTAATAACAGTAATAACACAGTAATAACGCAGTATTAACAGTAATAACGCAGTAATAACAGTAATAACGCAGTAATAAGCCCAATAATCTGACTGGAGTGATCTGAAGCATTAGGAATGCTGTGTATACTGTATGTGGGATATTTAATGTACTGTGGAATAGATAAATATTCCTCTGTACTCCAGTAATAATAATAATGATGCATAAATTACTTTCTGATTATTTCACTGTATGATCTTACAGTCCAATAACCCAGCGAGCAGTACAACACTGAAAAGGTTTAATAAGGATTTAAAGAGGATGTAATGCTGTGATGGACTACCCCCACCTGCACCGCCCACATTCCCCCACACTCATCAGATAAACAGTGGAGAAGATGAATGAATAAATGATTCAATAAATTACATTATGGTGTTTAATACACCGTCTACACGGTCTACACGTTCCACACATCAACACGTCCCATACGTCTACACGACCTACACTACCCACACCATCTACACGGCCTACACGACCCACACCGTCTACACAGTCTACACGAGTCACACCGTCTACACGGTCTACACGTTCCACACATCAACACGTCCCATACCGTCTACACGACCTACACTACCCACACCGTCTACACGGCCTACACTACCCACACCGTCTACACTACCCACACCGTCTACACAGTCTACACGAGTCACACCGTCTACACGGTCTACACGTTCCACACATCAACACGTCCCATACCGTCTACACGACCTACACTACCCACACCGTCTACACGGCCTACACTACCCACACCGTCTACACTACCCACACCGTCTACACAGTCTACACGAGTCACACCGTCTACACCGTCTACACGGTCTACACGTTCCACACATCAACACGTCCCATACGTCTACACGACCTACACTACCCACACCATCTACACGGCCTACACTACCCACACCGTCTACACAGTCTACACGAGTCACACCGTCTATACAGTCTACACGAGTCACACCATCTACACGGTCTACACGTTCCAGACATCAACACGTCCCATACTGTCTACACGACCTACACTACCCACACCGTCTACACGGCCTACACTACCCACACCGTCTATACAGTCTACACGAGTCACACCATCTACACGGTCTACACGTTCCAGACATCAACACGTCCCATACTGTCTACACGACCTACACTACCCACACCATCTACACGGCCTACACTACCCACACCGTCTACACAGTCTACACGAGTCACACCGTCTACACGGTCTACACGTTCCACACATCAACACGTCCCATACCGTCTACACGACCTACACTACCCACACCGTCTACACGGCCTACACTACCCACACCGTCTATACAGTCTACACGAGTCACACCATCTACACGGTCTACACGTTCCAGACATCAACACGTCCCATACTGTCTACACGACCTACACTACCCACACCATCTACACGGCCTACACTACCCACACCGTCTACACAGTCTACACTACCCACACCGTCTACACAGTCTACACTACCCACACCGTCTACACAGTCTACACTACCCACACCGTCTACACGAGTCACACCGTCTACACGGTCTACACGTTCCACACATCCACACGTCCCATACTGTCTACACGACCTACACTACCCACACCGTCTACACGGCCTACACTACCCACACCGTCTATACAGTCTACACGAGTCACACCATCTACACGGTCTACACGTTCCACACATCAACACGTCCCATACTGTCTACACAACCTACACGTCCCATACCGTCTACACGACCTACACGACCCACACCGTCTACACAGTCTACACGAGTCACACCATCTACATGACCCACACCGTCTACGCGGTCTACACTACCCACAGCGGCTACACGGCCTACACAACCCATACCGTCTACACCGTCTAGACGACCTAAACTACCCACACCGTCTACACGGCCTACACGACCCATACCATCTACACAGTCTACACGAGTCACACCATCTACACGACCCACACCGTCTACACGACCTACACTACCCACACCGTCTACACGACCCACACCGTCTACACAGTCTACACGACCTACACTGTCTACACAACCCACACTGTCTACACGACTCACACGGTCTACACAATCCACACTGTCTACATGACCCACACCATCTGCACAACGAACACCATCTACACAACCCACACTGTCTACACGACCCACACTGTCTACACAATCCACACCGTCTACACGACACATACGAGCTACACATTCCACACTGTCTACATGACCCACACTGTCTACACAATCCACACTGTCTACATGATCCAGACCATCTACACTATCCACACCGTCTACACGACTCACACTGTCTACACAATCCACACTGTCTACATGATCCACACTGTCTAATCAACCCACATAGTCCACACGATCCAGACCATCTACACTATCCACACCGTCTACACGACTCACACGGTCTACACAATCTACACGGTCTACACAACCCACACCGTCTACACAATCCACACCGTCTACACGACCCACACGGTCTACACAATCCACACGGTCTACACAACCCACACCGTCTACACGACTCACACGGTCTACACAACCCACACCGTCTACACAATCCACACCGTCTACACGACCCACACTGTCTACACAATCCACACGGTCTACACAACCCACACCGTCTACACAACCCACACCGTCTACACTATCCACACCGTCTACACGACTCACACGGTCTACACAATCTACACGGTCTACACAACCCACACCGTCTACACAATCCACACCGTCTACACGACCCACACTGTCTACACAATCCACACGGTCTACACAACCCACACCGTCTACACAATCCACACCGTCTACACAATCCACACGGTCTACACAACCCACACCATCTACACGACCCACACCGTCTACACAACCCACACTGTCTACATGATCCACACTGTCTAATCAACCCACATAGTCTACACGATCCAGACTGTCTACACAATCCACACGGTCTACACAACCCACACCGTCTACACAATCCACACCGTCTACACGATCCAGACCATCTACACTATCCACACCATCTACACGACCCACACCGTCTACACGACCCACACCGTCTACACATTCCACACCGTCTACACAACCCACACTGTCTACACAATCCACACCGTCTAATCAACCCACATAGTCTACACGACCCACACTGTCTACACAATCCACACGGTCTACACAACCCACACCCCCACACAATCCACACCGTCTACACGATCCAGACCATCTACACGACCCACACTGTCTACGCAGGTCGTTTGTCATATACATATTGAAACGGTGAGGAGTCGAGGAGTGTGTATCAGTCTACTGCTAGTGTGCTGAGAGAACCAGAGTTCACAGAGTTCACTGAGGATGAAAAACAGCAGATGACCACTGACCAGAACATCTGACCAGAACATCTGCGCCGAGAAGCCACCACACACTTTCAGATTTTGCATGCTTGTTTTCTATTTTGCATGCGGGTTTGGAGCTGTAAGTGTGCGGTTCTCTCGTTCAGCACATTCTCTGATTTTGTTTACACAAATCAGCTGCGAATATTTAACTGAGGTCCGGAAACAGCAGCTGCTTCGTTCAGGATTCCTCTTCTCTGAGAAGGTCGCCGCAGTAAGCATGTCTCAGGTCTGTTTCTGTGTGCTTCTCTGTTTGTTTTTCGTTCTGTGATCAGATTTTGGTGATTGATTATCACGATTAGCTGATTATTAATGACTGGGTGTAGAGATTCTGATCACTCGCTGTTTGCAGGTGGAACACTCTACGCTCTGCTTCATCCTCCTCGTCATCCTCCTGAACCGTAAGCTCAGTACACACACTGGATATCTGATTTTATCGTGTATCATGTGTCCATTCTTTAAACAGCCGACAGGACAATCTCCCAGAAATATCAATATCATATTAATCTGGTTTCCGTCTCCTCAGTTAGTGTCAGATCATCTGTAGAAAATTACAACACAAAATTATATCCAGAATTAATGAACTGATCCGCCTGTGAGAGTTTGGGATGTAAAGCGACTGACAGGGGATGTTTGTAGTACTTTAAAGAAGGGTGATAAGTAGGTAATGATATGGTCATTTTACGGTAACAAATTTGATTTAATCATTGATTAAATGTCAGTTACTAAATAATAATTCAGAGATTGTAGTGAGCGGTAACAATGTTATTAAATAATGGTAATATATATATATATATATATATTTATATATACAAAATGGTAAAATAATGATATTACTTACCTAAAAACGACCTGCTTGTTTTACAGTTCTTCCTGTGTAATTACTGAGGAGTGTAATAGGGCAGTAATGTATCAGACACACTGCAGGAACAAACACTTTCCTAATATTATACTTCTAGTGATTAATAAATAAAAACAGTACTAATGAATAATAATGGGGAATAATAAGTTCACATATGTAATATATAAGTTATTAACCCTGAGTTATTAACCCTAACTCAGTGGAGTAGTTGTGTAATAATCTCGTAGCAGGCTGTAAAACACTACTTCACCTGTTTCTGTTTTATTTCTTACCTGGTACGTATTTAGACAGTCAGACACAGTGTGAGGTACAGGCAGTAATTACAGTGAGACTATACGGTTTTAGAACCTAAACTCCAAACTCACTAATTTCCTTAGACTGTTTAGAACTTACTGCACCTCCATCGGGTCAGAACATCAGTTCAGCATGGTGTTCTGCTTCACATGTAGGTCCACCTATAGACACGACCTGCTCCCCCGGAATAGAGGTAAATCTATTCTAGTACATGACATCATCACCACTACAGTCCCTTATCCCCACGCAGAACCGCAGAATAAGCAGGGCATTTCCACCATCGTCATTTCACCATCTCAGAACGGACTCATTAACCCTCACTTCAATTCCTGATTTACCATTTAGTGACAACTAGGAAACGGCCATTTAATCAACCATTAAATCAAATTATTAGCGTATTAATTGTGAGTGTGTGTATGTGCGTGTGTGTGTGTATGTGTGTGTGTATGTGCGTGTGTGTGTGTATGTGTGTGTGTATGTGCGTGTGTGTGTGTATGTGTGTGTGTATGTGCGTGTGTATGAGCCCGTGTGTGTGTTTGTGTGTATGTGCGTGAGTCTGTGTGTGTGTGTGTGTGTGTATGCGCCCGTGCATGCCCGTGTGTGTGTATGTGCGTGTGTATGAGCCTGTGTGTGTGTATGTGTGTGTGTATGAGCCCGTGTGTGAGTGTGTGTGTGTGTATGTGTGTGTATGAGCCCGTGTGTGAGTATGTGTGTGTATGTGTGTGTATGAGCCCGTGTGTGAGTATGTGTGTGTGTGTGTGTATGCGCCCGTGCATGCCCGTGTGTGTGTGTGTATGTGCGTGTGTATGAGCCTGTGTGTGTGTATGTGTGTGTGTGTGTGTGTGTGTATGTGTGTGTATGAGCCCGTGTGTGTGTGTATGTGTGTGTGTGTGTGTGTGTATGAGCCCGTGTGTGAGTGTGTGTGTGTGTATGAGCCCGTGTATGTGTGTGTGTGTGTGTGTGTGTATGAGCCCGTGTGTGAGTATGTGTGTGTGTGTGTGTGCGTGTGTATGAGCCCGTGTGTATGTGTGTGTGTATGTGTGTGTGTATGCGCCCGTGTGTGAGTGTATGTGTGTGTGTATGAGCCCGTGTGTGAGTCTGTGTGTGTGTGTGTGTGTGCGCCCGTGCGTGCCCGTGTGTATGTGTGTAATTAGGCGAACTGAGCTTGTCCTGAGTGGTTAGCGGTTCAGTGTTTCAGTGTTCAGGTTTAACGTGCTTCTCCCTGGATGTTAATGAAACACTGTTAAGTCCTGTTTCTGCCCCACCATATCTCAGTTGTGCCCCCACAACCTGTGGAGTCTGTGAACTGCTCTGAGCCGACCGCCCAGGCTCTGCTGACCGCTCTGAAGGACAGTCTGCTCTTCAGAACTGAAGTTCGGCCCGTTATCAGCCTGCAGACCCCCACAGTGATCACCCTCGACTTCTACATCTACGGCATCCTAGGCGTGGTCAGTAACTCTTCTCCTATCGCTGAACTCATCACCCTGCTATCAGTTCACTACCACCTAAACTGGTGTTCCTCCTTCAGCAAGAGAAAGGCCAGGTCCTGGAGATGTTCATCTGGCTCGACATGGTGAGAGAAAAAGCCATGGAGGTGGTTGGGTGTTTTGGTGTGGAGTGTTGGGGTTAGCAGGGTTGGGTTTATTTGGGGAGGCTGGGTGTGTGGGGTTGTGGTGGCTGGGTGTGTGGGGTTGCGGGTTTTGGGGAGGCTGGGTGTGTGGGGTTGTGGTGGCTGGGTGTGTGGGGATGTGGTGGCTGGGTGTGTGGGGTTGTGGTGGCTGGGTGTGTGGGGTTGCGGGTTTTGGGGAGGCTGGGTGTGTGGGGTTGTGGTGGCTGGGTGTGTGGGGATGTGGTGGCTGGGTGTGAGAGGTTGCGGGTTTTGGGGCGGCTGGGTGTGTGGGGTTGTGGTGGCTGGGTGTGTGGGGATGTGGTGGCTGGGTGTGTGGGGTTGTGGTGGCTGGGTGTGAGAGGTTGCGGGTTTTTGGGGAGGCTGGGTGTGTGGGGTTGTGGTGGCTGGGTGTGTGGAGTGTTGGGGTTAGCAAGGTTGGGTTTATTTGGGGAGGCTGGGTGTGTGGGGTTGTGGTGGCTGGGTGTGTGGGGTTGCGGGTTTTGGGGAGGCTGGGTGTGTGGGGTTGTGGTGGCTGGGTGTGTGGGGATGTGGTGGCTGGGTGTGTGGGGTTGTGGTGGCTGGGTGTGTGGGGTTGCGGGTTTTTGGGGAGGCTGGGTGTGTGGGGTTGTGGTGGCTGGGTGTGTGGGGATGTGGTGGCTGGGTGTGAGAGGTTGCGGGTTTTGGGGCGGCTGGGTGTGTGGGGTTGTGGTGGCTGGGTGTGTGGGGATGTGGTGGCTGGGTGTGAGAGGTTGGGGTTTTTGGGGAGGCTGGGTGTGTGGGGATGTGGTGGCTGGGTGTGTGGGGATGTGGTGGCTGGGTGTGGGGGGTTGGGGGTGGGGTTGAGTGTAATAGTGTGATCTGTGTGCAGTACTGGCAGGTGGAGGGTGTGAGCTGGGACCCCAGTGAGTGCGGAATCAACCAGATCTCGCTGCCCCGAACCCTGCTGTGGATGCCCGACATCGTCATTAATGAGTTGTGAGTTTAAAGCGTCTCAGATGTTCCGGATCAGTAGCGGGTTCCTGACCCGGTGGGCCGATTTATAATAGAGGTGACATAATAGCACTGCTTACTGTAGAACCTCCACCGTTAGCTACACCTCCCTGCTCCCTACATGCTGCACTACACCTCCCTGCTCCCTACATGGTGCACTACACCTCCCTGCTCCCTACATGCTGCACTACACCTCCCTGCCCCCTACATGCTGCACTACACCTCCCTGCCCCCTACATGCTGCACTACACCTCCCTGCTCCCTACATGCTGCACTACACCTCCCTGCCCCCTACATGCTGCACTACACCTCCCTGCCCCCTACATGCTGCACTACACCTCCCTGCTCCCTACATGCTGCACTACACCTCCCTGCTCCCTACATGCTGCACTACACCTCCCTGCTCCCTACATGCTGCACTACACCTCCCTGCTCCCTACATGCTGCACTACACCTCCCTGCTCCCTACATGCTGCACTACACCTCCCTGCTCCCTACATGCTGCACTACAGTATGGAAACTATAGAACCCAGACTGAACACCTTTACCTGAACGCAGGTCCAGCGTCTGCTGATTTGCTGGTTAATGATTACACTGTACTGTTCTCTAACACACGTATACCTCCACACATTACAGCAGGACCTGACCTTTAGTCCGTAGTAACTGTGTGTTTGATGTTTCGATGTTCTGATGTTCTGCAGTATGGATGAAAATAAGGTTCCAGCGACGTATTACCTGTACGTGAAACACACTGGACATGTGGTGGACTCGAAGCCCTTCCATGTGATCAGCTCCTGTAATCTGGACATCTACACGTTTCCCTTCGACATCCAGAACTGTTCCTACACCTTCAACTCCTATCTGCACACCAGTGAGCTAAAACACAACGGAACCTGTTAGAACATCCAGCATCTCTCATCTTAGAAACGGCCAGGCTGAACCTGGCTTCTTGTGGGAATTTCCTGGTCCACCTTAAACGGTGCAGCTGCTACATTCCTGCCCCTCCGGGAAATTCCGATAAGAGCCTGTAGCCATGTGTTAGGCTGATCTAGAATTAGACCCTGAAGCTCCAAAAAATTGTTAATGATGAAAGTGGAACTGGGGAACCGGAGGCGTAACGCTCCTCTGATCTTCTCTTTAACAGTGTCTGATGTCCAGTTATCCTTCGCTGATTCTGTGGGGAGCATATATCAGAACTCTTTGTACACCATAGGAACGAATGGGGAATGGGAGCTGATTGGAATCATTCCTGAAAAGCCGGAGAGGGACGCGAACGTCAGCATGCAGCAATACTGGGACAGCCTCATCTTCCATGTTAGTATATATTCATATATGGATGAGAAATATTACTGTTAGTATTCCATACTGCTAGTGGTAGAACATTCTAAACACACTACAGACATACAATATGAATATTCAGTATATACATACAGTACAGATATACAGTATACACACACACACACACACACACACACACACACACAGACACACACACACAAACATATATATATATACGGTACAGATATACAGTATACACACACACACACACACACACACACACACACACAGACACACACACACAAACATATATATATATACGGTACAGATATACAGTATACACACACACACACACACACACACACAAACATATATATATATACGGTACAGATATACAGTATATATATAAAGAGAAAGAGAGTACAGATATATAGTATATACATACATATATATATATATATATATATGAAATAGTAGAGAGAGAGAGAGAGAGAGTACAGATATACAGTATATATATAAAGAGAGAGAGAGAGTACAGATATACAGTATATATATAAAGAGAGAGAGAGAGAGAGAGAGAGAGAGAGAGTACTGATATACAGTAAATATATAAAGAGAGAGAGAGAGAGAGTACAGATATACAGTATATATATATATAAAGAGAGAGAGAGAGAGAGTACTGATATACAGTATATGCTGTTTTATTGATGATGTGAATAATGACCATAATGATCACCTGATATCAGTGACCTGTTATCTGCGGGTCAGATAGTTTTGAGGCGTAAGCCGGCAGTGTACGTGGTGAATCTGCTGCTGCCTAGCTGTTTCCTCGTGGCTCTGGACGTCTTCAGCTTCCTGCTGCCCGCTCAGCACGTGGACCGCTCTGCCTTTAAGATGACCCTCATCCTGGGCTACACCGTCTTCCTGCTGCTGATGAATGACCTGCTGCCCGTCACAGGAAACAACATCCCACTCATCAGTACGACACAAACACCCACAATGCACTTCTTCAGTGGCCAAACTACTGTCTTACTGATCTGACCTACCCACTCTGATCCTATGTGTGTGTGCAGATGTCTTTTTCTCGGTGTGCCTGGCGCTGATGGTGGGCAGTCTGTTAGAGACTATCCTGGTTACTAACCTGCTGTGCGGCTCTGGTGGTTACCCCCGGTTGCCGCGCTGGGTCAGGGTTCTGCTGCTGCAGTATCTCGCCCGGCTCGTCTGTCTGAGTAAACACTCCAAACCGGAAGGTAAAACACGGACACCATTCAGTTCCTGTTACCATAGAAACAGTTTTAACACTTTATTCCATCAACATTTGAATAATAAATAAATGAAGAGTTTAAACACATCAAAATCCATAATCCATAATCCATAATCCATAATCCAGCGACTAATTAAACTCCAACTCTTATTAAACATTCATACGCATTAACACTGAGTTATTACACACACACACACACACACACACACAGATACACACACACACACACACACACAGATACACACACACATATACACACACACACACACACACACACATATACACACACACACACACACACACACACACACACACACACACACACACACACACACACACACACACATACAAACACACAGATACACACACACACACAGATACACACACACACATACACACACACAGATACACAGACACACACACACAGATACACACACACACACACACACACACACACACACACACACATACGGATACACACACACACACAGATACACACACACACACACCCATACACACACACACACAGATACACACACACACACACACAGATACACACACACACACAGATACACACACACACACACACACACAGATACACACACACACACAGATACACACACACACACACACTCACCAACACAAACACACACACACACAGATATACACACACAGACACACACCTCTCCTATTACACTCACCAGTTGCTGTATTATGACCACCTTGTATCTCCACCCACTGTCCCCTCCATCAGCTCCACTGACCCTACAGGACACTCTGTAGGTGTACAGGTCCAGACTGTAGTCCATCTGTTTCTCTGTGTACTGTATTACCCTGTTCTTCAATGGTCAGGACCCCCACAGGACCCCCACAGAGCAGGTAGTATGTGGGTGGTGGATCATTCTCAGCACTGCAGGGACACTGACGTGGTGGTGGTGTGAGTGGATCAGACACAGCAGTGCTGCTGGACACCTCAGTGTCACTGCTGGACTGAGAATCGTCCACCAACCAGAACTATCCAGCCAGTAGCGTCCTGTGGGGAAGGGTCCTGTGGGGGAGGGTCCTGTGGGGGAGGGTCCTGTGGGGAAGGGTCCTGTGGGGGAGGGTCCTGTGGGGAAGGGTCCTCTAGGGGAGGGTCCTGTGGGGGAGGGTCCTGTGGGGGAGGGTCCTGTGGGGGAGGGTCCTGTGGGGAAGGTTCCTGTGGGGAAGGGTCCTGTGGGGGAGGGTCCTGTGGGGAAGGGTCCTCTAGGGGAGGGTCCTGTGGGGGAGGGTCCTGTGGGGGAGGGTCCTGTGGGGGAGGGTCCTGTGGGGAAGGGTCCCAGGTGAGCTATCTTCTCTGACTGTCCATCTATAAGGTGGAGCAGCAGGGTAGGAGTGTCTAATAGAGTGGACAGTGAGTGTCTGATGGGCTTCCCCACGGTCAGTGGAGCTGATTAAATGGACAGTGGGTGAAGGAGGGGTGGAGCGAGTGGAGTATATTAGTGTATGGTGGAGGTAATGATCTTACACTGTTCAGCCTCTTTAACTCATGTTTCTTCACTGCAACAGGAAACACCTCCGAATCTTCCACACCACCTGAACAAACAGGAGACCAAGCTCCAGGGAGCGAGAGACCTGAGAGAGGGGAACACCAGGGCGACCCGGCGCTGCTGCAGGAACTGAGGAACGTGGGGAGAGATTTATTCAGCATCCGGCAGAAGGTGGAGGACCACCTGAAAACAGACGAGCGACAGGAGGAGTGGATCCATCTGGGGCTGGTCATCGACCGGGTACTCTTCGTCATCTACATCATCTTCATCACCGTCAGCTTCGTCTTCATCCTCATCCTGTGGCTGAACTGGTACATGGGGAACAGCTGAACCTGGAATTTACACAGCACCCTGCAGCACTGACTCCTCCCACCACACCCACTTCGCTGCTGGAGCTGAACTTACTGGACAGGGTTCTGCTGTAGCTCCGACTGTGCTGTGGAAATGCGGACCTCGTCACCACCTCTGTAGATACAAACACACCGGATCAGGGCGACCACAAACAGACCGAGAGATCAGCTACACAGGTGGACTGGTATAACCTGAACCTCTCCAGAGTTAGAACCTCCACTGTGTGACCTTTCACAGAGACTAAGCTCTCCAGCACTGAACACTGACCAAACTCACTAACCAACCCCCTCTGATACAGAACCCTAACCTGACTCCACCCACTACACTAACGACTACACCGCTATACTCCACCCACTACACTAACGACTACACCGCTATACTCCACCCACTACACTAATGACTACACTCCTATACTCCACCCACTACACTAACGACTACACCGCTATACTCCACCCACTACACTAATGACTACACTCCTATACTCCACCTACTACACTAATGACTACACTCCTACACTCCTCTACTCCACCTACTACACTAATGACTACACTCCTCTACTCCACCTACTACACTAATGACTACACTCCTATACTCCACCCACTACACTAACGACTACACCGCTATACTCCACCCACTACACTAATGACTACACTCCTATACTCCACCTACTACACTAATGACTACACTCCTACACTCCTCTACTCCACCTACTACACTAATGACTACACTCCTATACTCCACCCACTACACTAACGACTACACCGCTATACTCCACCCACTACACTAATGACTACACTCCTATACTCCACCTACTACACTAATGACTACACTCCTACACTCCTCTACTCCACCTACTACACTAACGACTACACCGCTATACTCCACCCACTACACTAATGACTACACTCCTATACTCCACCTACTACACTAATGACTACACTCCTACACTCCTCTACTCCACCCACTACACTAACGACTACACCGCTATACTCCACCTACTACACTAATGACTACACTCCTATACTCCACCTACTACACTAATGACTACACTTCTATACTCAACCTACTACACTAACGACTACACCGCTATACTCCACCCACTACACTAACGACTACACCGCTATACTCCACCTACTACACTAATGACTACACTTCTATACTCCACCCACTACACTAACGACTACACCGCTATACTCCACCCACTACACTAACGACTACACCACTATACTCCACCCACTACACTAACGACTACACCGCTATACTCCACCTACTACACTAATGACTACACTTCTATACTCCACCCACTACACTAACGACTACACCTCTATACTACACCTACTACACTATTGACTACACTCCTATACTCCACCTACTACACTAATGACTACACTCCTATACTCCACCTACTACACTAATGACTACACCTCTATACTCCACCTACTACACTAATGACTACACTTCTATACTCCACCTACTACACTAATGACTACACTTCTATACTCCACCTACTACACTAACGAGTACACTTCTATACTCCACCTACTACACTAATGACTACACTCCTATACTCCACCTACTACACTAATGACTACACTCCTATACTCCACCTACTACACTAATGACTACACCTCTATACTCCACCTACTACACTAATGACTACACTTCTATACTCCACCTACTACACTAATGACTACACTTCTATACTCCACCTACTACACTAATGACTACACTCCTATACTCCACCTACTACACTAATGACTACACCTCTATACTCCACCTACTACACTAATGACTACACTTCTATACTCCACCTACTACACTAATGACTACACTCCTATACTCCACCTACTACACTAATGACTACACCTCTAATGGTACTATTTAGTGTGTGGTATGCTGTGTGGGATGCGGTACTTGTTTAGGTTTCAGCTTTTACATGTTTTCCTTTCAGCAGTAAATTGAACAGGTCGTGTGTTTTTAATTTTTCATATTAGATATATTATAAAGGGTTAGGGTTAGGGTTAGGGTTGACTCTTATCGATACTGGTTTGGCACCAAATAGTGATTACAGTCACCTGCTGACATCACCTGTTTGAACTCTGTTACGCGGTGTTTGGTCTCATTACCGATTGTAGTTTGAGTGGCGGGTGGTTTGAGTGAAGAAGTGAAATAAAGTCCAGATGAATCCTCCTGGCCTCGTCCGGTCTGCCGTCTGAGAACAGTCACAGTAAACCATTAGGGGACCCGTCTCCCTCTGACTCGGGGGCCCAACACTCTGTGACTGGGGGTCCCAACGCTCTGTGACTGGGGGACCCGTCTCCCTCTGACTCGGGGGCCCAACACTCTGTGACTGGGGGTCCCAACGCTCTGTGACTGGGGGTCCCAACGCTCTGTGACTGGGGGTCCCAACGCTCTGTGACTGGGGGACCCGTCTCCCTCTGACTCGGGGGCCCAATGCTCTGTGACTGGGGGTCCCAACGCTCTGTGACTGGGGGTCCCAACACTCTCTGATTTGGGGAGATGAGTACAGAGGACGATTAAAGGTCTAAATGTAAATACTGACAGACAGGAAGTGATGCGTGAGGATCAGCTGATGGGTTTCTATTCTGGTTAATGAATTCATTAAAGGTGTGAAGGTCCTGAAAAACAGGAGTCGCTCCTGAGGTAAACAGCGCGGCTGACTGATCATCACAGGTGCGAAAAAACAGCTTTAAAAGCGGGACATCCTGAGAGAGGCTCGCCGAGCTGCTCAGCAGAGGAACCGCGGCGGGTGAGCTGAACGATAACCCCGGTGCACTATGGGACGACTCCAGGCTTCCCTTCTACCTGCAGGTTTGATTCTGCTCACAGGTAAACGATCTCAGTTCCAGCTAATGTAAACGAACTGGTGTAAACGTTCCTCAGAGGAACCGGTCCTCTTCGTCAGAGGTGGTGTTAGGGTTCCTGTAGCAGATTTACCTCTTCATAACTGCTGCTGTTCTGTGCTCAGGTTCTATCTAAGGATGTGTACGTCAATGAGGTGATATTAACCCACCTGTGATGTTCAGCTGTTTACCTGAACACAGCTTTACTCTAAACCTTGTCTGTAGCTCAGCTGAGACCAAGTTAATCTAGTGTTTCCAACGGATCACATCTTCACTCCGTTTATTAAAAATCCTTCACGTCTGATTTACCTGTTTGTTTGTTTGTTTGTTTGTCTGTGTTTTATTTAGACTGTTGGGGCGTTTTCCGACTCGAGGTTGTGTTCTGATCTGCGTCAGTCTGACCTTTTCAAATCGAATCACTCTAAACTAAATTTAATCCTGAAGTGTAAAACAGAGAGCTGGAGCTGAAGGTAAAGCGCTGCTCTACAATCGATGTTTGACTCTCTGTGTCCTCCGTTCTCCCAGCTGGGTCCGACTGCCGACACAGTACATTAGTGCTTCCCGTTCACATCTTCACTAACTCCAATTAACACCAGCAGATGATCCACAATGACCTCTGTGTTATAACAGGATCATTACACTGGTTATTAACACAGCTGAGTGAAGAACAATCAGAGGACACTCCGTTAATAGCAGGGCTTAGAAAAACGCGGAATCACTTTGGTGCATTTTTGGGAATTTGATCCATTAATAACGCCACTGAAATTATCCATATCACTGAAAATCCCTCACGAGTTTAATCAGCGGTGCCGTAATGTCCCTGCCTCTCTCCTGGTATGATCAGTGTTGTTGATCTGGACCTGCTCTGATCATTCGTCTGGTGTCCGAGAGCATCAGCATCAGGTCGCAAGGTGCTCTCCGGGCTCACACCTTTTCCACAGGAGGTCGGGGAGGTTTGGCTCCCATGTACATGATAACCGCGTGTGTGTTCCTCAGCCTCGGTGAGCGTGTGTGAGCTGACGTGTCGGCCGGGAGACAGCGGCCCCTCATTCGACTCTCTGCAGGAAGTGTTCGACAGGAAACCGTTCAGACCAGCTGTGAACCTGAGCAACCCCACCATCACCAACATCTCCTTCACTCTCTACGCCGTGTTGGGGGTGGTGAGTGGGGCTGGGGGACTTCAGTAACCTTTCTATTCTTCAAATATCAGCCTACAACAGTCTAGCTCCACCCATTCAGCCTACACCAGTCTAGCTCCACCCATTCAGCCTACACCAGTCTAGCTCCACCCATTCAGCCAACAATTTAGCTCCACCCATTCAGCCTACAACGGTCTAGCTCCACCCATTCAGCCTACAACAGTCTAGCTCTACCTATTCAGCCTACACCAGTCTAGCTCCACCCATTCAGCCTACAACAGTCTAGCTCCACCCATTCAGCCTACAACAATATAGCTCCACCCATTCAACCTACAACAATTTAGCTCCACCCATTCAGCCTGCTGCAGTCTAGCTACACCCACACGGACTGCAGCAGTTTAGCAGTACAGCTGTTACGTTCCTCCACATCAGCAAAACATGAAGTCGATTACAGAGGTGTAGTTTCTTCGCTGACAGAATCTGGATGTTCTGCTGCAGTTCCACTAGAGAACTCAGTACTTGTTTTTTGCTGCAGTCCGTATTCTCTACCACTCCGTTCTCTCCCACAGAATGAGAAGACACAGATCCTCACCACGTTCCTCTGGCTGCGGCTGGTAAGAGTCTGAGAAATAGGATCACTCCTGAATCTCTAACAGATCCCACACGTCTATCAGCAGATCAGACTCCTGCGAATAGTCACGTCAGCACAGACGTCCTCCACAGACACAAACACAAACACAGACGTCCTCCACAGACGCAGACACAAACACAGACGTCCTCCACAGACACAAACACAGACGTCCTCCACAGACACAAACACAGACGTCCTCCACAGACACAAACACAGACGTCCTCCACAGACACAAACACAGACGTCCTCCACAGACACAAACACAAACACAGACGTCCTCCACAGACGCAGACACAAACACAGACGTCCTTCACAGACACAGACACAAACACAGACGTCCTCCACAGATGCAGACACAAACACAGACGTCCTTCACAGACACAAACACAGACGTCCTCCACAGACGCAGACACAAACACAGACGTCCTCCACAGACACAAACACAGACGTCCTCCAAGGACACAAACACAGACGTCCTCCACAGACACAAACACAGACGTCCTCCACAGACACAAACACAGACGTCCTCCACAGACGCAGACACAAACACAGACGTCCTCCACAGACGCAGACACAAACACAGACGTCCTCCACAGACACAGACACAAACACAGACGTCCTCCACAGACACAAACACAGACGTCCTCCACAGAAACAAACACAGACGTCCTCCACAGAAACAAACACAGACGTGACACACAAAACACAAACACCACAGTCCAACACAGACGTCCTTCACAGACGCTGACACAAACACAGACGTCCTCCACAGACGCAGACACAAACACAGACGTCCTCCACAGGCGCAGACACAAACACAGACGTCCTTCACAGACACAAACACAGACGTCCTCCACAGAAACAAACACAGACGTCCTCCACAGAAACAAACACAGACGTCCTCCACAGAAACAAACACAGACGTCCTCCACAGAAACAAACACAGACGTCCTCCACAGACACAGACACAAACACAGAAGTCCTCCACAGACACAAACACAGACGTCCTCCACAGAAACAAACACAGACGTCCTCCACAGAAACAAACACAGACGTCCTCCACAGCACAGACACAAACACAAAAGTCCTCCACAGACGCAGACACAAACACAGACGTCCTCCACAGACGCAGACACAAACACAGACGTCCTCCACAGACACAGACACAGACGTCCTCCACAGACACAGACACAGACGTCCTCCACAGACGCAGACACGAACACAGACAGTAAACAGAAAACAGACTCACAAACAGAATCAGGAGACCAAACAGGTACATACAGCGAGTAAACAGAACACAGGTGGAGATGATGATGGAGGTTCCAGGGTTTGCTCTGGAGATGTGAAGAGTGATAGTTTATCCCAGTGTGATCCCACAGATCCTGTGAACTGTGTCCGTGTTTTTCCGCAGTACTGGTTCCACGAGTTTCTGATCTGGGATCCTGACGTCTGTGATGGAGTCACTAAAATCTCTCTTCCCGTCAACAACCTGTGGATGCCGGACATTATCGTTTATGAGTTGTTAGTGCACTCTCATATGGAAGTTGGACCTCTTTGTCCGATTTAGTAATGTTCCTTATTGTTTCTAATTCTTTATTTCAGATTTACAAAATTCCAGTGTGGCACTATAAACCTATTAATCAGTAGTATTAATCACTGTTAATGATTCAGTATCTAGAATGAACGATTCAGTATCTAGAATGAACGATTCAGTATCTAGAATGAACGATTCAGTATCTAGAATGAACGATTCAGCATCTAGAAGGAATGATTCAGTATCTAGAATGAACGATTCAGTATCTAGAAGGAATGATTCAGTATCTGACTGACTGACTGTGTGTGTTACAGTGTTGATGATGACGTGTCCCAGGCGTGTCCCTACGTGTATGTTAACCACACGGGTCATATCCGCTATGACCGGATGCTGCGACTGGTCAGCGCGTGTAACCTGGAGATCTTCAGCTTCCCCTTCGACATCCAGAACTGCACCTTCACCTTCGGCTCCTACATGCACACTAGTAACACTCCAGAGCACACAGTTCACACCTGAGTGACCTACAGGCTGATCATGTTACAGTGTGTACGTATGTAGGTTGAGTTTCTCACGGCTCCTGTGTGTGTGTGTGTGTGTCTGTGTCTGTATGTATCTGTGTGTGTATGTGTGTGTGTGTGTGTATCTGTGTGTGTGTGTGTGTGTGTGTGTATATCTGTGTCTGTGTGTGTGTGTGTGTGTGTGTATCTGTGTGTGTGTGTATATTTCTGTGTGTGTGTATCTGTGTGTGTGTATCTGTGTGTGTATGTGTATATTTCTGTGTGTGTGTGTGTGTGTGTCTGTGTGTGTGTGTGTGTATCTGTGTGTGTATATTTCTGTGTGTGTGTGTGTGTGTGTGTGTGTGTGTCTGTGTGTGTATATCTGTGTGTATTTCTGTGTGTGTGTGTGTGTGTGTGTATATCTGTGTCTGTGTGTGTGTGTGTGTGTGTGTGTATCTGTGTGTGTGTATATTTCTGTGTGTGTGTATCTGTGTGTGTATGTGTATATTTCTGTGTGTGTGTGTATCTGTGTGTGTATATTTCTGTGTGTGTGTGTGTGTGTGTGTGTGTGTGTGTCTGTGTGTGTATATCTGTGTGTATTTCTGTGTGTGTGTGTGTGCGTGTGTATATATCTGTGTGTGTGTGTGTGTGTATCTGTGTGTGTGTGTGTGTGTGTGTGTGTATCTGTGTGTGTGTGTAGTAAAGCATGTGCGAGTGAAGACAGCGCTGCCCTTTGAACAGATATCCTGGAACTCTAAGCGTTTCCTGGAGGCTAGTGGAGAGTGGGAGTTGGTGGAGATTTTGGGAGAGGAAGGAATTCTGAAGTTTGGAATAGACGAGTGGGACATCATCACGTTTTGGGTGAGGGTGACAGAGCGTGTGTTGGTCCGAGGTGCCGAAGTGACTGCTGACTGAAATGTAAAATGTATGCGGTTCATAATAAACCTGGCAATAAAAGTCCATCATGCTGCAGCGACCTACTGTGCATTACCCTGTCTGTCCTCCAGGTGGTGATAAAGAGGCGTCCGATTCTGTACGTGGTGAACCTCCTCATCCCGAGCTCGTTCCTCATGATCATCGACATCCTGTCCTTTTACCTGCCTCCGCACAGCGTGGACCGAGCCTCCTTCAAAATGACCCTCATCCTAGGATACACCGTGTTCCTGCTCATCATGAATGACCTGCTGCCCAGCACGGCCAACGGAACGCCGATCATAGGTCTCATCACTCAGGAAGTCCTCCAGAAGATCTGAAAGAACGTTTACACATCTTCAGTTGTGGAGCCTCTTACCCCACCAATTAGCATAACTGTCATGTACATGGACTGTCCTGTTATCTATAATAATGGACTGGCGTATGTAAGACAGCTAAACCAAGCAGCAGCACCTTAAAGTCTAAACTCGGTCCATGTTGATAGTTAACAGTGAATCATTACCGCGTGAGAAACCACATTAGTGATGGCTGAACATCTCCACACGGTTCGAGGTGAGGCTGTTATGATTTAGGTATGTAATTAGCATTATGCTAATTGGTGGGCTATAAGGGTCTTTTACCTGTTGGCTACAGTACTGCACAAAAGCATCCAGTACAAGTTCTTCATTTCAGAACTACAGAAAGAGTCTCCACCTTCATCACTGCTGCTTCTCAGGAGACACGCCTCCACCGTTCAGTCTTAGAAGCTTGTTTAGCAGTTCTGCTTCCTCAGTGGTGTTGAGGTTCTGGGCGCTGGCGTAGTCAGTCCATGGTTCTAAGAACACCGGCAGCTTCTTTGTTGGATGTGTGGGTCTCCTTTTCTCAGTGGGGAGCTTTTTAAACATCTACTCCTCCTTTCAGACCTCCACAGTGTGGAGGTGTCTTCTCACAGTGTTAGAAGGATGGACAGGACCTCCTGTGGAGGTTCTCAGATCTGAAGCAGGAGTGGAGCTTGATGTTCTCCTGTTGTTTATCTGATGGACACAGTGTTGGTGCCCATCAGAAGTCTCCGTAACCTGCACTTCATGACTTTGCTCAGTACTGTATATTAGCCTCGTGGCTCCAGCAGTAAAACTAACGAGGTGTAGTTCAGACACTGAGCCCGTTCAGGCTGACCGTTTGGACCCCTGCCTGTGTGTGGGGCTCATGCTGACCCTCTCTGTTCGTGTGCAGGTATTTACTTCTCCGTGTGTTTGGCTCTGATGGTGATCAGCCTGCTGGAGACGGTCATCATCACCAACGTTCTTCACCACAACTCCATGAAGTACCGGGAAGTTCCGCGCTGGGTGCAGGTGGTGGTTCTGGAGTACATTGGTCGCCTCATCTGCTACAGCCATCCGAAAGAACCGCCCAAAACAGAACCGCCTAAACCCGACAGCAGTGACCCCTGGACCGTCGACACCTCACACACAGCGTCCAGCCTGAGCACGAACAGCAGTGAGATGCACACTCACACTCTCTACACACACACACACACACACACACTCACACTCTCTACACACACACACACACACACACACACACACACACTCACACTCTCTCTACACACACACACACACACACACACACACACTCACACTCTCTACACACACACACACACACACACACACACACACACACACACACACACACACACACACTCACACTCACACTCTCTACACACACACTCACACTCTCTACACACACACTCACACTCTCTACACACACACACACTCTCACACTCTCTACACACACACACTCACACTCACACTCTCTCTACACACACTCACACTCTCTACACACACACACACACACTCTCTCTACACACACACACACACACACACACTCACACTCTCTCTACACACACACACACTCACACTCTCTACACACACACACACACTCTCTACACACACACACTCTCTACACACACACACACACACTCTCTACACACACACACACACACACACACTCTCTACACACACACACACACACACACACACACACTCTACACACACACTCACACTCTACACACACACACTCACACTTTACACACACACACTCACACTCTACACACACACACACACACTCACTCTCTACACACACACTCACTCACACTCTACACACACATACACACACACTCACACACACACTCTACATACACACACACACACACACACACTCTACACACACACACACACACTCTACACACACACACACACTCACACTCTACACACACACACACACACACACTCACACTCTCTACACACACACACACACACTCACACTCTACACACACAAACACACTCACACTCTACACACACACTCACACTCTACACACACACACACACTCACACTCTACACACACACTCACAATCTACACACACACACACACTCACACTCTACACACACACACACACACTCTACACACACACACACACACTCACACTCTCTGCACACACACACACTCACACTCTACACACACACACACACACACACTCACACTCTACACACACACACACTCACACTCCACACACACTCACTCTCTCACACACACACACACACACACACACACACACACACACTCACACTCTCACTCTCTCTACACACACTCACACTCTACACACACACACACTCACTCTCTCTACACACACACACACACACACACACACACACTCTCTACACACACACACACTCTCTCACTCTCTCTACACACACACACGCTCTCTACACACACACTCTCTACACACACACACTCACACTCTACACACACACACACACACACACATTCTACACACACACACACATACACTCTCTCTACACACACACTCACTACACACACACACACATTCTACACACACACACACACACATACACACATTCTTCACACACACTCACTACACACTCTCTACACTCACACACACACACGCACACTCACACTCTACACACATACACACACATTTTACACACACTCTCTACACACACACACACACATTCTACACACACACATTCTACACACACACACATACAGACTCTCTCTACACACACACACACAATCTACACACACATACAGACTCTCTACACACACACACACAATCTACACACACATTCTTCACACACACACATTCTACACACATTCACTACACACACACACATTCTACACACACATACATAAACACACACACATTCTACACACACATACATAAACACACACACATTCTACACACACATACATAAACACACACACATTCTACACACACTACACACACACACATTCTACACACACACGCACACACACATTCTTCACACACACACACACACACACACACACATTCTTCACAAACACATTCTACACAAACACATTCTACACACACACACATTCTACACACACATTCTACACACACACACATACAGACTCTCTCTACACACACACACACACAATCTACACATACATACAGACTCTCTCTACACACACACACACAATCTACACACATTCTTCACACACACACATTCTACACACATTCACTACACACACACACATTCTACACACACATACATAAACACACACACATTCTACACACACATACATAAACACACACACATTCTACACACACATACATAAACACACACACATTCTACACACACTCTACACACACACACACACATTCTACACACACACACACATTCTTCACACACACACACACACACATTCTACACACACACACATTCTTCACAAACACATTCTACACACACACACACACACACACATTCTACACACACATTCTACACACACATTCTACACAAACAGACATTCTACACACACACACACACATTCTACACACACGTTCTACACACACATTCTACACACACATTCTACACAAACACACATTCTACACACACACACACACACACACACACACACACACATTCTACACAAACACACACGCTCTACACACACACACACACACACACACACTCTACACACACACACACACACACATTCTTCACACACACACTCACACACATTCTACACACACACACACATGTGCGCGCCTGTGTTGAGTGTTTACTCCGGTTCTGTGTCTCAGTGTATGTGTCGGGTGGATTGGCGGTTCCGGAGTTGGTGGAGATCTGTTCAGATCTGCGGGCGATGAGGTCACACCTGAACGTCCTTCAGCATGAGGAGAAGCTCCAGGACCAGTGGTGTCATGTGGGCTACATCCTGGACTTCCTGCTCTTCAGAATCTACCTGCTGATCATCACCTGCTACGCTCTGGTCATCATCACCATGTGGTGCATCTGGATGTATCACTGACCTAAAGAGAGCTCACAGCAGGTAACAGTGGCTCAGTTGTGGTGCAGGTGTGGTACAGGTGTGGTACAGGTGTGTGAGCATGAACAACAGAACCCAGTCTGATATTTCAGTTCCGACACGTGATGGCATCCGTCCACAGTCCCGGCGGTTTTCTTGCGGATGAGCCGAACGAAGCGGCGAGGCTCAGGAGCTGTTTAGGAGCTGATCTGTTCAGACTGATCGGACACACATCGCAGACTAACAGGACCATCACACCTGGGCCACTTTCACCTGCTGAAGTTTCATTACCTGCACACACTGAGCAGCTTCATCCTCGTCTCTGATCTGTAGATGTGTCATATCTATACCACATGCACTGTAGATTATTATTATTAATATTAATATTAGGAGTATTAGTAGTACATACTGAGGCCTTCAGAACAGAAATGGTCCATAAATGTGTGTAAACTTTATAAACCTGAAAGAACTGTGGCTGTAAGACAATAAACAAGCTGAACAGTCTTTAATCATGAATTCATACAACAAGGCATGTTATTATTATTATTATTAATATCATTATTATTATTTACATCTTCTCAGTAGTGCATTTCAACCGCATCACCAGCCTCTGCAGAAAAAGGCATTTCAGATCCGCCTTCTCACAGCGGGACATCCTAAACACGCCTCCGACCCGGAAACGGGTCCGCTTCCCTCGCAGCGGAACCGGCAGCAGGTTCGGGGTTTCACTCTTAAGGCCGAGGTTGCTCGGAGGAGTCACACTTAGACGTCCAACAAACCTGATTAAACTCGTTAATGAGAAATAAAACGGAATTATATTTCTGGAAGTTTTTCAAACGCAACTACGGAGCAGTATTTACAGTCTGAACTGTAAACCCCTGATCAATACTTCAGCTACAGCTAATCCACCGTTATTACTAATCAATACATCTGATTAAAACCTACAGACACACCGCACTGCACCATCCTAAACCAGGGACAATCGGAATTCTGCCCAATAAAGGACTGACAGTTGGTCAGTGTCCCGCGGTGATGTTAGGATTAAGACAGACAAGACAAACACAGCTGGAGCAGATGTGAAGTTAAGACGGGGGGAGGTGAGCACGAATTCTGAAGAACAGGCTTTAGTGTCATCCAGAAGGGAACTCTCAAAACCAAAAAAAACGAAAATTTTTCCTTGGAGCGATGCCAAAGAGGAACCTCTTCCTGTTCCATAAAGAACCTTTAAAGGGGAAATTCACCAATTCCAGCTTCCAAAGATCCAGCATAGTTCAGCAGTTACGACACAAACAGAGGCATTCGGAGAGGTTAGGTGTGAAACACTCGGTTCTAGATAAAGTCAGAACCGTTCCCAGTGGTGGTGAAGGTAACCAGACGTCCCCTCTAAAAGCTCCCTCACAGGAAGTTCCTACAGGAGGTGGTTCTGAATACGCTGCCTGATGTCTGAGACGCTGTTTATGATAGTGTGGAGAAGATCTCAGCCTTAAACTCCATTCATGGTGGAGGGATACATGCTGCAGGGCGCTGTGAGGTCAAATAGTCCCCCAAAGGAACTTAGTATTTCCAGGTTTTCCAGATTTTCATCACCAACATTCCATACACACTCAGAAGACACGTGTAGGCTCACTGGTGAGTTAGATACTCAATCAAGTGTCTGTGTGTGCTCTAGACATGGAGAACCCTGGTTCCCATCACCACCACTGTACAGAACATCTGAACATCTCACACCAGAACCTCTCTGGATCTCTCTGTCTACACCTCACACACTAACTTACGGAGATAATTAGGAAAAGTTTCTGGAATTCCCTTTAAAGAACCACCAAATGTACTGCAGCAGTAACAGGTACCTGTCACCTTTTAGGGCGTCTGTGACGGCGACACTCCTCTCCTTCTTAAAGCCACATCGTGCTAGTGCAAATCAACCAAACCTCCACCCTCCCAGACACTAATACCAGGTGCCTCGAGGGGGTGAGTCTCCCTGCCAACACAGATACTGTGCATAACACATCATCATGCCTACAGTGGCAGGAGGAGCAGCAGCCACGGAGGAGGCACCAAGGCTTGGTCACCACACCATACACATGTGCTTGAGCTCCTTCCAGTGACGGATTAAACCTCCTCCTTCCTCTCGCCCAGCCTCACAGTCCAAAATCACTCAGTCACTCAGAAACAGAGCGCAGCTCCTAATGCGACACGGCGCTGAACAGAACACGACCTCATTCTCAACATCAGGCGGCTCAGAAACACCGTCTAAAGGGAACCGAATCACCAGAGAGGGGAACAAAAACAGTGTGCGCAGTGCATGTGAGGAATCGGCAGGGGGCGCCATATCACACAGAAGAACTTTCTCAGTTAACATGTAAGCAGTTTCTCAGTGGGGGGCGCCGTTTCACAAAGCAGTCAGTCGGATAAGGTCACAGGCCACAGGCTCTCAATAACTGGACAAGTGGTGGTGCACACCAGCCCGCTTGGACCCAAAGCTGCCGTGATAAGGGAGGGATCACCGTGTGTTCAATATCCCCGCCTCTGTTCTGTTGCTACGTCGCTCCACCATTGTCCTCATCCTCCTCCATGTTTTTGCGGGCCATCCTCTCTCTCCTCTCGGCGAGCCGCTGGCACCTTGGGCACTCTCGGTCGCTTTTGAAGCAGGTTTTGTGGTAGCAGGCGTTACACTCTGAAAGACATTCACCATTATTAACTCAGATTCAGATTCACACCGCACAGTGAGTCCTTCAGCAGCAGGGGGCGCTCACCTTCACACCGCTGGCACTTGTTTAGCTCGTAAGGGAAGATGATGTCTTTGTCGTTGCCACAGAATTCACACACGAAGCCCTTCGCCTGGCAGAGCTGCAGACAAACCACACACCTGAGTTAGTTTGGGTTTCAAGTCTGAAGGTGCTGCAGTTTGTAGGTGACACCAGGGGAACGTCCCTCAGAGCTGGTTTCACTTCGCTGGTTCTGGACTTCATTCATTCATGCCAGAGCTGCACACCATCAACAACTGCTCCACCACGTCGTCAACCACACCTTTAGACACGTAGATATTCACCTTCATATCACCTCACATCACCCAACATCACCTCACATCACCTCACATCACCTAACATTACCTCACATCACCTAACATTACCTCACATCACCTTCATATCACCTCACATCACCCAACATTACCTCACATTACCTCATATCAGCTAACATTACCTCACATCAGCTAACATTACCTCACATCAGCCAACATCACCTCACATCACCCAACATTACCTCACATTACCTCATATCAGCTAACATTACCTCACATCAGCTAACATTACCTCACATCAGCCAACATTACCTCACATCAGCCAACATTACCACATCACATCACATCAACTCACATCAGCTAACATTACCTCATAGCACCTCACACTACCTCACATCAGCTAACATTACCACACATCACCTCACATCACCTAACATTACCTCATATCACCTCACATCACCTTCACATCACCTAACATCACCTCACCTCACATCACCTCACCTCATATACAATCACCTCATCTAACATCACCCCACATCACCTTCACATCACCCCACCTCATATCACCCCACATTACCTAATATCACATCACCTCACCTCACATCACCTTAACATCACCTCACATCACCTTAACATCACCTCACATCACCTAACATCACCCCACATCACATCATATCAGCTTACATCATATCACCTCATCTAACATCACCCCACATCACCTTCACATCACCCCACCCCATATCACCCCACATTACCTAATATCACATCACATCACCTCACATCACCTTAACATCACCTTAACATCACCTTAACATCACCTTCACATCACCTTAACATCACCTCATATCACCCCACATTACCTAAAATCACATCACATCACCTCACCTCACATCACCTTAACATCACCTTCACATCACCTCACATCACCTTAACATCACCTCACATCACCTTCACATCACCTTAACATCACCTCACATCACCCCACATTACCTAATATCACATCACATCACCTCACCTCACATCACCTTAACATCACCTTAACATCACCTCACATCACCTTCACATCACCCCACATCACCTTCACATCACCCCACATCACCTTCACATCACCTCACATCACCTTAACATCACCTCACATCACCTCACATCACCTAACATTACCTCACATCAACTCACATCACCCCACCTCATATCACCCCACATCATCTCACATCACATCACCTCACCTCACATCACCTTAACATCACCTCACATCACCTTAACATCACCTTAACATCACCCCACATCACCTCACATCACCTTCACATCACCTCACATCACCCCACATCACCTTCACATCACATCACATCACCTTCACATCACCTCACATCACCTAACATTACCTCACATCACCCCACCTCATATCACCCCACATCATCTCACATCACATCACATCACCTAACATTACATCACATCACCCAACATTACCTCACATCACCTCATATCACCTCACATCACCTCACCTCACATCATATCACCTTACACCACATCACCTCACATCACCCTCATATCATCTCATATCATCTCATATCATCTCACATCAGCTCACATCACCCCACATCACCCCACATCACCCCACATCACCCTCATATCATCTCATATCATCTCATATCACATCACCACTTCAAATCACCCCATATTACCTAATATCACCTCACATCACCCCACATCACCTCACATCACCCCACATCACCCCACATCACCTCACATCACCCCACATCACCTTCGCATCACCTAACATCACCTCACATCACCCTCATATCATCTCATATCACATCACCACTTCAAATCACCCCATATTACCTAATATCAGCTCACATCACCCAACATTACCTCACATTACCTCATATCAGCTAACATTACCTCACATCAGCTAACATTACCTCACATCACCCCACATCACCCCACATCAGCTCACATCAGCTCACATCAGCTCACATCACCTAACATCACCCCACATCAGCTCACATCACCTCACATCAGCTCACATCACCCCACATCACCCCACATCAGCTCACATCACCTCACCTCACATCACATCATATCACCTTACACCACATCACCCTCATATCATCTCATATCACATCACCACTTCAAATCACCCCATATTACCTAATATCACCTCACATCACCTCACATCAGCTCACATCACCCCACATCAGCTCACATCACCCCACATCACCCCACATCACCTCACATCACCCCACATCAGCTCACATCACCCCACATCAGCTCACATCACCTCACATCACCTCACATCACCCCACATCACCTCACATCAGCTCACATCACCTCACATCAGCTCACATCACCTCACATCACCTCACATCAGCTCACATCAGCTCACATCACCCCACATCAGCTCACATCACCCCACATCAGCTCACATCACCCCACATCAGCTCACATCACCCCACATCACCTCACATCACCCCACATCACCTCACATCACCCCACATCACCTCACATCAGCTCACATCAGCTCACATCAGCTCACATCACCTCACATCACCCCACATCACCTCACATCACCCCACATCACCTCACATCAGCTCACATCAGCTCACATCACCCCACATCACCCCACATCACCCCACATCAGCTCACATCACCTCACATCACCTCACATCACCCCACATCAGCTCACATCACCCCACATCAGCTCACATCACCCCACATCACCTCACATCAGCTCACATCACCCCACATCACCTCACATCACCTCACATCACCTCACATCAGCTCCTATCAGAACCTAGAACCTGGTAACCCTTCAGCTGGTAATGAAGTCGAGTTTCTGTTCTGGGACTGTCATCAGAACACCACGTTCCTCAGAGATCCAGCACATATACACGGCTTCACTACCAGATGAATATCTGGATCCAGATGTTTGCTGGACAGATGGTGCAGTTTCAAGTCCAGACTGATCAGTGTGAACAGGTTCCACCTCTGCGAACAGTGACGTTAAGTACGCGTGACTGTTCGGTGGGACTTCTGTGTGAAAACACTACAAATGCATTATGGGATGCCGTAGTACTCCACATAGAACGCAGAGAACAAACAGAAACACACACAAGTTCCTCCTCACCATGCAGCCCGAGACGTGGGCGGAGCCTAAGCGGAGCAGCTCGCGGAGTTTCGGGGCAAGTTCTCCAGAGCGGACAGCAGCGAGGTCATTCAGAGAGAACAGGTGCAGATCCTCCGTCAGGTGACCCGGAACCGAATCAAACTCATCCAGCACACTGTTAGAACACACACACACACACTCAGAGTACTGCACAGAGAACCTGTCACTGAGACCGAGTAACATCGGAAGATTCAGAGACTCACTCTTTAGCTAGACGGCATGTCTTAAAGAGGTTCTTCATGTGGAACAGCTGGACTCTCAGAACCTGAAATACAACACAACTTCATTCATTCATGGTGAACTCCGCAGTCTGTCCTGCTCACGGTTCCTTCTGCCTCTCCCTCTGAAGAACCTCTGTGATCAGTCAGAGGTGCTGGTGAAGCAGTGATGGTGAACGAAGAGTTCAGAGAGCTGCTGCTTATCAGAGAACCCTGCTGAAAGATCTGCTGACAGAGCAGAGCCGTCTCCAGGTCGCTTCTCAGCAAGCCTTGAGAATACGCTCCTAAGCTGCCGTAGCTGCAGCGTGCGCGACGCGGTGTTCAGCACTTCACCGTCTCTGTTTAAAGGATTCCCAGGTATTTTTCAGGAATGATTTACACTACCTGTCAAACTAACAACAACCACACCTGTTTATTACATGTTTATTACCTATTCATTACTACCACATTATCTGACACATCTGGAAATGAGAGATTGAGAGAAATCAGATAACCCACATCATCATCATCACCACTAGTACTGACCCGCACTGTCTCCAGGGCTTTGACCTTCTTGTACAGCGCGGTGTTGATGTCGTGGGGGTTGAAGAGTGGGTCTCCTGAGATCTTCCCCAGCAGGTCTCGGGCGAAATTACTAACATAATATTTACTGAAGTCCCACTTTCTCAGCACGCGGCCCGGCACCACGGCAACGGAGTTCTCATGACAGCACTGACAGAAATACCGGCCCAGATACTCGCAGTACCGCAACCGCTTTATATAATCTACCAGAGGAACAGAGAACCAGAGACCATTAACATGATGATGATACTAACGAACAGATCCGGCCCTCTAATTAAAGACAGCACCTGAGAACCATCAGCTAATCTGTCTCCTTAGTCTGTACCTGGATCAATACGAGTACCGCAGCCTGCACACCTGTAGTTCTGTTTGGCCACCACCACCTTCCTCCTGAAACACACACACACGCATACACACACACACACACACACACACACACACACACACACACACACACACACACACACACACACACACACACAGGTTAGCTCTGCAGCTCTGTCACATGATTGACAGGACGAGTCAGTCCTATGTGAGATCAAAGCATGTTCTGGGCTCACTTTGGTGCCGGGTGGATGTTGAAGATGATCTGTGGTCGTGGCGGTGCCCATTCCAGGTTCCCCCGCACCCGGATCCGCAATTTATAGATATCTGCATGCTCTCCATCATCAGGAGAGATAGGGAGAGAGTCAGGAATTGGGAGGAGCTACGGAGAGAGAGATAGAGAGATATGACCCACACGCTCATTCTGACAGACTGTAATACACAACAGGAAGTGTAGGGGGCGATACGACCCACATAGTTACAGATACAATAACAGAAGTATATACAAACATAATATATATACATGTATTAAATGTATTATTATTATTACTTTTATTATTATATATGTTGTATGTTACATCATACATGTATGTAGCTGGTTACTATTGGACAAGGTCTAATGTTCAAACAGACTAATGTCTGTACCTTCTGTGGAGCCTCGTGTTCTGGAACCAGCCAGTCCAGCTCTGAAGCTGCCGGGAGCTGCATTCCCTCAAACTGCCTCAGCAGCCCCATCGCCACTGACTCAGCAGAGTTCGACTGCAGGAGAGATGGAGAACTGCACACACGCATGCGCACACAGACACATACACGTGAACACACACAGACACACATGTGAACACACACACACACACACACACACACACACACACACACGTGAACACACACAGACACACACACGTGAACACACACAGACACACACACGTGAACACACACGTGAACACACACGTGAACACACACACGTGAACACACACACACACACACACACGTGAACACACACAGACACAGACACGTGAACACACACAGACACAGACACGTGAACACACACACACACACACACACACGTGAACACACACACGTGAACACACACACACACGTGAACACACACACACACGTGAACACACACAGACACACACACGTGAACACACACACGTGAACACACACACGTGAACACACACACACACACGTGAACACACACAGACACAGACACACACGTGAACACACACACACGTGAACACACAGACACAGACACACACGTGAACACACACAGACACAGACACACATGTGAACACACGCATGCGCACACACAGACACACATGTTAACACACACACACACAAGAACACTTGTAAACACCACCTAGTACTGACCTGTCTTGATGTATCATGGTATTACATGATCCTGGAGCTTTAGAGACCTGTCTGACCTACTACTGACCTGTACTGACCTACTACTGACCTGTACTGACCTACTACTGACCTGTCTTGATGTATCATTGTATTACATGATCCTGGAGCTTTAGAGACCTGTCTGACCTATTACTGACCTGTACTGACCTGTACTGACCTACAACTGACCTGTACTGACCTGTCTGACCTACTACTGACCTGTACTGACCTGTCTAACCTACTACTGACCTGTACTGACCTACTACTGACCTGTACTGACCTGTCTGACCTACTACTGACCTGTACTGACCTGTCTAACCTACTACTGACCTGTACTGACCTGTCTGACCTACTACTAATCTGTACTAACCTACTACTGACATGTACTGAACTGCTACTGACCTACTACTGACCTGTCTAACCTACTAATAACTTGTACTGACCTGTACTAACCTACAACTGACCTGACTAACACACTACTGACCTGTACTGACCTACTACTGACCTGACTAACACACTACTGACTTGTATTGAACTACTACTGACCTGTCTGATATACTGCTGACTTGTACTGACCTACAAGTGACCTGACTGACGTCCTACACTGTGGCCTACTACTAACTCGTGCTGTTCCGACTACTGACCTATGCTGACTTACTACTGA
>JAMWET010000967.1:0-50000 GCA_024036415.1 Prochilodus magdalenae
TGCGCAGAGGCCACGGACAAAACTGGAGCTTAAAGCCCCAAAAGGATAGGGAATTTCCAGTTCTGTTGCCCCGCCTTGAATGCAGTAGCCCCTTCTCTAGGTAACCAGCGACCCCCTGTGATTAGTCCGCCTCACTTCAACCAAGGACTCAAAGGGGGGTAAAAGCCTGTCAGCAGGATCCTGCATCTCGAACTGTGGATCCGAACTGGCCGGTGTGGCTGTGCTCAGCAGGTTCGACTGTCAAACTGGCGCTGGGACGAACTGTAAAAGGACAACAAACAAATAACCCTTCCTCTCCTTTGCACTAGCATTCACCTGCATCCCTCCAGCTCTACTGACACGGAACAGACCCTTCTTTGTGTATAAGAATGTTTCCAAAAAAAAGAAAAGGAGGAAACGAGGAAAAACGAGGAACGAATAAGCTAAGCCGAAACGTTAAGAAGCTGGGATGGAGCACGGAGTGAGGGGATGATGAGCTGAAGAAACGCAACAAAAGGAAGCTGCGCCCTAATCCTCCTCCTACCAACATCCTCTCGTTGATGCTTCTTTCTCTTTTTTTCCGTTGTCTTTCTCCCGTGGTTCTGCTCTTCGGAGGAGACTCTTGCTTTGTCTGCCCAAACCACTGTGAAGCTACACGTCGTCCGTGTCGTGCTGTCATGTGTTGCTGTCACCATGTGTAAAAAGGAAAGGAACGATAACGTTACGTGGCGTATTGTGCTTTAACTTTCTTTGCCTCCCTTTCTCTCAGTAGGGAAAAAAAGAAAAGATTCTTTCTCGGCCAGTTCGCTTCACTCCAAAGAACCTTTCTTTCCTTCTTTCAGAGAGAAAGGCTCCATATTCTCTACGCTAACAGTAAAAGCGCCACCGTATCAGGGCGGCCACGAGCGTCAGGTGTGCCGAGGACCTCCTAAAGACATATTTGACAGTACGACTTCAGTATCCACCTTTCTGTATTCCTCCTCTACCCATCCTTTCGTCCTCCTTGGTTTCTTGACGTTTTGTGCTCGCTAGAGGACTTTGGCCTCCTCTGCTGGTCGTTTTGGCTGTACTCGACTGTACTACAGCAGGGCCAAAATTCCGCGTCAGCGGCCTGGGCCCCCACTCGCATCTCCCTACCATAACCGTCCTAACAGAGACTTGTAGCGTAGGAGCTGTTGTACATAGCGTTGACATGGAATTCCGGGAAAAATAAGACCAGTCGCGGGACAACTAGATGGATCATGGGGGACGATGAGAGTGAGCGCCGGGAAAGTGATTGAAGTGCACATGATGTAGAATAGGCATTTAGGCCTATGTGGAGTACATACTCCTCCATGACCTTTACAAAACAGGGTTGGAGGATCTCGACTTGACTGGACTTGGTGCTTTCACTTGTTCTTCTTAGTTTTTGGTTTTATTTCTTTTGGATATTAAACTGATCTATAGACGATTAGTCATCTTGGTCTTCTGAATAACGCTAATTAAAAACATAGTATAGAAGTAATATCTAAAGCTGTAGATACGGAAATGCTTCACGACACCTCAGGTATACGAAATTCCAGCGTAAAGATGGCGCTTAGGCATCCCTCGTGCGGAAGTCAGAGCATCCCTCTCCATTGCTAGTGCATTTCCCCTCTCGATCTAACGTAAACGCTCAACCCGTAAAAAGGGTCCTATGGCATGCGAATTCTCAGCAGACTGCTGATGATGTCAGTGTCGCTTAGTGACACAAAAAAGACAGTTTGGTCTGATGTCATGGACTTTGAGGCGAGGGTGAGGAACCGTACATGTCCCGAGGCTCTCCAGATAACCCTAAAACTTTAGACACAAACACACAAACGAGTATTAGTGGTGCGCGTGCAGGACTGGTATAAGGAGAATCTGAGGGGAATGTCTTGCAACAAGCAGCGTTTACACTATACTGTAAGGAGCGGAGCATATGGACTAAACCTGCGTTCTGGAATGATTCATAGACAGGTGTGTGTCCATACTGAGGAGAGGGAGGGTATCGTCGTTCTCCACGCGGATTTTGATTTTGATACCAGCCTTTAAGGTCTTTGCGTAATACACAGCTAGCGGCGTTGTTGCACTATAAAAAAACGAGTAGGCCTAAGCTGTCAATGAAGTATATAATAAAGTACTTAACAGCGCGAGTTTTCTTCTCCAACTCTGCATGCATGTTCTTAAGGACTTCATTGCTAAATTACTCCCTCCTCATTGTTGTGATTTTTTGTTTGTTTGGGTGTTTTGTTCTGTACTGTAATCTAAAGTTCTGCTCTTTTGAGCATCTCGGCTTAAAAGGTTTAAGTCCTCACTTTATGTCTAATTTGGTATATTAGCAACTTTGTATTCCTGTCACTAAGACGTGGATTTTTTTCTATTCTCTATTTATCATGATTTGATTTTTTGCTAGTAGCATCTCGCTGCGCTGCCTGCGGCTAGGGTTGGTTTAGTAGTTTTGTACTGAGATACAGTTCAAACAGTAATGGTTCAATGGACATTTCTATATAGATTAGTATTTTGCTTAGCGTGTCTTGGGAGGAGGGGGGGTTACATACATGAATTACATGATTGACTTCTTGATTGACTGATTGAGTAATAAGTGATGCCTGCTGCTTGCACTAGGATTGGCTGGGTAAAGCTCATACTCTCACGCAGGCAGGTCTCTGCTAAATTTGCTCAGTCACGTTTTGGGTACCTAAGCATTAGCTTTTACTTTAAGGGCCATGGTGTTTGCCTTCCCTTGTTGGCTAACTAGGCTTGAGTAGGCCAATGGGTGGACTAGCTTTGTAATCTGCTAGCGCAATCCCTGGTACAGGCAGGCAGGTTTATCTTGGGAGCCCGTACAGATTTGCTGCTCTCGGTTTGTGTTTCTGTCAGCTTCCTGATGGATGCCAGGTAAGCTTGCCAGCCCCAACCAGCTAAAAACCCATATTGACGCGATTTCCAAAAGCCTCCGCGCAGCTAAATCCGAGATGAAATGGTGGATTCCTGAAGGCTGATGGAGCCTGGTCTGCTCATAAGCTGTATTTAGCACATCCGCACCGATGGAATGGAAACGATGACAGAGCCCCTTCTTTACTATTTTTATATCCTCACCTCTGGATCCCCTCTACCTCACCCTTCTCTTTTTTTCCTCTCTTCCATGCTGTGTATATACAAAAGACACTCTAATCGTACTCCTGCCAAACTAAGGAGGGTGGAACATTCATTGATATCTGTTATATTACATGAATGATAATTGGGGGGGCCCCCCCCCCTTTATGAATATAATATCAAACAATTAAAGAATATAATTTACTGAGCTATATAAGAATGTTAATGATGCTGGTGATGATGTTAATGATGACTGAATAAAAGCTCCAATGATTCAGATAACGGAGGACTCTCGACTCTACGACTACATTACCCATGATGCCTTGCCTGTACCCATTACACATGATGCCTTACTTATGATGGAAAGATAGCTGATTTATTGGTGGTGTATACATCAGATCAGCACATCTGGTGAAACACACCCCACCCAAACTACACTTTCCATAGACTGTAATGTTAAATAGCAGAGGAGTACAAAACCAATAGAGGACCACCAACATCATCTTGTCCCTGCAAGATAGCCTTGTTAAACGAGATCAGAGGTGTTCTATTCGGTAAGCAAATCCAAGTAGTCAACTATTCAACTTATAAACAAACTGATTTGTATGAAATATTTCATAATATTTTAAAAGATTATGTGGAATATCTTCTATTTTTTTCTATATTTCAGCCCTGCTGTACAAACAGTAGGCTAGCTAGCATTAGCACAGAGCCGTGGCAATGATTGGCTTGGGTAGTAGCCGGGTTGACTTTCCTGAGCTCCAGACTAGACATGGCAGAGGAACAGATCTGGGATTAGTGGTTTTTAGGGGTGCACCGAATGTTCGGCAACCGGAATTACGAAGAACTGGAAAGACCGAATCATTTACACCGAACAGTGACGCTGCTACCGCTTTCTAGTTCCCGGATGTACACCGGACCAGCGCTCGTTAGCTTCAGAGCTAGCGCTAACGCTCAGGCGGTTATTTTGCCCATTTCAGGCCTCATTTCTCCACTGGAGTCACAACGAAGCACGCTGACCTCTCCCAGGGCTCATTCTCAGCTTGAGTCTTCCCAACGGAAAGAGACAGACAGAGTAAAGACCAGAAAACCGGGCCTCTACAGCGAGGCAGACAAACAGCAGCTCCTCCTGCGCGGCGTGCGTACCACGTGTGTGCACCCACGCACGTGCCTTTCTCTCGCGCATCGCTGTCGGTTGCGCATGCCCGAATCCTCTGTTAAGAAATCAAGCCCTAATTTCAACCCCCGATAAAACGACGAGAGGCGTGGAGGAGAAGCAGACATGTCGGCCCGGGGATGGCTTTTTAGTAATATTGTGCTTTGTGGGGTATATTGCTGGTATGAAATGTCTGGGGTTAAAAATGTGCAGCGTTGAATAAAGTTTAGTCGATAGTTTGTCTTTGAAATCAAGACAAAAATACATAAGCCATTCATTTATACAGTGGTTTTAAAAAAAATGGCAAAATTAATGAAAAAATATTGGTATCGGCCTTCAACTAATGTTTAATTTTGTTCGGTTTCAGTTTTTTTTACAACCATCCACACACCAAATCACAATGATCTTGCCAAGAACACATTGGGTAACAGCTTCTGGTTTTTAAGAGTATTGTCTATGCAGGACACGGGGTTATTCACCCACAGAAGAGGGCACGGTGGCGTGAGCCTACTCTGGATGGCATGTTGCTGATTTGATCTATAGCAGTTGGCCTGAATTCTGGGCGTGGCCTAGCTCTGTCCTGCTCGATTGAAGGTTTATGCTTTTTCACCGCACCTACATCATTCAGGAAGGGTTTGTTGATTAGCTGATGAATTAGCTGAGCTGGAGCAAACCAGAGTTGTACAGTAACAGTAAGTCGGTGTATCTGCACTGAAGTATTTCCAGCCCGCCGCGCGTATTTGTTTACCTACCCTCCACAAAATTTAAAGTTCAATATGTCCTGTGTGCCACTACATTACAGCGCAAAAATCTTGCTTTCCTTCCGTTTGGCTGATGCTGTGCATAAAAACGTAACATGTCACACACCCATGAGAGAGGCGTGAATATGTATGAAGTCCACCAATCAGGTTTCAGCATTATCTCTTAGATTTGAGCTTGTTTTGGCCATCCGTTGTTTTGTTGCTGGGTCTACTAATGGAAATCTCTTAGTGTCTGTGTTGATGATTCATTTGAATAGACGTCAGTGTCAGACTAATGAATTGAGCTTCTATTAAAGACTGGTGGACTGAGAGACACACTAGAGTCTCCTCACATACACTGAGCTGATGTAAGAGTCCTGTTCCAGAAAATGATAATAGACATTAGAACGAAATAAATCAGGCTCCTTTACTCTCCATACTTAAGTACATCTGAAGGGTAAATACTTAGTACTGTTACTCCAGTGGAGGTCTAAAGTGAGGAAACCTCATGGGCACTGGAGGCGTACTCCACCTTGTGGGAGCTCTACTACAGGTTTGTCTTACTTCGTCCACCACCAGTTGTCCAGGGACAGGATTGGGAAACACTACTGAATGGCTGTTGCAACATTCACAGATCTCCATGTTTCACTAGAGGGCAAAGTTCAAGGCAGGGATAATTTTGATTAAAGTCTTGGCGAGAGGAGTGAGAGGAGACTGGACTGCCTGAGGTGTTGAGGGGTCCAATGCTTGTGACGGGCAGGGAGGCCATGTTTGTTAAAGAAGCAAGAAGAAGGTGAATCCACCAGGTGGGCTTTAGCCCTTTAACCCTCGGCTTTCACTGCCTTTTAGATCATGCTGGCTTTAGCCATTAGTAGGTTTTGGTTTGAAGTGTACTGTTAGCTTGCTTGATACTACTAAGTGTACATGCTACCTGCATATTGCTAAGTCATATCTTGGATTTATGCTGTATCAGTTGGATTTACTATCTGTATGTACTTTGCTGAAGTCGCCAACATCTTGTTTGAATTTGCCAGCTCCACCTTAAGTGGTGTAGCAGTTACATTCTGGCACCATTGTCTACCTGTCCAGCTTCTTGCTTGAAATTTCCAGTTCCTCCTTAAAGGGTGCTGCAGTTACGGTCGAATGTGTTAGGGATCTACTATTGACGGCTGGGCCAGTGTTAAGGGTGGTACAAGAAGATTGTTAAACTACATCAAGGGGTAGCGAATAGGTACAATGCCCAGTCAGTCAGGCACCTATTTTTTTCAAACCTGGGTCGAGTATAAATGCCTGTTCAAACCTCTTTTTCAAAAACATTTTGGAGATATCCAAAGTCCTATTTACATGAGTCTCATCTGTGTTGGGACCCAATAACAGAAAACAAAAGTGCCTGGGTAGTATCGCCTTCTCTACATATCACTTCTAAACCCACAAGACTGTTCTATACGGCGCAAGCTCCGGGCCACATGGTAGTAGCATTAGTTTCCTGCACCACACTTGCCAACTTAAACTCACCAGAGGAGTTTGAGCTGTGGCGCCCTACGGTAGACATAGGGGCAGTGTGACGAGCAGAGCAAACAGGCTTTGACAGACATGGAAGGGTCTCGCTGGGCACGCCACAGCGGCTCAGCCTGCACAGTGTTGTCCCTGGATTTGCTGGTGTGGAATACTAAGGAGCCATGCTGGTTGTCAGCGAGCTGAAGCTTGTGCAGTCCTCAGAGGAAGGGGGCTGGTACAGTATGTTTGCTCTATAGTGCATTTGCCAAGACTTGTGGCCCTTGGTCCGTTTTCAGCTGGAGCCCAAGACCACAGGTAGGTGAAGGAAGTCCAACAGTACTTGCGCTGGACTGTGGATCAAAAATATTCGGTTTTCCTTGTTGCTCTAGGTTCCCGTTCCATTAGAACTCCTGGGAAGTTCTGGGTGGTTTCTGTATTCCATTCATCATGCTCATAACCACATAACGTAATGTATTAGTTTCACAGTAACTAAGGTTTTACAGTTATATTATAAAAAGCTCATACATCCGGTGAGCCTACCAACCCACAAAAAAGACCACCCAGCCAGTTTTAGGTGGGCTGCCTAGACCAGAAAACATGGGGTTCAGAAAACATGGGGGCTGTTCAGATTTGGCTCCCCTTCCTACATCATGTGGGGACTGATTTGAATAATCCCGCCTTCATCTGAGTAACTAGCCCCACTGTTTTCAAAGGTGCACCATTTTTTCTCACTGGTGCCAGGATCGCTGGCATTGTGTGGAGGCTAAGAACTAATCATGCCAGCTGCTCTGTTGTTGAGTAGTTACAATTCAGTTTGATGGCCATGTCCAGCTACAGTCAGCAAAAGCCTGTACGTGTGCTAACCACTAAAGTTGGCTTTTTATTCGGGACCTTCTTGTTTGAATTTCCAGCTCCACCTTAAATGGTGCAGCAGTTACATGCTGGCGTCTCAGTCTACCTGTCCAACTTCTTGTTTGAAATTTCCAGTTCCGCCTTAAAGGGTGCTGCATATAGAGTTGGATACATCAGGCAACTTCTATTAACTGCTGCACCCATTAAGGTGGAACTACAAAATTCATACTAGGAGCTGGTGAAGTCAGTCAGACTGTTTTCTCAACCTGGGTTGTACAATGCAGGCCAGGCCCCAGAAAGCTGTGGTAGCTTGTGGAAAGGGGGTGTAAATTAGGGTGGCCACTGTCTGGTTTTAGGGCAGTCCGTCAGGTTTAAGGCCAGACCGCCTGGTTTTTCAACTCCCAGTCCTCTGTCTGGCACAATTCCTGGATGGACGTCTATAGTCCTCTTTTCGGGATGAACGATTTAAAATGTTCACTTGCGAACAATATTTAGTGTGGCATTGGCTTACGTCCGTGTCAAAAGACATGCCTTACATTTCATTGGTTTAACGTGGTCATGTGACATTGCTCGCCTGCTGACTAACAGTCAGTCCTTCAAATGCTAATCAATTTGTAAGCTAACATCTGACTGGCTCATGTCATCCATCCATTCTGAAAATCATCCATTCCACCCAATTGGTTGAGTAACAGTCATTTATGTGTTATATAGGTCAGGTTATGATTTTAATTCGGTTCTAGTGTCATACAACGCCCCCCACTTGTTCCGAAACACGTATCGTGCTATACTGGTGCTCCATCACTCCAGAGAAAGCAATTCCATTGCCCTGCAGTATGAGCAGAGCCCTCTACTCGGGGCTTGGAATTGGGAATGGTGACATGAGGCTTGTGGAGATTACACAGCATCGTTTCATCACCCTACAGAAGTGACTGTATCTGTAATGGACATCTGGATACAAAATAAGGGCACCAAATGTTCTTTTGTGCTGTGCTATAGAAGAACCAAGTTCGGTTCCCTGAAGAACCTTTCAGTTGAGCACTAAATATAACTGGCAAAGCACATTAAGAGATCTGTTCTCCTCTCCCCGCTCATGTTCGCTATAAACATCTGACACCAGTGAGCCAGTGAAACTGAACTCATCTCAGGCTGCTGCTCCTCAAGGCAATCTCATCCTCACCCTGTCGCTGGAGAAAAGTAGCTCTGCCAGTTTAAAGCCGCCTCCCTCCACTTTCATTTTGGGATTGCCATCTGTCTGTTTTGCTAATTGCACATGGGTGCGAGAGTGTGTGTGGTTGTCCTGATAGAGCCCTCCTGAGGTTCATTTAGTGATGTGTTGGGGTTTGTGTTTTGATGTAGTGCTATATCAATAAACAGAATTCAGTTTGCCACAGTTCGCTTTTCAGTACAGCAAAAATTAGTTCCTTGTGGTTAGTGATGCACCAACATGAAAATGCTTGACCAAAATTCAAAATTTTGGACATACTGGGTAGAAAAAAAAGTTGAAAATAAACAAAAACAGTTCAAAATGCCAATATGTGCCACAATCTTTTTTTTTTTTTTTGAAAATTAATACTATTTTTTTGGCACTATGAAATTTTCCCAGTGTCGCCATGCCAGCAGGGACGTTCCTGTTTGTTTCGGTTGTTTTGCTGTACTCTTCAAGATTACATTTGCTTGATCCTGTTACGTACAACTCTGCAGATGGTGCACGCTCAGACGGTGTACCCTCACTAACATACCACAACCGTGTCAATGTGACCGCATGACTGAGAATGACCCACCACCCACATAATACCTGCTCCGTGGCGGTCCAGTGGGGGTCCTGACCATCGAGGAACATGGTAAACAGATGTGCTACAGTCTGTAATTGTAGACCTACAAAGTGCTTCTATATGGTCATTAGAGCATGCACTGGTTCATGTAGCCAAGCAAGCTCTTCCATTGGTTAGGACTTCAGGAACTGAACTGATGGCCTTCACCATTAACCACTGAACCAACAGTGGCATCAGCCAATCGCATTTCGCTTTCTAATGGGTGGGGCCAATGTTCTGAGACAAAATGTCCCTCTAGACCTTGCAGAAGTCCTAGAGACATCACTGACTGTGAACATTAGTGGTGACACATGCATTTGAGTCAGTTCTTAGAACTGTAAAACACCAGCTCTCTGCCAGGCCTCAGAATCAGTCACTGTAAAGGTGCTACTGGGTAAAATACACATTAATATGGGTTTCACACTCGACACATGAACTGTCTTATACGAGCTTCACATGAACCCATGTAATTTGCTGCTGTCTTACTACTAGAATCCCATAGGTTGCTATCAGAAATTAGCATTATCATAGAGGTGTTTTTCCCCCTACTTTTTAAGCAAGTTTTGACATGGTTTATCTGTAAAAATCACAGTTTACTGCCGCTTTTCTGCAGTGGGCAGCATTTTATGGTGATGTGGCAGCATAAATATAGTATAAATATTAGTTTTTTTAACGTGCATCTTCAGGGATATATATACAGAGAGAGAGAGAGAGCTGTGGAAAGCTCCGGACTCTGGCTTATGCATTTCAAGAAATAGAGGATTATGAAGACTGAACCAAGCATAAGCCCACAGGCTAAACTACGCTGTCATTCTACAGAGAGAGAAAGCTGTAGTCATCCTTTAGTGGGAAGTGTGCACAGCTCAAACTGAATGACTGCAACCAACGAAAATACGATGCTGCATGTGCGTGTGCTGTACACTCACTGGCCCCTTCATTAGGGCTATCTATTTGTATCTACTATCTACAATGATTGTCTATTTTATCAGCTCCACTGATCAGATAGGACACATTGTAGTTCTACATCTACAGACTGTAGTCCATCTGTTACTCTGTATACTGTATTACCCTGTTCTTCAATGTTCAGGACCCCCACAGGACCACCACAGTGCAAGTATTATGTGGTTGGTTGATCATTCTCAGCACTGCAGTGACACTGGCTCATCTGCTGCTGTATAGTTTGTGTTGGCTATCCTCTAGTCCTTTATCAGTGGTCACAGTACTCTGCCCACAGGACGCTGCCCACAGGACGCTGCCCACAGGACACTGTTGTGCTGGATAGTTTTGGTTGGTGGACGATTCTCAGTCTAGCAGTGACACTGAGGTGTCCAGCAGTACTGCTGTGTCTGATCCACTCACACCATCACTACACACACTAACACACCACCACCACGTCAGAGTCACTGCAGTGCTGAAAATAATCCACCACCTGCTCTGTGGTGGTCCTGTAGGGGTCCTGACCATTGAACAACAGGGTAATAAAATACACAGAGAAACAGATGGACCACAGTCTGGGACTGTAGAACTACAGAGTGTCCTATATGGTCAGTGGAGCTAATAAAATATCCAATGAGTGTAGATACAAGGAGGTCTACGTAATAAAGGGGCCGGTGGTTGTATGTGTGTGGTTTTGACACAAGAACCTCAGTCCTAGTTTCAGATTCCTTGCCTGTTATGAACAAGACTGCAACCAATCAAGCAAGCAGATGCCTGTTAATACTATCCTGTGGGAGTCATCAGGTGATTTAACATTTGAGACTTCTAAATGGACTACCAGTGGCTGTACTCCATGATGATGTGTTGAAATGAAATATTGATCCCTAAAAAAGTCAGCTAGCCTTGATCGACCTCATCTGACCCTATCCCTGACCCTGACACTGGTCTCGTCCAAGGTAGTGACCTCTCAGTGATTTACATTACTCACTCTGTTTTCAGGATATATGCTAGTGCTGAAGTCTTGGAGTCATGTGTCAAACACATACACCAATCACATGTGGATCTAATAATATCTGTTCACCCTGTCTGTGCATATGGCGCAGTCATCAGTTATTGATGAGACAACACTTATTACTGTTAACACCATACCAGCCCTTGCCTCTGTTGTAAGCTGGAGGTTAGGGAACCAGCCTTGTGACCCGAGGGTTGCTTGTTCGAGTCCCTGAACCGACGGGACATGACTGAAGGAGCCTTGAGCAAGGGAATTAACCCTCAGCTGCTCCCTGGGTGCAGTGGATAGGGCTGCCCACCCCTCCGGGCAAGTGTGCTAACTGCCCCTATTGTTTGTGTGTGTTCTGTAGTGAGTGGGTGTTTCATTCACGGGTGGGTTAAATACAGAAGTCAAATTCCTCTGTGTACAAGCATAAACGGCAGATGGTTCTGAATCCTGAAATAAATTCTGCCACAATTAGCCTATAATACAGCAGAATCCCTTTCCCCAATTCCAATTTCTTCCATAGTTGAGTTTGGCCAATTCCCACTATTTAGTCAGCGCATGCTTATTCCAGAACGCGTGAATCCAGAGACTGCATCTTTTCGTATTCCAGTAACTGCTTTGGCTTGCTTTGTGCTGAATGACCCACTCATCTAGAGAGAGGCCAGTTATGCTCTCTTCAGCTCCTGGTCGTGGATCAACGATGACTGAACTCACAGTCTCACCACAGCCGGGTCAATACTAGGAAGCCCCTGGCCTTTCATACTCTTGGTCATACACTGGTAAAGGAAAGGCAGGGGGCAGTATGTGATTGTGCCTCCTCATTGGTCTGATTCTGACTATGTGTTTGTAATTATGGGATATTAAAGAATTCCGTAGTGGAGATGGCCCAATGCCATTTCTTCATGTCCAGTATTAACACCAGTACTGAAACCTTGAGTACTGACTGGTGATGTTTCTATCCAACCTATAACCCCACAAGAAGAACCACAGAGCTAACCACATCACTTTGTCAGTGTGTCCTCTATCAGTTCTAAGAGACTAGATCAAGGGTGCTTCCCATAGGTTGCTATCAGAAATTAGCATTATTACAAAGGTGTTCTATCTGTAGTTTTGGACAGCATTTTATGGTGATGTGGCAGCATAAATATATTATAAATATTAGTTTTTTAAACATGCATCTTCAGGGATGTGTATATATATATATATATAGCTTTGGAAAGCTCCGGACTCTGGCTAATGCATTTCAAGAAATAGAGGATTACGAAGACTGAACCAAGCATAAGCCCACAGGCTAAACTACGCTGTCATTCTACAGAGAGAGAAATCTGTAGTCATCCTTTAGTGGGTAGTGTGCACAGCTCAGACTGAATGACTGCAACCAACGAAAATACGATGCTGCATGTGCGTGTGCTGTACACTCTCTGGCCCCTTCATTAGGGCTATCTATTTGTATCTACTATCTACAATGATTGTCTATTTTATCAGCTCCACTGATCATATAGGACACTCTGTAGTTCTACATCTACAGACTGTAGTCCATCTGTTACTCTGTATACTTTGTTACCCTGTTCTTCAATGGTCAGGACCCCCACAGGACCACCACAGTGCCAGTATTATGTGGTTGGTGGATCATTCTCAGCATTGCAGTGACACTGGCTCATCTGCTGCTGTATAGTTTGTGTTGGCTATCCTCTAGTCCTTTATCAGTGGTCACAGTACTCTGCCCACAGGACACTCTTGTGCTGGATAGTTTTATTGGTGGACGGTAGATCGAGGGTGCTTCTCCCATGTCCTGAAGATGTGTCACCCAGTTTCGCTCCAACATACCAGCCAATAATAGTCAAAGGCTCCTAACTGCCTTGATTACCTGGGTGTGTAGGATTTAGGCTGTCTGTTCAGAACTTGAGCCTACAGAAGGTGTCGACATGCCAGCAGGGACGTTCCTGTTGGTTTCTGTTGTTTTGCTTGATTTGCTTGATTTGCTTGATCCTGTTACGTACAACTCTGCAGATGGTGCACGCTCATACGGTGTACCCTCACTAACACATCACAACCGTGCCGATGTCACTACATGGCTGAGAATGATCCACCACCTACATAATACCTGCTCTGTGGCGGTCCCGTAGGGGTCCTGACCATCATGGAACATGGTAAACAGATGGGCTACAGTCTGTAATTGTAGACCTACAAAGTGCTACTCTATGGTCATTAGAGCATGCACTGGTTTATGTAGCCAAGCAAGCTCTTCCATTGGTTAGGACTTCAGGAACTGAACTGATGGCCTTCACCATTAACCACTGAACCAAAAGTGGCATCAGCCAATCGCATTTCGCTTTCTAATGGGTGGGGCCAATGTTAGACCTTGCAGAAGTCCTAGAGACATCACTGACTGTGAACATCAGTGGTGACACATGCATTTGAGTCATACCAGCCTATAATAGTCAAAGGCTCCTAACTGCCTTGATTACCTGGGTGTGTAGGATTTAGGCTGCTTCTAGGCTGTGTAAATACCAAGCACCGTATAGGATGTATTAAAGTCTTGTGAGACACGAACCATTTTACAATCCACTTCAACTAGACAAATGTCCACACAGGCTAGATAACGTGTGCCTGTCCTTTCCAGCACCCCTGTCTTCGTCAGGGAGTCCTTGTTTAGCTTCTGTCTGAGAGGAAGTCATGGTCTAAAATAGGCCTCCTTCAGGGAATGGCCCAAATACTAACAAGGTTTATGGTTTATGTAGCTGAGCAAGCTCTTCCATTGGTGGTTGGTGTAGCTCAGCGGATGACACCACTACCTGCCAACCACCGCCACACGTGGAAGACTGGGGTTCAAATCCCGGTCTGGGTGACTACGCTGTGCTATACCAATGAGAGTCCTTGGGCAAGACTCCTAACACCACATTGGTCTACCTGTAATATGATTGACCTTGTAAGTTGCTCTGGATGAGAGTGTGGGTAAATGCCATAAATGTAAATGTAAGGACTTCAGGAACTGTACTGAAGACTTTCAACATTACCCACTGAACTAACAGGGGAATCAGCCAATCACATTTCGATTTCCAATGGTGGGGCCGATGTTATGGGACAAAATGTCCCTCTAGAGCTTCTGGAAGTCCTAGATACATCACTGACTGTTGAAACACCTCCATCGCATGACAAATGTAGCTTGTTTAATTGGGGTGCTTCTGTGGTGCACTTATAGAACATATAGCAGCAGTTACTGAAGCTGGTGAAGGCCATGTTGAGCTGCAGGAGGTGTGCTAAACACATCAAGTCAGTCCTGCTCTTTTTATGTGCTTATGAATAGCACCCATCAGCACCTCTGTCATGTTCGCAAGACCCATGACGTGCCTCAGTAAAAGCTTGTACTTTCTGATTTCCTTCACGTCTCCATACTGCCTGAGTTCACATTCAGCTTGCTGCTACATGAACGTTTGATTGTGACAGTAAGCAGTTAGCTTTAGTGCACTCTGGAAGTTCTGGAGATTTGGAGGCCTCTCTGGGGGAAACGTGCACGAAGGAACAGCTTAACTTTGGCTGTAAGCAGTGTGTGCATATCAGCTGGTACTGGGCGCTGACTTCCTACGTTAGAGCGCCGATCAGCACAGATAAGCAAAAGGAAGAATTCTTGTCATTCGGAATTGCGATAGCATGAAGCCCTGTTCACGTTCCCTGCCGAAGCTGTGTCGCTTTGGCATCGCGGCGCCACACTTTGCGGCTTATCTGGAGCCGCGTGTGCTGCTGTAATTATGTATGTATGTGATGTGTGATAATGCTATGATGGATTTCTGGAGAGAAGGCGCGAAATCTGCTACCGCGGCGCCGCTGGTAAAGCAGAACTCCTCTGTGCCGTGTTTGTTTACACTGTGGAGTTTTCCCGGTGTGCCAAGGATGAGCGTTGCAGGGTACATGACCTGGAAGAGGAGAATCTGTCATCCATTCATTCTGAGGAGGCCTTGTCTAGTCCTCTCCCTTCCATCAGCCTTGGTTGTTCTGTCCCAGGTGTATTTAGATTCTAGCCCCTCCTGTCTCTGCCCTACAGCCACACCCCTCACCTGTCCCTACTTTATGGCTCCACCCCTTCCCAGGTGTTAGTCCTTGTGGGTGTACTCTCCTGGTTGTTGGCTTTGTGCTTGCTTGGTGTTTTGTCTCTCTGTTGGTTGTCCGGTTACTCGGGTGCTTGGGCCATGGGCGTGTTAGTGGGGGGAAAAGTGGACCTGACTACCCAGGGCCCGAGTAGGGAGAGGGGCCCATTTTTTTTGCTCACGTTCCTCGTGTACTGGCATGGATAGGGGCCCACTGACATTGAGAGTGTACAGGGCCCAGAATTTGCTGGCCCCTTGGACCAAGTAGTCCTTTATTTCTGGTAACCCGTTTTATTTCTTTATTTGGATTATTTTTGTTTGTCATTGTTTTGATCCCTATTTGGTCCATAACTTGCACATGCTGCCGCCTCCTCCTCCTACCGCTCGCTCTCTTCGCTACAGGATCTCGCAGCCTGTTTAACTGGCCTTACACTGGCAGTGTGGATTCTGGTACGATGAAGGTGTTTATAGGATGTAGGCTTCACACAAACCCTCCAAATGAGCTTTTTTAGGATTTGTGAATTGGAAAGCTAGGTTCATTAATGCTGAGTTTACTGGATAGTAAGGATCCAGCAGTTAAATGCCATCAATAGAACTTTTGGCTTTGTAATATCTACAGTATGTATCACCACCTATGTTATGATTTTAGATGAGGCCAATCATTCTCTGAGTAGAGAACTTTTGTGTTTGCACACAGAGGAATTCGTCTTCCGTATTTAACTCATTTGTGAAGTGAAACCCCCACATGCACACACACTATGGGGTAGTGAACACACTCACCCAGAGCAGTGGGCAGCCCCATCCTTGGGGCTTAGATCTTGGGCAGTCGTGGGCTGGAGGTTAGGGAACCAGCCTTGTTTGATTCCCACAGTAACGACTGAGGTGCCCTTGAGCAAGGCACCTAACCCCCTAACTGCTCACCGGGCGCCGTGGATAGGGCTGCCCACCGCTCCGGGTAAGTGTGCTTGAGTGAGGCAAACGGCTCACCGGGCGCCGTGGAGTTAAGCCCCAAGGATGGGGCTGCTCACTGCCCCCTAGTGTGTGTGTTCACTAGTGAGTGTGTTTGTGGGTGTTTCACTTCACGGATGGGTTAAATCTAGGGATTCAAGGGATTCAAATCTAAATCTAGATGCCTCACTCAAGGGCTCTTCAGTTGTTGCTATCGGATCAGGGATTCAAACCAGGTTGCCCTTTGGTCATGAGTCTGGTTCCCTAACCTCCAGCCCACGACTGCCCAAGATCTAAGCCCCAAGGATGGGGCTGCCCACTGCTCTGGGTGAGTGTGTTCACTACCCCCTAGTGTGTGTGTGTGCATGTGCGGGTTTTACTTCAGTCTAATGTGGATTATGTGTCTAATGTGTTCAGTATTTGTGCTTGCACCCCATCCGTGCAGTCAAACACCCACACAGCAAGTGGGGGATCAAACCAGCCAACTTGTGGTCACAAGGCAGTTCCATATCCTCCCTAATACACAGTGTACGATACAGAAGTTTAGCTGCGCCATTTTATACAACTAGCAAATTACCCGTGAAAGGAAAGAGCGTTTTGTAATATGGGTTGTGCTTCGGGCCAAAGCTAACAGAAGAAACAGATGTGTGTGTGTGTGTGTGTGCGCTGAAAGAGCTCAAGAAGAACTCAAAGTTTGCTGAAGTCTCTTCTGTGGATGTGAGTGCATTGACTGTAGTCCTCATATCTCCATTAGGGTAACACAGAGTATGTATCTAAGAGCTGAACCTTCTGTTTGGCCTGTGGCATTAATCTGTACACATATGTTGTGGTCCATACTTCTTTTCCTTTGGTGCTTTAAATGATTGTGATTGATAGGCCAAGTAATTGCAATGAGGCAGTTTGCCATTTCGCCGCTGTCCAAAGAAAAACATGACTCTCCATTTTTGTTGGTTTTTACTTTTATGTCTTATTTGATCAAATGAGCAGCTGTTTACACTGTGTGGAGATTCCATGAAAAATGGACCGACAGAAATGACCCAAAACTGCTTGGAAGGAGGTCTGGTTCCATTGACTTCCATTCAAATTAAATTAGTCTTTTGGCCTCTCCTGTAAAGTTGCCATTTTGGAGGTACCTGTTTTTCTTTGGACAGCGACGATATGCTATCCCCTACTGGGCCAGCATGGTATTGCACATGGCTTCTGACATGCGCTGGCTCCACCTGCTCCCTCCACCCACTGCTTACACCTGCAGCTGATTATGGACTCATTAAGACTGGTATTTATACGCCTCTGTTTGCTGAGTTAGTTTGCCATGTCTCTGTGGCTGAATCCAAAATGGCTTACTTAAGCAGTACATACTGAATTTGATCTAGTACGTACGGCTCAGCCGGTAAAGAAGTACATACTGTTAGTATACGAGTGCGTGGTATGCAGACATCCTCAGGCGCACTACATCCGCCATCTTACCTGTGTCCTTTGACCTGGATCTCCACTGAGGTCACGTAATAGCGGCAAACGATGCAATGAACGATGCGATGAACACTTCCACATGGAGGCAGCAGCGAGCAGGAGGTAGCAGAAAACACATGCTGAGGTATTTATTCACTTGTAAACAGCAGCTCTCCCTCTCCGCCATCTTTTTTAGCACTTGGATCGGCTCTGTAACTCCAGTAGAATCATGGGATAGGACAGTGTGCTGTGGTCGCATACTTCAAAATCTCTCCCGGTGTAGTACGTCATCCGGGGACTTTTCACATAATGTTTTATGAACACTATGTATTCTAACTATTCTCGTGTTCTGCCTTCGCGTACTGTATAGTATGTACACCGTTGCTTGTTTCCAATTTCGTTACTGGTTTTTGGTAATGCTGATGTGCTTGTGTTTGGACCCCTGTTTGTAGTTTGGGTTGCGAGGATTGGAATGCCCCTAATAAAGCCACTCGTGCTTGGAACCTGGCTCAACCCCTTACGGTTATGTAACAATTGTGGCGGGACTAAGTATGACATTACTGACGTTAGACTCTATATACACTGCTCAAAATAAAGGGAACACTTTTTAATCAGAGTTTAGCATCAACTCAGTTCAACTTCAGGGATATTGATCTGGTCAGTTAAATAGTAGGGAGGACCGTTTATCAGTTTCAGCTGCTTTGGTGTTAATGAAATTAACAACAGGTGCAGTAGAGGAGCAACAATGCGACACGCCCCAAAACAGGAATGGTTTAAAAGGACGAGGCCATTGACATTTTGTCCCCCCTCATCTTTTCCCACTGATTCTTCACTAGTTCTGCGGTTGACTTGGGTCAGCGTCACTACTAGTACCATGGTGCGGTACCTGGACCCTGCAGAGGTTGCACAGGTAGTCCAACAACTGAAGGATTGCTCATCAATATGTGCCATTGCCACAAGGTTTGCTGTGTCTCCCAGCACAGTCTTAAGAGTACGGTGGAGATTCCAGGAGACAGGCAGTTACTCTAGGAGAGCTGGACAAGGCTGTAGAAGGTCCCTAACCCCTCAGCAGGACCGGTATCTGCTCCTTAGTGCTAGGAGGAACAAGATGAGCACTGCCAGAGCCCTACTGCTGGGAATGTGTCTGACCAAACAGTCAGAAACAGGCCTCATGAGGGCGGCCTGAGGGCCCGATGTCCTGTAGTGGGCCCTGTGCTCACTAGCCAGCACCGTAGAGCTCGATTGGCATTTGCCACAGAACATCAGAATTGGCAGATCCGCCACAGGCGCCTTGTGCTTTTCACAGATGAGAGCAGGTTTTACCTGAGCACACGTGACAGACGTGACCTGACTAACCCAACAACCACAACTGTGGGCATTCAGCGAGCAGCCATCCTGTTAGCGCCAGCATCATTGACAGACGACTGCACCATGCAAGACTACATGCGCGCAAACCGTTACCACGACAGCCCTTAACACTATGTCAACGTCAGCAATGGCAGTAGTGGTCTCATGCCAGACAGGTCATAGGCAGCGGGTCATATACAGTGACGAGTCCCACTTTTGTGTTGGTGGAGAAGACCAATGAAGCCGTGTTTGGAGGCACCGTGGTCAGCACCAGTCCAGAAGGCCTGGCGTCACTCCACTGCCACCTCTATTGTAGCATCTGCAGGAACTGCGTGAAAATATTCAAGCTGCATGGGATGGATGGGTCAGGATTATTATGGTTATGTTCACATGTCAGGTAACTGTAGTAATAACAATGAAGAGATGAGGTACTTGTATGTGCACAGCTAATATAGACTGCTAATACCGCCGATTCTGGCATCTCGCACAAATGAAACCCGGCAGAACCAGATAATAGGGTTTACCTGCTTCTTGTTAAATACACACATTAATGAGAATATGGGTTTGCCTTTGTGTACATGTTCAGACTGCATGCAAGAGATTTACAGAACGATGGAAAGACCAGAGTCAGTCATATGACTGCAGCCACGGCTTTATGAACACGGTCTCTATGCTTCTGGCTTCTGGGTTGTCAGCTTGGGACACCTGCTCTATGCATTTCTGCAGCTCCACCATACACACACACACATCACCCAGCACGAGCTCATTCACACATCTGTGTGCGCGTGTGCGCAGAAGAGCGTAGAGGACTCTCAAGAATGCAGCCATGCATATCTTCAGAGAGAGTGACGGAATGAAGGAGCGAGAATGAAGGAGTAAGAGAGAGGGAGGGAGAGAGAGAGAGGGAGAAGGCGAGCGAGAGAGGGTTTGGTTTTGTTTCTCCGTTCTCCCCAGTCTGAGTGGGACCTTGTTTAGCCAGTGCCGCGGTAAGATCCCATTCTTTCACTATCTAATCTCTCTCTCTCTCTCTCTCTCTCTCTCTCTCTCTCTCTCTCTCTCTCTCTCTCTCTCTCTCTCTCTCTCTCTCTCTCTCTTTGTATATACTGGCATGTCTACACTGCACAGTGTTCAGTCTGCATGCCTTAGCACTGTAGTAAAGTGTAATATCTGCTGTCATTTACTTTCTATCTCTTTTCTCATTACTTTCATTCCGTTTCTCACTCCGGATTGACGTTGACCTTGTTGCTGCTGATGTATATGATGCTCCTGTATAGCTGTCCTGGGTGTGAGTGATGCTATACAAAGGGAACTTTACTATCATCACTATATAATCACTATATAATCAGTCATAGTATTGTTATTGTTATTATCATGTCAGATATGTGGAGCTTTAGTACATCAGAAGGACAGAATAGACCATATTCAGCTGAGACAATGAAATATGTATGGGTATATTATGGTATACTGTGCCCTTATATTTCACTGTCCACATGTGGGACCAGCATAATGCTAAGCAGACGAGGCCTTAATCAACATCTTTCAGTTTTCTGACCTTTAGTCTCAGCTTTGTTGATGGCTAGATCCTCAGACCTAGATTAAAGCACCACAGTGTAAGGCTTGGATTAAGCCACCTCCAGAAAGGATTAAGCCACCTCCAGAAAGCTTTTACAGTGTTTGGCAGGCACTCTTATCCAGAGCCAGCTGACCGTAGGTAGGTGAAGGTGGCGGTAGGAGTCTTGCCCAAAGACTCTTGTTGGTGTAGTGTAGGAATGCTACACAGGTGAGGGATTGAACCCCATTCTACTGCATGGGAGGTGGAGGTGTTACCCATTACACTATGCCAACCTCAAAACCAGCCGATAACTGTGTTTCATAATTATTACGTTACTCTTGACTACCGTCCGTACCTGGAAAATGGCATGTAGTTGTTTTTGGACCATGTTGTGCATCTTTTTATGTATTAATGTCACATATTTAGGCTTAATAAGGGGATCCAGATCAATGCTCAAGTCTCAGACGCATAAACCTCTTTAGTACTTTAGTGTACTTAATAGAAGCATACTAAGTAAGTATCATCATTACACTGATGCAAGTGATGCTGATGCTGATGACTGTAGTACATGATTAACATGCCTCCTTGGAAGATACATCCTCCACCAATAGATCTGACTTTTACTTGAGCTCTCTTTGAATCATCCACAACAACCAACATTACACAAATGTTCTTCTGCATGTTGGGTGCAACTGCACGTTTCCACCAGAGAGGTCGCCAAATTCCCCAAACTTACACAGTGCAGCTTTAATGTGAGTTACTGTAACAGACTTTTTTGGAGAATTCCTATTGGTTTGAATGTGCCATGTGTCATTTGTGTTTCCACACATACAAATTTGTCCTGTCCATTTAACCCGTCCATGCTGTGATACCCACACACACACATACCCACTAGGGGGCGGTGAGCACACTTGTCCGTGCGCACCCCTATTCACCACACACAGGGACCAGTTGGGGGTTGGATGCCGTGCTCAAGGCTTCTTCGTTAATGTGGTGTAAATTTTTATTTTATTTTTTTTATATGATATGCAAGAACAGTATGTTTATTGTTTTCATATATTCATCCAGGGGCCGGCTTTATGTAAATGCGGCTTTAAAAATAAAGCCTGACCCCAGCGGGCCTGAAATGAAGTGAAGTGTAATGTGCTGGAGTGAAACAACTCTCAATAATTTACCAGTTTTGGACCAGCAGTGTGCAGACGCATGCCTGCTGTGTGTTGGGGGTTAGGGGAGAGGTGGGGAAGTGGAGCTGCTTTCCTCCCCCCTTTTCTTTCGCTTTGCCTTTATATCAAAACTCTGATGCAGGTGATGGTTTGGAAGGACACTGCATTAGGACACTGGGTTTTCTTTGTGTTGTCTCGTCAACAGTAGACATTCCTCTCCTGAACAAAGGGCCTTCTTGTACATGTGCCTATTTGACAGAGCGTGTGGGCTGAGGAAGAGGAGAAAATGTCAATAATGGGTTTATAACACATGGGTTTCATACCCTCTCCTGTTTGGAGGCGAGAAAAGAAAGGGAGGGGTGTGGGGAGGGGTGAGGGAGAGCGAGAGAAGAGTAAATGTAGAAAAAAAAGATACATAGAGAAATACAGTGACAGGCTCTGAAATCTAGAGGGACCTTTTGGACACTTCTCTTGTCTCGCCTGGAAAGATGGAGGAGGGTAAGGGGGATGGGTGTGAGAAGTAAATGGGGGACGAGTACAGAGAGAGAGAGAGAGAGAGAGAGAGAGAGAGAGTGCTATTAAATAGTTAATAGGAAGCAAAACTGGCTTTGACTGTATGTTGTTGTTGTTGGTTTGTCTCCAGTAACTGTAACTGTACAGGAGAAGAAAAAACACTGTGCACTTTGAATATCGTCGCTGTCCAATGAAAAACATATATGTCCATTTCTGTCTATTTTGACTTTTATGCATCATTTGAAAACAGCCGCTGCCATTTACACTGTGTGAGGATTGCATGATGAGTGAACCAACAGAAATGGCCCAAGAGTGCTTGGAAAGACATCTGGTTCCATTGACTTACATTAAAATCAAATTAGGTTTTTGGCCTCTCCTGTAAAGTTGCCGTTTTGGAGATACTTGTTTTCCTTTGGTCAGCGATGATATCGCCGCTGTCCAATGAAAACCATGTATCTTCATTTTTGATGATTTTCACTTTTATGTATCATTTGATCAAATGAGCTGCTGTTTACACTGTGTGTGAATTTCATGATGAATGGACCAACAGAAATGGCTCAAAGATCGCTTGGAAAAAGTCTGGTTCCATTGACTTGCATTAGAATTAAATTGGGTTTTGGCCTCTCCTGTAAAGTTGCCGTTTTGGAGATACTTGTTTTCCTTTGGTCAGCGACGATATACATGTTACTGTTACATCATTTCCTTTCCAGGAAAACAGACTCGTAAAGTTATGCCACTAAAGCAAAGATAGGCATGCATGTTGTCATGCCTTCAGGTTTCCCTGGCTACGTCGCTGTCCTGAACTCAACTTCCCAGAGTGCATCACCTGATGACATCACAGCCACATGTGCCCAGTCTACCAATCATTCCCACTCTAGGTCTCCTGAGTATTAGCACATCTGTCTTCAATCATCCAGTCCCCCCCGTATAAGCCCCACCAAAACACTCTCCCTACCCCACCCCCACCCCCCCACACTCACTCATTGCAAAGTTTTGCCAAACCCCCTTTGCTATTCTGAGCCTTTTCTCCTGTGCTTACCTCGACTCTGTTTCTGCCCCCCTTCCTTCCTTGTCTACCACTCTCTTCCTTACCCCTGTTGGCTGTATCGTTCTGATCTACTCTCTGGCTCTCGACCTCCTTTGACCACGCTCCTTGTCTTCCCCTTCTACTTCGGTTGCCTCGCTGACTGCCTCCCCTGGTTCTGACCTTAGCCTGTGCCTTGACTCTGATCTTCCTTTCTCTCACCATACTTGATCGTGCTTTGGTGCTGTGTTCAAATGGCCGACTGTTAAAGCTCAGCTGGCTTTTAGCCCTGCATGCGTCGGTCCGAGTCCTTTGTTTCTGACACATGTAATAGGGCTGTCACGATTACTCGATTAATCGGCTTTTACGGTAACATCATTTCCTTTCAAGTACTCAAACGTTTTTATCGGCCTGTTTTCTGGGTCATGTTGACACTGTTGATATTTTAGGTAGTGCAGAACAACAGATTCTTTGAGTTTTGCCACAATAAGCAATGATGTGCATGTATGCATAAGGGCTGTCACGATTAATCGATTAATCGGTTTACATTTTATTTATTTTAAATGTCCCTTCGCAACAAACTCAGACTGAATCTTGTTCTTGCAAGTAAACAGTACACATGTACTAACTACACTCTTAGTAAACTGTTTCAGAATCAGCTAAGACATGCCTGTATTACACCCAAATCTTGTCTGGCCATTTATCTGTCACTATAGCCCTGTATCCTAGCTTACCTCTGCTTCTCCATGACTCTAATTTGATGCTTGGTGTGCAGTGAGGAAAGGTTATGATTGCAGCTTCAACTGCAGCTAAGAAATCAATCTTGAAAGGCTGGTTTGGAGCTGATGTTTCTCTATCACAGCTGTGGTGTGGATATTTCCTGAACACTCTTACCCTGGACCAGACAACAGTCAGACAGCAGTCAGCGATCAGGCATGGATGCCAACGCAGCAATGATTTGTTTTTGGACTGATGCCATTAACAATGTTCAGTCTCTGTAAATTTGATATCCTCCATATGCTAAATACTTCTTATACGGCCATCATCCAAAAATAGTTGCACATGGTGGGTGGATTTGAGATTGTGAGTGATTCAAAGTTCATGCTCAGCCACATGTGACATAAGCCAGGAAGCCAGTTTATCATTGTAGCTGACTGACCCAACAGCCACGACTGCAGCGAGCAGTGATGCCCTTTATGAGTCATCCCGTTAGTATAGCACCGCTGACAGACGGTTGCACGATACAGGACCGCATGCATGTAGACCATTACCATGACTGTCCTTAACACCACGCCACCGTCACCAAACACTGTAATGGTGTCGTGCCAAACTGTCATGGAGTGACTCAGAATGGCAGCGGGTCATCTTCAGTCCCGCTTTAGCCTTGGTGTCTTGGCACCGTGGTCAGCACTAAGACGAACTGTTTGTTGTCACGTGCCACACAACCAGTAGGGCTATTGTCCCTCCACCTCCACCCCTACCGCACCATCTGCAGGAACTGTGTGAGGATATTCAAGCTGCATGGGATGGATTATCACAGGACACCATTAGGAACCTCTACAACTCCATGCCAAGACGTCTGTTAAGTTAGCCATGCTGAGAAACAGTACTTCTGTATGTGTATCTCAGTAAATATTGATCATATCAGTCTAAATTACTCACCACTGATTGTTTCTGGTGACCTTTATCTTCCTTCCCAACAGCACTGCAGTCCCACACTTCCTTCTGGGGGCAGCTATTTTGATGATGAGTGCACATTATCTATTTCGTCGCTGTCCAAAGAAAAACAAGTATCTCCAAAATGGCAACTTTACAGGAGAGGCCAAAAACCTTATTGAACTTTAATGTAAGTCAATGGAACCAGACGTCTTTCCAAACAGTTTTGGGCCATTTAATTTGGTCCATTCATCATGAGATTCTCGCTCATTGTAAACAGCAGCTGATGGGTTCAAATGATGCATAAAAGTAAAAATGGACAAAAGTGGAGATACATATTTTTCATTGGACAGTGACGATTTGTTTATGTATTCTCATATACAGCCCTGCCCCATTTGCCATGCAGAGAATGTTAATTGTATGAAAAACCAATAAAAGTTATTAATAAAAAAAGAAGAATCAGCTAAAGGTAACCCAGCATACCCAAAAACCAGTAAGAGAGTCTGTAAGTGTCTGTCACCCTTCGTTCGTTTATCTATACAGGAACGTTGTTCATAGATCCGTTACTTCCGTTACTGCTGCCTTGTCCTTTCATTTGTTCGTTTGTCAGCTGTCTATCCTTGACTTTTTGACTTTTTCCCTCCAGTTGATGATGGGATAGTGATTGTGGTGAGTGAGAGTGTAGGCTATGAGTGTTGGGCAGAGAGCTGTCAGTCAAGCTGCTCATTAGCCAATACCAGTTATATGTTATATAAAATTCTTTAATATTGTACTCTGTACTCTCTCTCCCATAATGCATTTATTAAGTTCTCCTACTTGTCTCTCTAGACACAGAGCGAAGAAAGCCTCCATATGTGTCATTTTTCTTTATTATGTAGTGCTTCATGATGAATGGAGCAATAGAAATGGTTCAGAATTATCTGGGTGGGGAAGGGAATCTAGTTCAGTTGACTTCCGTTCAGAGTTGGCAGCACTGTATTCCTTCTCCTGTAAAACAAGAGGTTCACACTATATGTCCAAAAGTTTGTAGACACCTGCTCATCCAACGGTTCTTCTGGAATCAGTGGTATACGAAGCAGGTAGATGAGTTAAAGTCGAGATCCCCATACACCAACACGCTACTTACAGCACACTAACGCATTACACTTACTGAGTTACTGTACACCAACACACTACTTACAGCACACTAACGCATTACACTTACTGAGTTACTGCACACCAACACGCTACTTACAGCACACTAACGCATTACACTTACTGAGTTACTGTACACCAACACACTACTTACAGCACACTAACGCATTACACTTACTGAGTTACTGTACACCAACACGCTACTTACAGCACACTAACACATTACACTTACTGAGTTACTGCACACCAACACGCTACTTACAACACACTAACGCATTACACTTACTGAGTTACTGTACACCGACACGCTACTTACAGTACACTAACGCATTACACTTACTGAGTTACTGTACACCAACACGCTACTTACAGTACACTAACGCATTACACTTACTGAGTTACTGTACACCAACACGCTACTTACAGTACACTAACGCATTACACTTACTGAGTTACTGTACACCAACACACTACTTACAGCACACTAACGCATTACACTTACTGAGTTACTGTACACCAACACGCTACTTACAGCACACTAACACATTACACTTACTGAGTTACTGCACACCAACACGCTACTTACAACACACTAACGCATTACACTTACTGAGTTACTGTACACCGACACGCTACTTACAGTACACTAACGCATTACACTTACTGAGTTACTGTACACCAACACGCTTCTTACAGTACACTAACACATTACACTTACTGAGTTACTGTACACCAACACGCTACTTACAATACACTAACACATTACACTTACTGAGTTACTGTACACCAACACGCTACTTACAATACACTAACACATTACACTTACTGAGTTACTGTACACCGACACGCTACTTACAGTACACTAACACATTACACTTACTGAGTTACTGTACACCGACACGCTACTTACAGTACACTAACACATTACACTTACTGAGTTACTGTACACCGACACGCTACTTACAGTACACTAACACATTACACTTACTGAGTTACTGTACACCGACACACTACTTACAGCACACTAACACATTACACTTACTGAGTTACTGAACACCAACACACTACTTACAGCACACTAACACATTACACTTACTGAGTTACTGAACACCAACACACTACTTACAGTACACTAACACATCACACTTACTGAGTTACTGAACACCAACACACTACTTACAGTACACTAACACATCACACTTACTGAGTTACTGAACACCAACACACTACTCACAGTACACTAACACATTACACTTACTGAGTTACTGCACACCAACACACTACTTACAGTACACTAACGCATTACACTTACTGAGTTCCTGTACACCGACACACTACTTACAGCACACTAACACATTACACTTACTGAGTTACTGTACACCGACACACTACTTACAGTACACTAACACATTACACTTACTGAGTTCCTGTACACCGACACACTACTTACAGCACACTAACACATTACACTTACTGAGTTACTGAACACCAACACACTACTTACAGCACACTAACACATTACACTTACTGAGTTACTGAACACCAACACACTACTTACAGCACACTAACACATTACACTTACTGAGTTACTGAACACCAACACACTACTTACAGTACACTAACACATCACACTTACTGAGTTACTGAACACCAACACACTACTTACAGTACACTAACACATTACACTTACTGAGTTACTGAACACCAACACACTACTTACAGTACACTAACACATTACACTTACTGAGTTACTGTACACCAACACACTACTTACAGTACACTAACACATTACACTTACTGAGTTACTGTACACCAACACACTACTTACAACACACTAACACATTACACTTACTGAGTTACTGTACACCAAAAAACTATTTATAGTACACATTGATACTTTGGAACATTGCTGTGAGAACTGGATTGCCTCCAGGAGCATTAGTGAGGTCAGTTGAAAATGCTGGATGTTTAGTTCTGGGTATAAGCATCACTCCAGCTCATCCGAAAGTTTTTGGGTGAAGCTGTGTCACCCCAGAAAATGCAGCTGCACTGATGGAGTGTTTTTCATACCCCACTAGAAGACACTTGGCATTGGACACGGTGACCTGGGCAGCTTCCTCAGAGCCTCCCATTCTATTGCCAGTGTGCCATTCTATTGCTGTGCATGCGCAGTTGGCAATAGGTGCACATTAAAGTAGCGGTGTTCAGTTGTAAGAACAGGTGTCTGGATACTTCTGGACAGGTAGTGTTTTTTTTTTAGATACATCAAATTTTGTTTTTTAAAGTAATTCCTAATTGTTTCTGATAATTGGATTAGAATGATCTGAATGATCAAAAATGCCTAATCAATATAATGGACAGTGACCTTTCTAGTGTCCATGCTGGTAGGTTAGTATCAGAGAGAGAATTTTGAGTGGGTTGATAAATTTGGAGGTAAAATCCAGACAAATGCAAATAGTTGGATGTTATCTGTATGTTTCATCACTGCATCAGATCGTCTACAGGAAGTAGTGACCCGTCAGTTGCTCCCACAAGCTGTCAACTATAGGCTCTTTAGGGAATTTAGAGCCGTGTTGAGCTAAAGCTGATTATGCAACTTTCGCTACACATTCTAAACACTCTAGGAACTCATACCCACTATGCAGTTTCCACTCAATAGCTTTCCTCCTGCGTAAAACTAATAACATTCCAAATGACTTCCTAATGTCTTAATTTTGTGCCATACGTTATGGTGCATTCCTATAGGGGATGTAGCAAATATTGGAGCCACCAAAACATTTTGGCCAAAGTGGTCAGAGGTGATGCTTTTGGTTTTCCATCAAGGCGGGAAAGAGACATACAGTTTTGGTTGAAAAAGAAAATAAATAAATAAATAAAATAAATAAATCAGAACTATAATAGAGTCACAAAATCTCACACATACCAATGAGAATGAGACCTACAAACATTCATTAAAACACTAGAGTCAATGCTACGAGTCAATTAGAGTCAATTAGAGTCATCCCAATGATCAGGGGAAAGAACCTGCACCTCCGGTCTCATGACCAGTCCTTAATCCATACATGTTGTTGGGTCTGAGTAATAAATTGGACCGTCATCGGGGTCCTAAGGACCAGTTTGGGAACCACTGTAAGAACCTCTCTCTAGAAGGCTTGATGTTTTTAGGTTCTGGTTCTCATTTTTAAGGTCTGGACTCTGAGATGGTCGGTCCACTGTTCTGGGAACACCAGCTGCTTCTTTGTTAGATGTGCAATGTTCTTCTTTTGATGCCTGTGTTCTCTTCTCAGTAGCAGTCTCTTGACATCCTCTCAGACCCATAGTGTTAAGCTACTTCTCAAGTGGAGGGCTGGACAGAAACAGATGTGATGTTCTCCATAGATGAAAGCTTTAACCCTTAGAACCCTTAGAACCTTGCATAGATTTGTCCTGTGCTCTGTAAGCTTGGAAAGGGTTAACTTAGACATGATACACCTATGTTAACCCTTTCCTGACTTCTGAAACATAGGATAGTGCTATGTCTGCAAAGCACAGGCCAAGGGTTTATCTGATGGTGACCGTTTTGGTGGTCTACCAGGTCGTACATGGTTTTAGGATCCAGATTTTTATTTATTTATTTATTTTTTTGGTTTGTTTTTGAAAGATTCCAGATTTGGAAGTCTATTTTTACTTGCTTTAATCTGTGGCCGTACCATTTCTCGAGTTAATTACACAATATCAATAATAACCCTCCAAAGGTTATTCGCCTCTGCGATACTCTGTGGGTTCTTTGGTTGAGATGACAGTCAAGTCAGTGTCTACACTGAGCTGCTGGACAACCAGGATTTGTCTTTTGCAAATGTTATGAAGATTTTCATACACATGGCTGCACACACGGCTGGGACTGATTGGCATGAGGAACACTGAGGGGCATTCGCACATCTGGCCTGACTCACTAAATCCCCAGATTTGAATCCTCTTGGGAATCTGTGGGACCACCTGGAACAACCAGTAAAACGCCAGGAAGGCGTCCACCAAATTTGTCCCAGGAGTGTCTGAACAGTGATGCAGCCTACATCCAGAAACTTGTCAAGTCTATGGCAAATCAAATCACAGTCGTCATTCATGCTAATGGAAGTACCACACGCTGTTAGTCACGGTTCAGTCACAGCTGACAGTTTTGGTCCGATCACCTTATATCTCCTAAAGAAAGAATAACCTGAATGTGTCACCTGGGAGAGGTGGTCTCTTGTGCCCACAGTGCAGTATGGGTGTGTGAGCTTCATGCTGGGTTCTGGATTTTGGCCTTCATATGTCTCAGACTGTCCAGTGGGATCATGAATAATGAATCAGAAGTGCTAAGGCATATGCCGAGCAGTCAACATGTCCAAGAAGCTCCTCAATAAGTGTGATAATTGATGCTGGTGACACGACGTGTTTGTGTCTTTGTAGGCTTACGGCGGCATGCAGCGCATGAATTTATGAATCGTTAATTTGTTAATATGTTCTAGCAGGAGTGACAACGTGGAAGATTAATCTGGCTGGTTAGGCTGTGGCTGTCAGGGTGGTAATCATGAAAGGGAGTTAAACGGTAGATTAGCCAAACACACATCAAAGCAGCTGAGGCTGACTCATCTTTCCATGAAGATGCTGGTGGAGTGCAGGCAACGTGATGGGCAGCGCTGACATGCCCACCGCACACACTGTATAAGTGATCACTACCATTATAGACCTTTTTGGGTGTGGAATGCTTTTTATGTTGGATTATAGATTTAATGACTTGAAAATGTATTTGTTCATGCGACGTCCGGGATCTTCAGTGCACTACAGATTTACAGTTTGGTTGCATACTACATACTACATACTACTTCAACAGATTCCAACGCGTATACTACCAGACAAAGAAGACACACCCAACTGGTTGGTGATCTTAAAGACTCTACAGGCTTATACTTAACTGCTCCAACTGATGGGAATCTGAAACGATACATATCCTGATACACCACATATACTCCTGATGCACCACAATAATATATTCGTGCCATATCGCCACTTAATATCCAGCTCTGGGGGGAAAAAAGACTCATAATGATCAGTTTCTCTAGGTTTACAGTTTATGGGTATGTATTTGTCCATAATGAGCAGTTCTGTTTTATTCTATACACTACTGGAAGCTACTGGAAACTTCCAAATTCCAGATCAAATATTGTATTTTCGAACAGTTTATTTGGAAAATGGCTGACGGACAAAATAACGAAAAGTCCTCCAGAAGCCTGTTTTTTTTATTTTTTTTTTTTTCGTGAACAACTGTTTTTATTTTTCATATATTGTCTGAAATAAAAACATATCAATAATCGTCAGACTACAGGAAAACATTCAGGCCATTCCAACCCCTCCCCCACCCCCTCTGTGTGGTGGTGCAAATATAGAATAAGAGTAAAGATTACAGGGTCACAGTGTGCAAATAGATACAACAAGTAAATAAAAAAAATAGAAGCCTGATTTGAAGTGTCCTCAGTGTGCATTTCACCCCACTTGCCATTCTTTTTGTAGGTCACTTGTAACGATTGGGTTGAGGCGGGATGCAAGTGCAAAGTGGATTTATTGGAATGAGTCCAGGGGTGAAGTCACAGGAAGGTACGAGTAAAGACATATCCATAACTTAAACGGATAACGGAAACAAAACAGGGTTAGAACTAACACCAGGACAACAGCTTAGAAATCATAAACATACAACAGACCAAACTAACACAGTGTGAAAAACACAGAGACTTCACAACAAAGACAGGGCAACCAAAGGGGTCTAAATACGCGGCCTAATGGGAAACAGATAGGTCTCAGGTGTGGGAGTGGGCGGAGCTAAGGGAAGCAGGAAGAGCTGTGTAAACAGAGGGGGCGTTGTGAGACATGAACAGGGACAGGCAGACAGATAGACAGACAGAGATGTAACATCACTTAATCCCATCTGGAATGAGGTGGCAATCATCAGGGTCAGTGAGAGTGGTTTTCGCCCTCTGCCAGTCTGTAGCTGTGTTGTCCTGTGTGTTTGCAGCTTGACCTTGTTCTTACGAACCGCTTTGAAATGTTCAGGGTGGAGGGAACCTGCCGCTTACTGTATCTGCCAGTAAAGCTAGAACTTCATTTCCTTACTAAGAACCTTCAGTTTCAGCTCTTGGGTATGGTGTGAAGGAGTTCTCTTTAGAAGGGCTGCTGTATGTGTGGAGATGCTGAGGCGTCGTTTTTTTCCAGAGCTGTATATTTTGTTGTGCAAAAAAAACTTTAATCCCTTCTTCCTCTTCTTTTTTTTTTTTGCACAGTTTAAAAGCTCTAGTCACTGTCAGCTCATGTTCAAAGCTGTATCCACCATGGACTTGCCTCACACCTCCCACAACAAAATAGCAGCACTTAACCTTTTTTAGAGATACCAAAACGTCTGGTGAAAGCAGCCTAAGCGTATAGTCCTGTATTTTCAGTTGTCTGGTCCTTACTAAGGCTTAATCTGTGTCAGAGATCTTAGGCTTGGCAGGCTCAGTGAGTCCTTTTCTTCCCATCTCCAGGGCTGTTTCTTTTCTTTTTTATTTGCTTGTATTCAGTGAGCATGGCGGGTGTCAACAATAAGCCCCACTCTAATGTGGGATGCTAATGGCTATAAAGTTTGGAGTGCATCCACAGGATGCCTCCATTTGGCTGTTTTCCAAATATACTCTCATCACGCCTTCGAGCAAAGCTAATTAACTAATGAATTGCTGCAGATGTATATTGAATCTGATCTGGATCCTGCTGGTCTGGGTACCTTTTACAGCAGCTATGATGTAAGAACCACGCTCAGCTCTCCGTAACGGCATACACGGTCCTTAAAAGAGGTTTTACTGGGTTGTATCCTGAATAAGAGGATGAGCAGGAGAGGAAACTGGAAATTGGAAACAACTGGAATCCAGGCCTCGAAATGTGGGTCTGCAGTTCCTACTTCGGGTCAGGTTTGCGGTTTTGTGGTAAAATCGTACTGTGAGTTATAAACTGCGTTGAGTACTCCCCTGTAAAATATTTAGCATCTTTTCATTTCTGTTTATATGCTGTGTAAGTGTTTGTCAGCATGTGTTAATGAACGATTAGCCTTGTGTTCACCTGCCTGAGGGGCAATGTTTATGAATTCATGTTGACTGAAAAATAAAATGTTATTGCAGAGATGGATTTGTTGTTTGAATAACATCATATGAACATTATATATTAGCTATCAATAGTAATAGAATATCAGTATCGGCTCGTCACCCAGGACCTCATTTATAAACCCAAGACTGTATTCGAAATAGGACACTACTGTACTGCACACTGTTTACTGTATACGCCACAGTACAGTAACAAGTTCTGACCTGAGATACGGTTAGCCTAGCTGTTAGCTCCCCTCGGCTATTTCATTCTAAAACTGATCCTCTAAAGCGAGTTCATCTTTTAATAATCTTCAGACCTGTATATTTAACTTTCTGAGGCTCATTCTGATGAACACACACCCCACTACAATCACTACACCCACATTTACCTCAGAGCTGTTATTACTGTATCCACTGTTTAGAGCTAGCTGCTGCTAATGCTGCTCAGTTCACCTGAGATGTGGTTAGCCTAGCTGTTAGCCATCTTCAGCTATTTCACTCTAAAACTGATCCTCTAAAGCGAGTTCATCTTTTATTAATCTTCAGACCTGTATATTTAACTTTCTGAGGCTCATTCTGATGAACACACACCCCACTACAATCACTACACCCACATTTACCTCAGAGCTGTTATTACTGTATCCACTGTTTAGAGCTAGCTGCTGCTAACGCTGCTCAGTTCACTGAGATACGGTTAGCCTAGCTGTTAGCTACCCTCGGCTATTTCACTCTAAAACTGATCCTCTAAAGCGAGTTCATCTTTTATTAATCTTCAGACCTGTATATTTAACTTTCTGAGGCTCATTCTGATGAAAACACACCCCACTACAATCACTACACCCACATTTATACTCAGAGTGGGCTGTGTTTAGCTCCCCAGTGTTACCTGCCACCATCTTCTCTGGCTCAAGCAGGCAGAGAGCTGGTGAGGCTGCCGTGCATGATGGGATGCTGTTAGGGTTGCCACCAGCCCCATAAATACAGAATCGTCCTTTATTTGACAATAAAATATTTTTATTTGTTCTGTATTTCCGTAAATGTCAGAGAAACACGTGTGTGACACGTGTGATTGATCACAATCTCCCCCAAACCACCAACAGATTATCAGTTTGGTTGCATATTGCATACTACAAACTGGTATGCGAGTAGTGTGTAGTATGCTATTTTGAATACAGCCCATGGGTACACACTCCAGAATGCTGTTTCCTCTTTATACATCACTGTGAAGGAGGTGAGGGAGCCTCATTATCCACCCCCATAGAACTCTCATTATCTCATGACTGGTTAAATATGGGGCTTTCCTATTGTTTGTTTGGAGGAATAGATGCGACGATGGTGAAAGACACAAAGCAGAAAAATTATGACAACAAGATCTAGGGCCCAACTAGAGGGTGTATTCTGGGAGGTGACATCAGTACATACCCTCTATGTGTATCATAGTGTGGAATTTGTGCTTTCTGCATACTGCTGTGATTTCTAGCCCTGTGTAGAAGAAGCACAATGCTGCCTTTAATGATGGAAGCACTGTGGTGTTTTCTCGACAAGCGCCAAAGAGCAACTAGAGCAGAATTCAGATCACTAAGAATGTATAATTGGTTTGATCAATCAGAATAACTATAAAATGGGAGTGACATATGCATAGTATATTGCTATGTGCTTTATACAAAAGCTATATCAGGGATCGATTTCTTTACATATCAAAGAAAAATCAATAACAGCATTAGCATGTCAAGATGTAAATATATATTGGTAAAGTTTTGTTTATGTGTGTGTGTGTGTGTGTGTGTGTGTGTGTATAGATGGATAGATAGATAGATAGATAGATAGATAGATAGATAGATAGATAGATAGATAGATAGATAGATAGTCAGATAGAAGTAGGTAATCCTGACAGTGGAGTCACAACATAAACAGTCCCTCTGGAAACAGAATCCATATACAACTGGCAGAATACTGCCAGCCTTGCAAGTTTAACGCACCGAAGTCCTCCTTCTCCAGTCTGTGGGTGGGCGGAGTTTCTTTGGCTGACACTAGAATTATGTTGGAATTGTTTTGGATTTTGCCAGCTACGTTAGAATGAATTAGTGTAACATATATATATACAGGGGTTGGACAATGAAACTGAAACACCTGGTTTTAGACCACAATCATTTATTAGTATGGTGTAAGGCCTCCTTTTGCGACCAATACAGCGTCAGTTGGTCTTGGGAATGACATATACTGCGTCCTGCACAGTGGTCAGAGGGAGTTTAAGCCATTCTTCTTGCAGGATAGTGGCCAGGTCACTACGTGATGCTGGTGGAGGTTCATCCTTCTTGGTGGTATGCTGACATTACCCTGGATACCGTGGCTCTTGATACATCACAAAGACTTGCTGTCTTGGTCACAGATGCGCCAGCAAGACGTGCACCAACAATTTGTCCTCTTTTGAACTCTGGTATGTCACCCATAATGCTGTGTGCATTGCAGTATTTTGAGCAGAACTGTGCTCTTACCTGCTAACTGAACCTTCACACTCTGCTCTTACTGGTGCAATGTGCAATTAATGAAGATTGGCCACCAGGCTGGTCCAATTTAGCCATGAGACCTCCCACACTAAAATGACAGGTGTTTCAGTTTCATTGTCCAACCCCTGTACATAACGAGCAGAGACATTTGTTCAGCAACTAATCGAAATTTCTCTACAGAACAGTCAAGGATTAATAGCCCTTTATTACCAGCCTCGACATCCATTCCTGAGTAGTATGTCTCGATTTGTTACGGCCGTAGGTTAGTGTTGTCATCTTGGTGCAGAACGAATCTGCGTGATGTATTAAAATGTGGTTGTGCTCATCATCATTCATGTTATCATTCATGAAACAAATGACCAGCTCCAGATATACATGCCCAAACTGCATGACTGATGTCTGTAGACATGATTCAGAGAGTTGTTTATCACTTCAGTGGCACATACACTGTTACTTGTCCTCTTACCAAAGACACATCCACATAAAGTCGCTCACTGATGTTTGTACATGTCATGTCGATTTTGAGGGCCTCCAAATCAAGGGCAAGTTGTTGCATTAGAGCAGAATTGACTGGAGTATCCAGAGCTTTTTAGTGAAGGGTATTTTTCATTTCCATTTATTTGCTCTGCTTTGATTTGATTTTGCTTTTACATCTTAATCAATAAGATGATATGAACAGGAGGAATGGATGGGCTTACCTCAGCAATCTTTTAGATACGCCTGCATAAAAGGTCCTGGTGTTCTCTTATTTGGCTGCAGGTGAATTAAGTGAGGAGAGTTATGAGCGCTTAAATCAGGGCCGGCTTTGGCTCTCAGTGCACTAGACATCTTCTAAAAATATTAGAATCTCTCCTGAGCTATGCCCAATATACAGCCAGGCCATAACGTTAGATATGTGCCCCAAGTTGCTCAGTTTCCTCAGACTGGCCTTTCTTATTTTAAACGGCACCAGCACAAGTGTTGGTCGAGGGGGTCATAAGGGGATGAAGCGAGAAAACCGCCCTCAGGTGTGCAGATTTGTGCAGACGCAGTAGCCAAAACAAGACAGAAAAATAGAATTTGCATTTGTCTTCTCTAAAAAGCTTTACCCGTTCAAACATGTGTGTGAAATGGTAATGTGGCCTTTAGTCTCAGGCTAAAGAGATAAGTGCCTGGTCTGTATGACTGGAAATAACTTCTCTGTGGCATTGGCAAGATGGCCGCAGAGTGGACGGACTGTAACCATAGCAAGGATGTTTCATAACCCCAAAAATGGGTATAGCATAACCAGTAAAACGGGAATAGCATAACTGCTAAAATAGGTGCACCATAACTACTGAAATGGCTGTATTATAACCATGAAGTAGGTGTAGCAGAACCACCGAAATGTGTGTGCTGTAACCACTGCAGTGGGTGTAGCATACCCATTGATATAGGTTTTGTGTAACCACTGAATAGGGTGTACCATAGCCGATGCAATGGGTACAGCATAACCACTGACATGGGTGTAGCATAACCACTGAAACCGTTGTAGCATAACCACTGAAACCGTTGTAGCATAACCACTGAAACCGTTGTAGCATAACCATTGAAACTGTTGTAGCATAACCACTGAAACCGTTGTAGCATAACCATTGAAACTGTTGTAGCATAACCACTGAAACCGTTGTAGCATAACCATTGAAACTGTTGTAGCATAACCACTGAAAACGTTGTAGCATAACCACTGAAACCGTTGTAGCATAACCACTGAAATGTGTGTGCTGTAACCACTGCAGTGGGTGTAGCATACCCATTGATATAGGTTTTGTGTAACCACAGAAAAGGGTGTACCATAGCCGATGCAATGGGTACAGCATAACCACTGACATGGGTGTAGCATAACCACTGAAACCGTTGTAGCATAACCACTGAAATGGGTGTAGCATAACCACTGTAACCGATGTAGTGCACCGATGAAGGATGTAGGTCGATGTAGGTCACTGAAACAGGTGTAGCGAAACAGCTGAAACGAGTGCAGTATTTAGGGTGTAGAGTTTTTGCCGATTTCTCTTTTGTTTACATGAGGGAGTTTTGTGCGATGGCAGCCTAGCCAAATCAGTGCTAGTTTAAACATGGCTGACACGACTTCTTACATGTCTACGCATAAACACAGTGAAGAACAGGAGAACAGGTGTTGGGATGTGCTACAGAGGTCAATGCTATATCCAGTACTCCCACCACATAGGGGCTGCTTCCCAAACCACACACTATAGCACTAAATAGGTTGTAAAGCAGTTCAGCACCGTTAACAGTGCCTAGCAGGTAAGTCAACCGCAGCTAGGGTTGCCACCTTTCAGAAATGAAAATAAAGGACACGGAGAGGGGGAGGTTTCATATGTGTGTCACAGATGTGAGTATCGGACATTTATGGAAATACGGAACAAATCCCGTATTTGAGTCCGGGGGGGTGGTAGTGGGGGGTGGCGTTGTGATCATTCATGTACAGGGGTTGGACAATGAAACTGAAACACCTGTCATTTTAGTGTGGGAGGTCTCATGGCTACATTGGACCAGCCTGGTGGCCAATCTTCATTAATTGCACATTGCACCAGTAAGAGCAGAGTGTGAAGGTTCAGTTAGCAGGTAAGAGCACAGTTCTGCTCAAAATACTGCAATGCACACAACATTATGGGTGACATACCAGAGTTCAAAAGAGGACAGATTGTTGGTGCACGTCTTGCTGGCGCATCTGTGACCGAGACAGCAAGTCTCTGTGACGTATCAAGAGCCACGGTATCCAGGGTAATGTCAGCATACCACCAAGAAGGACGAACCACATCCAACAGGATTAACTGTGGACGCAAGAGGAAGCTGTCTGAAAGGGATGTTCGGGTGCTAACCCGGACTGTATCCAAAAAACCACGGCTGCCCAAATGACGCTGTATTGGCCGCAAAAGGAGGCCCTACACCATACTAATAAATGATTGTGGTCTAAAACCAGGTGTTTCAGTTTCATTGTCCAACCCCTGTATGTGTGACAGACGGGTGTATCAAACATTTGGTTTAATACGGGACGCAACATTTCATTGCCAAATAAAGGATGATTCCATATTTTACGGGACGGGTGGCAACCCTAGCCGCAGCAAGACTTCTGATTGGCCAGTATGGGTTTAGGGTTCAGGTTAATTGCTACCTCCTGGTTTGGCTCCTCTTGACTCCGCCTGACAGCGTGTTTCAGTGGTTTCACATGGACGGGACTTTTAAAAAACGACGGAGGAAAACCCCCGTTTACCTGTGTATGTGTGGACAAGGCCTATAATGCCTATAGACCCTGACTCACTATATCCACACCTGGATGGACAGAAACTGTGTTTACATGAAGCAGTGCAAAGTAGTGCTAGTTTTAGCATCGCTAACCGGACTTGTTACATGTCGCCACATAAATATGCAGCTATTTGTACACTATGCTGAAGAATCAGAATGGACTACGGAGGTCACTGCTATATCCAGCCCTCCCACCACACAGGGGCTTCCTCCCAAACTGCACAGCACACCACTAAATAGTAAGTAAAGCAGTGCAGCACAGTTAAACGTGCATTGGTTAGCGTAGCATGTGAACCCCCAGTTTTAAAAACTATCCATGTATGTGTGGACAAGGCCTGTTAATGCCTACAGACCCACAATCACTACACCCACACCTGGATGTACAGGAACACCTGTGGATGTTTTTTCAGAACTGAAGTAAGAGCGGAGCTTGATTGTCTCCGGCGTAGCTGTTTTGCAGTCACATCACTGCGGTTGCATCTGCAGCATCGTGCTGAGCTATAAAGGCAGACTTGTTTGCTCAGCAAATGCTCCTACAGTTCAAATAATCTCTTTTGATTAAACCTGCCTGATGAGCTTCAGCGCAGGCGGAATCAAGTGCCACTGCTCTGTATAGTCAACAAGCTTATTAGCTCAGTGCACTTACGCAAGCACGCCAACACTACACATACTGTACAGGCCTTGACGTGCTCAACCGCACTTGGGAATCAAAAGGAAATATTTCAGCTTGAAGGAATGCTTAAAATCCATACAGTAGTCATTTATGAAATAACGGTTTGTTGTCAAATTAGCGGAGTACGTTTAATGTAGCTCATAATTATTTGGCCATTCGAATGAAACTGAAGCTGCTGCATGATTTGTGGCTGGCTAAAAGCATGGCCTATAATTCCAGGGAGTAGCAGCATGCAATTATGACACTATTCACCATGCGCTCATTCTGATTTTCTTTATGTCCAAGATAAAAACCAGTATGCTAGTAACCTTATAGCCTCCAATTAGCTTCCTCTGCTATTAGCACGTCAGGCTTTTATTGGGAGAGCTACTCTTTTTCCGACTTGTGACTTGTTGTTGTTCTCATGCGGTTGGAGTGGTACTACCGATATGATCATGAGTGAAAATGTGTTGACTGATATCCATGCTGGCTTCCATCAGCACCATAGACAGCGCCTCACACCAATCATGGAGAATACGCTTCAGATATGACATATGCTAATTTACATGATCAGCCTAAGAACTATCAACCCTGGTATGCAGATTGTGTTTGTGCTTGAACATTGTGTTGAACATGGCATGAACATCATTTGATGGATGATTGAAACAACATGAACAAAGGTAAACAAACCCCAACAAGACAAATGAAACCAGGCAACAGCAACTGGGTTACACAGACCATGCACAGTCGGCACAAACTCAGGAGTATAAATACACTGAGAGCAAGCAAGAATCACCTGAGGCTAATAAAACAGGGCAGGGTTCCAGATCAAACACAGGTGAGAGGTGGGCGGAGCCAGGAAGGAGCTGGAGCCAGAACAAAAGCACAGACAGCAGACAAACCGGGATAGCGGGAACGTAGGACTCCTAACACCATACAGGCACAATGTGATGATGGGTATATCTTGAAGATTACACCGCAGCAATGTAAGCCCACCAGACGGAAAACGAGTCACCTTGTGGGTAGTAACTTCAGGCTACTGCTGATGGCGCTGCACGATGATGATGTAGGGCGGTGTGAGAGAGGATCTATAGATCGGGAAGAGGTGCTACAGTGCAGGGAATGTCCCATTCCATGTGTAGAAAATGGCTCCACAGCAGATGTTAATGATTGGCTAAAAGGAGTGACTGCATTTGGGCGTGGCCAAAGACCATAGTGTGATGGAAGTAGCTGAATCTGCCGGTGTACGATGAAGTTATTTTGTGAGCTTCTGTTTTGAAAACTCCTTCTTTCACCTCCTTATGGAGCAGTATCCCCTGATATTCTATTAGTCCACTGTTGGCCCACTAACAGCAAAGTTGGTGGTCCACTGTTTTCTGCGTGGCCTGCTGGCAGTTAAGCAGCATATTAGACAAAACTAGGGCTGCCCTCTAGAAGTCGACGATTCGAATCGTCAGTCAGAGACCCTTTAAGTCGACTGACAGCAGTGACCTTTTTTTTCTTCGTAAAACAGACTAAACTTACAAAAATGCACAAGACCTTTAAGGATGTAAAAAGACATTTTAATAATTATTAAAGGAAATAATAAATATATATTAAAGTTCTAGCTGGGCTGTGATGCAGGCTTGCTAAAAAATTCAATCCACGTGACGACATGCGCTGGCGGTTCACCGCTAAGGAAACCGTGAAGCTGAGACACACGGGGGGAGCGATGTCTCAGAGAAAGTCCGGAGGAGGTTTTGAAGAAGAGAATCTGAACAAATTACACCTAATTCTGCTCGTCATTCAGTCAGACATCCAACACTGCTCCAAACAAGGGAGCTGACTTTCGGTTTAGACATAACGGCTGTTTGTAGTGAAGGAAAAACGGACCAAAGTTTGTTTTACTATAATTCCATTATTTTAGAACCTAAATTACAGATATTTATTTGTTTGTCTACAGTTAAGATTATCTTTATTTAAAGATAAGTACAGTCACTTAATACGCCTGCCGATAAACGAGAGATAATGATTTCAGCGCGGGGAACAATACCCTAAAATAATTTAAATATGGACTAATCTGGTTTTATTTAGCAGTTTATTATTTATGAGAGATGAAAGACGAAGGGTCCTCCTACTGAAGAAGCTGTTATAAGTGAAATTTAAAACACTATAAGCTATAAGCGCTAATGTTTAGCATGTATACGCGCCGCTGCCCGGCGCTGAATCCTGTAATTAAATCAGGCTCAAGTTCAGATTGATCATCATAAGCCCCGCCTCTTTTAGTTCAGAAACATGTCCCTGTGACTCTGCTGACTTTCTAAATGAGGAGGATCAGATCTGAACCGTATGCAGACTGATTTACTGGTTACTGGATAATATACATGGAGAAAAATACATGAACGAATAGTCGAATCGTCGGCCAGGATGAGCGAATCCGATTCGACTCACAAAAGTCGGGTACAGCCCTAGACAAAATACTGACTTTCAATTGCTTTTAATTTTAATTACTTCATGTCTTAACTTTAGTTATCCGCTAAATTAGTGTTGTAAATCATTTTTAGTGTCACAACAACATTTTCAATGTTCATTTTATATCAGACCTATAACATATATTTTGTCTTTATACAATTTATATTTAGTTTACGGTCTAAATTTAAAGGCTGCACACATTTAATCTGCTTAAGGAGCTAGTTAGATCTTGTGGACAGGACACAGGACAGTAATCTGGGTTGGTCAAGGGTGGACCAGCAGTGGCAAACAATCGGTGGGGTGCCAACCTGATCAGGCCAGCGGACCTATATATGCTCACTATAGGACGTTATTTTATTTTATGCAACCTCCTCCTGAAAAACAAAACCCTAACAACCAATTACACTGGAACTTGGATTACGGTGGTCTATAGTACTGTATATGCTGATTCATTTTATATATCATAAAACTGTATTGTGATGTTATGTTTCTCCCATATCATTAACGCTCCGGATATGATGTTTTCTCTTGAAGGTCAGGAACATGATGATATATATATGTACCATGTGGCCCTAGGTCTTTACATATGTCCGTGATGGGGGTGTGAGTTTGTGCACGTGCGTGTGGGCGTGTCCGTTTGCGTGCGTGCGTCTTTGCGAACGCGCACAGTAATGAGCCGCATGACCACAGAGGCACTCTGAGCCCCTCCCATCTTGCGACAAATCCAATAAGACAGTGTGAAACCTTGGTCGCCACGGCAACGCCACTCTAGACTCCGGCTTTGCCGCACCCCTCCCACATCCGTCTCCCGGCAACCGTCTCTAAGCAACCCTCCTCTCTCCTCCCTCCACTGGCTCTCCCTCCCTCTTCTTCCTCCGGTCTAACTTGATTAGGAGAGAGCGACAACATAGGAAGGAAGGAGGAGGGACAGATAGAGTGATAGTGATAGGAAGGGAGACAAGGATATGATGAAAGATACAATGACAGACACAGAAAAAGGAGAGAGAGGGAGAGAGAAAGAGAGAGAGAGAGAGGGAGAGAGAGTGCACAAGGGCATAGGCAAAAGGTAAACTGGATTACAATGGACAGCTGCAAACCGGAAAAAGAAAGGGACAGCATTGCTGAAGGATGAATTATAAATGTCAGGAAATGGTGAAATAAATAAGAGGGGACGGCAGAAAATGGTCCGCTCCATTATTCATAGGTCGCATCCTCCCTTTTTCTCTGTTTGCTCCCCCTCAGTTCTTTAGCCCACCTCATGCCTCCTCCTTTTCCCCACACTTTCCAGTGTTTTGTTGATTTTGCAAATGACCTAGTTAGGCATGATTAATATTTAGTCATTGGAACGGTGCTGATATTTGAGCATACTATGGATGAATTCTTGGAGTCTTTAAAAGCAGAAGTTCCTTAAAGCCCTCCGGCTTGGACGTGTAGCTCTGGGAACATTTCTGCATAATTCAATTCTCGAATGTGAAAGTCTTTCAGAACGGTTTGATGGCAAACAGTTCATGGTAGAGAAACTTTCTGACTCATTTGTTGACAGTGGTGGTGATGGGAACCAGGGGTCCCCACTTCTACAGCACAAACATAGACATTTTTTTTACCTTCAGAAATGACCAGTGAATCTAGAATGAGTGTTATATCATCGCTGTCCAATGAGAAACAAGTATCTCCATTTTTATGAAGTTTTTTTTCTTTTATTTGAACACAGCAGCTGCCACCTAGACTGTGTAAAAATTCCATGATGAAATCACCAACAGAAATGGCTCAAAACTGCTTGGAATACAGTCTGGTTCCATTGACTTCCATTAAAGTTAGATTAGGATTTTGCCCTCCTCTGTAAAATAGCCATTTTGAAGCTTCTTGTTTTTCTTTGGACAGTGACGATATGTATTGTTGGTAATGGTAAAAAGGTGATACATCTAAAATTACATTTTCTTTAGAGACTGTTTGCCTCACAGCATCCTGTCTGCATCCTTCCATGTGTCATCCTTTTAAAAGATGCCACAGTTCGGACATACTGTCCTCATTGCAAGTAATTAAAATGACTACTGATCATTGCCACAGGTGGATTACACCTGGCTGAATTTATCCAAATAACAGGAAACAGGTTTATTGAGAAGCGTTTTGTGTCATAAGAAAACAGCTAGGGACGAGTGCTATACCATGCTAAGTCAGTAGAGGTGAGTAGTGTTTGTTTACTTAAGCTTTGCGGAGAAATTTACCCCCTCTGATTTCTGTACAGTGGTAGTAATAGGAACCAGGGGTCGCATGTCTATGATGCAGTGATCCATTTTATTTAGTGGCCAAAATGTGCAGGTAAACAAACATGTTGTCCGGGTGTGGTGTTGTCACTCCCCGAACAAGTGTTACAGTACATATATACATATATATACAAATATCAGCACCGTTCCAATGACTAAATATTAATCAAAATAAATCTTACTTTTAAAAAACAAAACAAAACAAAAAAAAACATATAACCTATAACCCATTGTACAAGCTTTAAAGGTGCCTGGTTCTCATCCCCACCACTGTGAACAAATCTGACTCTAGAATATCAGATTTTACAGCAAACCATTTTGATTGACACAATGATGGACTGTTGCATATAAAATATGTAACTCTGCATAAAACGTCACTCTCCAATGAAAAACCTGTATCAATTTTTACTATTGTGCTTCATTTCACAAACGTTTTGTGTTGAATGGACCAACAGAAATAGCCAAAAACTGTTTGGAAAAAAAACTCTGCTTCCATAGACTTAAATTAAATTCAATTAGGTTTTTTTCCTCTCCTGTAAAATTGCATTTTAAAGATGCTTGTTTTTTCTTTGGACAGCTTGATGTTTTTTGTACCTATTGTACACATCACATTTACAGATATACAGATACATGGTCCTTAAAGAACCATCCATTTAAAGGTTCTTTAAAGAACTTATGGCATTGCTTCCAAGAACCCTTTATGGTACCTTCATTTTCAGGGGTGTAACTCAGTTAAGCAAAGAGGGCTGGATACACACTTTCATCATGGTGACTGAAGTGAGTTTGGTATGAATGAGCCTGAATCTGTTGCGTTGGGAAGCCGCGCACACACATTGTTACTAAGGTCTAACGGGCCTCTATCAACATGCATCCCTAAACTGTTCGTACTGTATACTGCCTGAGGTATCACAAATCCGAAGCTTAGGGAACTCTCCACTGAGTTGTAGAAGTTTATGGTTTAGGACATGTTTTAATCAATACCTGACTTTCTTCAGTTAGAGAGTCAATGCATCCCCTGTGGGCCCTGAGGGCATCTATATTGGTAGAACTCTGTGTAGTAAAACTAAAGTGAAGCTACAACCCAGTTGGGATACAAGCCCATATTTCTAAACTGCTGACTGTTTATTCCAAATTGCTTCTATGCGCATATAATGTTGTTGCATATCACATGATCTGGGATATGGTTTATAATACCATTGCCATAAAAACCACCAAGTGCCACCAAGAATGCAAATAATGTACAATTAATTTAAACCATAAATCTTCTAATGGGGAAAATGCGGTAACAAACCCCTTGTGGTATGGGACAAAAAGTAAGTAATTCGGTTCTACCTTACATTACACACGATACCTTTAAGCTTTTTATGGGCACATTAGCAATTTCTCTCTACCACTTCAGAATAATATGAAGTCTTTGGATCCCGTGCTCTTGCAAGCCTATAACAGCAGGACACACAACCTTCTTGGGAAGGCCACCTCCCAGCTTTTTATAAAACTCTGGTTGGGGGAATGATGTCCCCTAATGGAATTTCCTTGACCTATTCACGCACAGAACGAGGCATTCAGGTTGGTGACAGCCAAAACACTGGCTACCACTAGTCTCTCATTTTCAAGTAAATCCCAGGTGGTTTGGGTAGTGCTGACGATCATGAACTTCTCCCTTTCCACAGTCCAACGACGATGGAAGTCCAGGCGAGTTATGGAGGTGCTAAAACTGCTACCCGATGGACTTGGGCAGTCCCTGTACACCGGGGGTTTTCCTTTGCCCTTTCCCCCAAGTGATGATGCTACAGGGCAGGCTCCAGCCCCAACCACTACTTAATGGTTACACACTCTTCCGCTAAACTGCCACCACCCACCCACTGTATCATATTACTGTAGTCATGGCTGCATCTCACTGTAATATCTGCCCCCTGTGGTGTGGTATACCAGTACAGTACAAGTTCTGACCTATGTGTGGTAACTTAATTAAGTCACATTGACCAGCTTACACCCTCACATTTACCTCCGACGCTGTTCTTACCCTGTATCCACTGTGTTTAAGCGCTAGCTGCTGCTAACGCGCGGTGTGCTCAGTTCATACTGAGATACCGGTTTAGCCCTACGCTGCCCCTTATCCGCCCCCTCTGCTCTTATCACTCTACAAACTGACCCTCTAAAGCGAGCTTCATCTATTTGATTATACACTCATCAGACCTGCTACATATTTAACTTTCTGACAGGCTCCATTTCAATGATGCAACAAACACCCCCTCCACATCACTACACCCCCCATTTACCTCAGAGCTGTTTTATTACTTGTATCCACTCGTTTAGAGCTACAGACTGCTTTGCGAAACGCTGTGCTCACACAAACCCCCCTTCACCTGAGATACGGTAGCGCTAGCTGTTAGCGCCGCGGTGTGCGGTCTATTTGCACTCTAAAGACGGTGATCCTCTAAGAGCGAGTTTCCAGTCTTTTAATAAGTCTGCCGGAGCCTGTGATAGGTTTATAACTTTCGATGTGTCAGTATCGGGATTGAACCCACAGTGCCACTACAATCACTACACACCCCCGCCACTTTATCCCTCGTGTCACAGCTGGCGCTGTGTTTCTGCTCCTCAAGTGCTTAGCCCACCTCCATATTCCTTCTGGCCTGACGCCAGGCTGCAGCAGCTGGTGAGGCCTTGGCGGTGTGTGTGCATGTGTTTGGGTATGAAAGTACACCATGAAAGATAGCTCCACTTTGTATATTGAGAAAACATCTGTAATGCGAGTAGAACAACCCCATCCGGGTACTCTTCCAAGCTTGCCACTACGATTTATAATTTGGTCATCATCACATACGTGTGTATCGTTAACTACCCCACTACCAGTCCACCTCGGACTTGTGTATCGAGTAGGTGCTCATAGAGATTTATGGAGTCACGCGCGCTGGTTTAAAGGCCTTAAAAACACTCAATGCCGAGCAATGCTTTCAGTGAAAGAGACAGATGACAACAGGGCGAAGGAGTCATCATATATGGGAGCAATACAGAGAGTAGCATTATAGAGAAGTCCTAAGGCCACAGAGAGAGAGAGAGAGAGAGAGCAGAGAGCAGAGAATGAGAGAGCAGACAGCAGAAGAGATAGAGAGAGAGAGTGAGCTGGAAAGACCAACGACAGAAAACACTCTTACCCTGTGTGTCCTTCCTGAACTAGCAAAAATGGAGGCTGTGACTTCGTCCTCCTTGTCCTCATTGGCATAATGAGAATAGCGCGTGTGCGGACAAAGGAGAGCTCAGACTCATTATTGCTGGTGTCCCCTGCTTGTATAAGGGATGCAGTCTGAATATGCCTCATTGGACTAAGTGCATTGGCAAAATGCCACCGAGAAACACATTAATTAATTTTGCCAGTGTGTGTGCGCGCCGACGTGTATTCCGTGCAGTATGAGGACCCACGTAGTGCTGTCTGGTCCCAACAAGTATACAAATGTTTTGTTTTTTGTTTTTTTACCTAAAGAACGCCTTCTATTACTCCCACTACTCCACTCAGAATAATTATGTTACGAGGTACGTTACGAATCGCAGTCAGGCGTAACGTATCCCATAAAGTATATAGGAATACTCAAACGTAAAGGTGTGAGGCTCTGTGCGAGCGAAACAATACACAGCCGTCAACACGCTTAACACCGATGCTCTGACACCACACTCTTCCTCCTCACCACCACCACACCCGAGTACACGTGACTTCATCGGTCCGACAGTCCCACACTGACGCTTGGCCGAGGCACACTGATCCTCCCCGTACCACACAGCCCCTGATAACATCCTCAACCTCCAGCCTGGAGAAGCCAAAACACCCCGAGAAGTGTGCTGAGCTCATTTGCTGGGCTCTCCTCCCGCCCTCAACCGGCTCACTTTCCACCTCACACCACCGTTGGAGACTTCAATGCACTGCACAGTGGGCGCAGCGGAGGCAGGAGCCGAAGCAGCGACAGGTGAGTAAGGACAGGAAGGTGGAAAGGGACCACAGAGAGATGGAAAAGAGAGAGCGAGGGGCTCGACGGTTTTCGTCCTCTCTTGGCTAATGGCTGGACGTAGCCGAGGTCTCCTACATAGTGCCCTGCCTGGAGCTCCTGGATCGCGCCCTTTTCTCCTCGCGTCTGTATCGTGCTAATGCGGCCCGCAGTCTCCTCAATGCTTTCCCTCTGATCAGCACATCATTGCCCAGCACAGCCCCGCAGCACGCGATCATGAGTGCTGCAACACTCAACTCGTCGCTGCGTCCCCGATCAAGCACACTCTGCCACTCCCGCCACAACAAGCTCCGTGTTGCTATGGTAAGACCACCGCACGTCGCGCGCGCTCACTCCTCGCTCCCATCCGTGACGTTCTGCCATCTACACCGAGCTTTGTAGTTGAGGTTCGGATATGAACTCGCTCTGATCATAACCGGCTGTTAATCCGTCAGCTGTCTGAGTGTGATGAAACTCCCTCTGTTTGAGTTCCCCGACCAAAAATAAGTGTGTGTTTTTTCGCCTGCTCGCAAGAAGCTTTCTTCGGGTACACGCGCTCAGGAGAGGGCAGTGACGGTGGTGTTGGTGTTGGTGTAGCCATCGTCTATTATATAACAAGGCTAAATGAAGTGTGAGTACACCATCATGCCCAGCCCCACTGTGACCTGACGCGTCCAGCAGTGTGGAATGGATCTAGGTTTATGGCCGGTGGCCCCAGAGTATAACAGCTGATTGATCGAGGGTAGATGGCCTCTGCTGGCCGGTGACCACACTAGCTAGCTACGTACTAGTTGGGTGATCATGATTGAACCAGTGCACTAGAGGGTGGCTGACCAGAGAACCCAGCAGCATGTTTGTGTGTGTGTGTTGTGTGTGTGTGTGTGTGTCGTGTCGGAGTGCCCCCCTCCACTATGATAGTTCTCCCTCGATGCGTCTTATGCTCCTGTTACCACCCCTGGTGAATCCACCCCAATGCTGAACTCTTTTTCCACCCAAACCCTATTGTGTTCTAATGCCTGTGCACCGGGATATTGGCCATCCCACGCGTACTCTGCTTAGCGTGAATTCTTGGATTTGTCTCTGTCTCCTGTCCCCGTGACTCGTCTACACCTGCTGCTGGTGTCTCGCGATACCGACACGAACAGGTGGTGGTGCTTGAATACCGTCTTTCACTGGACATGATCTTCAACGTGATGGACAGCTGTAGCTCCCATCGCAGCGTGTGAAGCATGGCTGATTACTCCTGAGTATAGTGCGCTGGTGTGACCAAGGCAGGGCCAGCCACTCTCATAGTCAAGCTCCCCACTGGAAGACACGTCGCTGGTGGGCAGATGCCTAGGTAAACAGGGACGCTGTGTCTCCAGTCTTTGTTGGGGTAAAGAAAGTTGGTGGACTAGACTCTTGACCGGTGTGTATGCCCCGGGGCCGGGTGAACACCACAAACGGCATCAGCATGTTCGGTAATTTGACCACCTTGGGGAAGAAACTGTTGCAGAGTGTGGTGGTGGAACGGATGCATGCTCTGGTAGCTTCTGCCAGTGCCATTAGGGTCGAGAGTCCCATGAACCATGGGTGGACCAAGGGGCATCCCTCTGAGAGACTTGGCCAGCCTTGCGGACTGTGTTTTCCCTGGGTCTCAGTCACCATGAACCCTCTCTCCCGCTGTGTCCTTCCAACAAGCCGCTGTAGGGTCCTGCTGGCCAAGATGGTGCAGTTCCCGTACCAGACAGCTGTCCATAACCATCGTGCTGGCTTGTTAGATCAGATGTGTTGAGGGGCCGTACCTGGACAGTGTCTGTCAC
>JAMWET010000967.1:52500-57500 GCA_024036415.1 Prochilodus magdalenae
GGACAAACTGAAGTCACGTCTGTGATGTTCTGTTTTAATTAACAGAGGAACATTACATTCTGATACCTGTATCCAAAGAGAACCATTCTCATGTTCACAGGGCTGCAGATCTGACTGTATGGCATGATGAACACTCAGTATTGGAGCCAGCCATCCAAAACTGGTTTTAAGCCTTGTCAAAGTCAAAGTTTATTGTCATTCGGACTATACACTATACAAGTAGTGCCCAGCTGAACGCGATTGTGGTTCTTTAGACCAAGTATGTTGACACACAACCAGAATTTGGTTTCAGCAGTTTGTCTCTCTAGTACAGTGCCAATATACACATAACTGAACACTATATACACAATGAATCCACACATACACAATATATACAGACATTGGCTGTATTCACTGTACTAAATACTACTCACATACTAAACCAGCTCTCAGCCTGCTTCAGCTAGAGAAAATGTCGGCGGGTAACACTGAGGAGCAAAACACAGCCAGCTCTGAGGTAAATGTGGGTGTAGTGATTGTAGTGGGGTGTGTTTTTTATCAGAATGAGCCGCAGAAAGTTAAATATACAGGTGTGAAGATTAATAAAAGATGAACTCGCTTTAGAGGATCAGTTTTAGAGTGAAATAGCCGAGGGGAGCTAACAGCTAGGCTAACCGTATTTCAGGTGAACTGAGCAGCATTAGCAGCAGCTAGCTCTAAACAGTGGATACAGTAATAACAGCTCTGAGGTAAATGTGGGTGTGGTGATTGTAGTGGGGTGTGTGTTCATCAGAATGAACCTCAGAAAGTTAAATATACAGGTCTGAAGATTAATAAAAGATGAAGTCGCTTTAGAGGATCAGTTTTAGAGTGAAATAGCCGAGGGGAGCTAACAGCTAGGCTAACCGTATCTCAGGTGAACTGAGCAGCGTTAGCAGCAGCTAGCTCTAAACAGTGGATACAGTAATAACAGCTCTGAGGTAAATGTGGGGTAACTGGTCATGTGACTGTATTAGTATACCACACTGTAGGTCAGAACTTGTTACTGTAGTGTATACCACACACAGGGGAGCAGTGTATATATATACATATAAATATAAAGACAATTTCATGTAGACAACAGGTAGACATACATAGACAGGCGTAAAAAATGTATAGACAAAATTTTGAGCATTACAAGTTGGTTGAAAAAATATGAAATATAAAATATTGCACATTGTACACAGTGATGCTGTAATTGTACAAGATAAATGTAGTAAACATAGCTTTATTGTGAATTTTCTAAACAGTGTGAACATTATGCTATGAACTACATGCTATAAACATTGGACCAGTAAGCATTAATTGGTATTAGTGCACAGTTTAGTAGAAGTTGTAAACTTTGAGTTGTGTTTTGTGCTCTGGAGAACCATTTGAAACAAAAAAAAAAGCTGCATTTGAAGATTGTTTTATAATAGTAAATCTAAATGTGGTTAGCAGTCCTTATAGGCCAACATGTAGTACAGTTCCTTGTTAAAGGGAGTTGATGGTCTGTGGAGGAAGATGAGGAGGATGGGAGCTCTTCGTATGTGTGCTAAGTCTTTGTGTGTGTGTTTAGGACTGTCTCTATGCCAGCGTGTGTCGGGTGTTCAGCAAACCGGGTAGTCCAGCATGTTGCATGTGTTGTTGCTAGCCTACAGAAGATTTCTCTCCATTCTTTAAATCTGTTAGCACTGTTGTGTAGCTCAGCTCATCTCCAACATGCTATTTCACGTTGAGAATGTTCTTCTTGATGTGTTGCACTGTGGTGGACTCCTCCGATCTTCCAGTGACTTCCAGCCAAATGGTTTGGAATATGTTTCAGCAAGTTTAAAATATACCTAAGCTCACCAGACCCAAAAAATGGTCACCTTGCGTGTTTATGGTGGTAGTAACTTCAGAAAGCCCAACTCTTTGATGGAATGTTGGTCACCTTGCCTGTTTAAGGTGGTAGTTACTTCAGAAAGTCCAGCGTTTTGATGGAATGTTGGTCACCTTGCATGTTTAAGGTGGTAGTAATTTCAGAATGTCAAACTTTTTGATGAAATGTTGGTCACCTTGCCTGTTTAAGGTGGTAGTAACTTCAGAGTGTCCAATGTTTTGATGGAGTGTTGGTCACCTTGTGTGTTTAAGGTGGTAGTTACTTCAAAAAGCCCAACTCTTTGATGGAATGTTGGTCACCTTGCCTGTTTAAGGTGGTAGTAGCTTCAGAATGTCCAACTCTTTGATGGAATGTTGGTCACCTTGCGTGTTTAAGGTGGTAGTAACTTCAGAGTGTCCAATGTTTTGATGGAATGTTGGTCACCTTGCATGTTTAAGGTGGTAGTTACTTCAAAAAGCCCAACTCTTTGATGGAATGTTGGTCACCTTGCATGTTTAAGGCGGTAATAACTTCTGAAAGTCCAACTCTTTGATGGAATGTTGGTCACCTTGCATGTTTAAGGTGGTAGTTACTTCAAAAAGCCCAACTCTTTGATGGAATGTTGGTCACCTTGCATGTTTAAGGTGGTAGTAGCTTCAGAATGTCCAACTCTTTGATGGAATGTTGGTCACCTTGTGTGTTTAAGGTGGTAGTAACGTCAGAAAGCCCAACTCTTTGATGGAATGTTGGTCACCTTACATGTTTAAGGTGGTAGTTACTTCAAAAAGCCCAACTCCTTGATGGAATGTTGGTCACCTTGCGTGTTTAAGGTGGTAGTAACTTCAGAATGTCCAACTCTTTGATGGAATGTTGGTCACCTTGCGTGTTTAAGGTGGTAGTAACGTCAGAAAGTCCAACTCTTTGATGGAATGTTGGTCACCTTGCGTGTTTAAAGTGGTAGTAACTTCAGAGTGTCCAATGTTTTGATGGAATGTTGGTCACCTTGCATGTTTAAGGTGGTAATAACTTCAGAAAGTCCAACTCTTTGATGGAATTCTAGTCACCTTTCATGTTTAAGGCGGTATTAACTTCAGAAAGTTGAACTCTTAGACCGAATGTGGTTGCTTACTGCCTTGGATTCATTAAAAACAATGGGATATCCGTTTTGCCACTTACTGTCAACATGTGAAAGCCTTCAACTTGAATGACTTCACCATTTAATTCCCTGTTAATAGCAGGACTCTAAGGTTTTAGGCAAGGCATGCTAATCTAGCAGTTCTAAGCTTCTAGTACTAATTAGCTGCATTAGCCTTTAGTGCTGCATAATTCCTGTGCCGAATCAAAAAAAACCCCAAAAATCTTCAAACACTTGGTAAATCTTGGCTGATTGGGTACGTTTTGAGGGAAGGCGTAATCGTGTGAGTTAGTCTTTTTTACCAAGCTGTTCCTTTAAGCACAGCCTACTCAGCGAGATGCAGCATGTGGTGGGTGATGAGTTTGAAGCGCAGTTCAGCCAATTCCCAGCACGGTCTCCACAGAGAATGAGAATTAAGTTCATCTGACCAAGTTCATGAACTGGATTCACGCAGTGATTATGAGGACAGGGCACAGAAGTGCCGGGATGTCGGACAGCAGGTTCGGTTTAATCTCTTTAATCTTCTGATTTGAAATGGAACTGACCCCAATTGTGGTGACTGAGTGGGTGAGATTGCACATAAAAGCGAAGCGATGGAGAGTTTTATATTTTTTGTTTCGGGGGGAGGGAGGGGGGGGTGTCTCTCTTCCTCTCTCCTCTTTCTCCTTCTCTCTCTTTCTGGTACAGATGTGGGCAGCAGGACTGTGCCCGTGCTGCCAAGTCTGTCTTCGTGCTCTCAGTGTGGGCTTTCGGTCGGATGCCAGTGCAGCTCTGCGCTGTTTCTAAAGGCTGCAGAGGACAATGTGGTGATTCAGTGTGCCGGGCCATTTGCACATTTGCACACCCTCTGTGTTTCAGTGCATTGCTCTCCTTTATTAAGCCGTTCTCCAGAATTTTCAGACTAATCTGTAATATGCATCTGTGGCATATGGTCGATTAGGACAGATAATGATTGAGACATGTTTCCCTGTACTTAGCGAAAGGACAAAAAGCCTGCACAGAGTTATCATAGAAACAAATGGGCAGAGGCTGATTCAAGAGTCCATCGGCCTCTAAATGTGCCTCCAGTCTAAAGGTGCCCTGTTCTTTTATGGATGCAGACAAATACATTTAAATGATTGCCCATAATCAACTATAATATGCTATGGAATCAGCGTGGAGAGATTACATGGCCAGGGACTACCAGTGGGGTCCTTTCATACGGGGTAACTTAGCCTCTTTGCATTGAAGTTTATGTAAGCCCCCCGTACCTAACCGAGTCTGTTCTGTGATGTTCTGGGGTGGTTTAATTACCTGGAATGGGTCCTTGGGTTGAGATGACAGTAAATTGGAACCACCTGGTTTTGCCTTTTGCTCATCATCTTACCAGGAACCCTATTTATATAGGATTCCTATATTCCCAGTGTTCCAAAATGGCAGTTCTTGTGTTCACAGGGCTGTGACCAATTGGCACGATGAACATTCAGAAGCTTTCGCACATCTGGCCCACTAAACCCCCAGATTTGAATCCTCTTCAAAAAAAATTTGGGACTACCTGGAACAACCAGTAAAGCGCCAGGCAAGGCATCCACCAAATCTGGCCCAACTGTGGAATTCTTGGATGCAAGAGTATCTGAACACTGATGCGGCCTACATTCAGTAACCGGTCCAGGCCATGCCATATCGAATCCTAGCTGTTGTTGGTGCTCGTGGAGGTATTACACACTACTGGGAACGTTTCAGTCACAGGTGATTCATGTGTTCACCTGTTGAGCTTAGTTACTAAATATTATACTGAATATGATCTGCCTTTTTAAGTTTCAGGTTTTTAAAACTCAGCTGTCTTTAATGCCATTTTGAGGTCTATTTCTAACATTGTGAGGTCAGTTTATTAGCCTAACTCAAATTGTTAGCTCTTTTCTGATTGGCTGCCCTTTTCTATAGGCCTCAGTATCCATGCTGGAACATGCCTCATGACCTCACTGGTATTACACTCTTTAAAAAATTGGATTTGTCATCCGGTCCCAT
>JAMWET010000967.1:62500-115000 GCA_024036415.1 Prochilodus magdalenae
TGGTGATAACGGTATGATGTCCTCGATTGACCACCCCAGTCTGGAGTACAGTGCAGTGTTCATGGCGAGTTGCATCATGAAGTGCTTCACACTGCAGAGCGCGTGCTCCTCCGCTTTATAATAAGCCCCAGTGACGCTTTCACGCACTGTCTGCCTGATTTACCTGTGTTAAAGCCGTGAGTCTGCACAACACCCCACTTTCTCACTCAGCATAGTGTGAGATCACACACATCTCACGCTCACACACTCACACACACACACACACACACACACACACACACACACACACACACTCACGCACACACACAGTCTCAAAATACACCCAGTTAAACACTGATGACTCAGACAGGTTACAGTTCTTTTTTAAGCCTTAGCTGAAACCATATGGTTCTCAGCGTGATTAAGGAGTCACAATTAAACAGGTTCTGTATTAAAGCTGCCACTGTCACGATAGCCTACAGGCAAGCACACACACACACACACACACACACACAGATACACAAACACATTCACAGTGAATGGAGACGAGTGTTAGTTTTTGTCATTTAATATACACTCATCGTCAACAAGTATTGGCACCCAGAAGTCTGGAAATGATCATAGCTGGCTGTTGGCGGAAGTGGATAGAAGAAGGCTTGCACCAGCGACATGAAGGATCTGGGAGACCTACATGAACCACAGTGAAGGAGAGCCGCGGTGCACGGAGTGACCCAAGAGCCATGTTAAGTAAGTAATCGTGGACATTCAACGAGCAACGAGTGATGCAGATTGGCGGACGACTGCCCCACGCAGGACTACATGCACACAGACCATTATGACGACTGTACTTAACACCATGTCACCGTCACCAGAGACTGCAATGGTGTCGGGCCACACTGTCATGGAGTGACTCAGTGATGAGTCCCACTTTTGTCTTGGTGGACACGTGCAATGAATTTGTGTGTGGAGGCAATGTGGTCAGCACCAAGATGAACAGTTTGGCGTCACGCATCACACGTCCAGAGGCCCTGGGGTCACTCTGCCTCCACCCCTACTGCACCATCTGCAGGAACTGTGTGAGCATATTCAAGATGCATGGGTATCACAAGACACCATTAGGAACCTCTACAACTCCAATGCCAAGAGCAAACATGGCGGCTCGACGCCATACTGAGAGACACTACTTCTGTATGTGTAGCTCAATGAATATTACACATATCAGTCTAAATTTATCATCAGTTATTGTTCCTGGTAACCTTTATCTTCCTTCCCAACAGCACCGCAATACTTCCGACTATTTTTTGACGATGAATGTACTTTTACATTTACGGCATTTAGCTGAAGCTCTTATCCAGAGCAGCCTACAAGGTTAATTATAATTCAGGTAGGCCAACGTAGTGTTAGGAGTCTTGCCCAAGGACTCTTATTGGTGGCCATACCAACCACAACAACCACTTTGAATGTCGTTTTTCATTTATTAATTTTTTTTTCCTGCCACAAAACAATTTTTGGACTCATTGGTCAGTTTAGCGCACTGGGCTGGTGTAAATGGATTTTGCGGTGGAATATGGACCTGGTCCTATTCCCTTTAGCTTGGCAGGGGGCAACATAATATTCATTCCTGAGTCCGGGGCAGGGGACAGCTTCCCCATCAAGATCGAGAACCTTTGTAGATTGAGCGCTTGATAAACTTTTGATATCTACACTGCTTACAAACGAAAAACCAACTGATAACAACAGTATCTGGATCGATGGAAACAAGGTTTACAACACAGAGATGGGCACTCGAGTTAGCGACTCGAGTTCGAGTCGCACTTGAGTTGCATATAAATAGACTTCAGACTTGACTTGTAACTCATTCATAATGACTCCCGACTCGACTCGGACTCCAAAATAACACATGAACATCAAGTTTCTTTCCATTACCGTCCAGGCACGGTGTGCGGAAATAATTCCTTTGTGTAAGTGTACCTTATTTTGTTGATTTGGGACACGCCCCACGGACATGGACAAATCACAACATCCGGCTTCAGCGCGTGCGTGATATCAGTGAGCGGTGCCAAGTGTTAACCCAATGCTGTAGCATGGCTGCAGCGGGAGCGCCGTACGTGGTAGCCTTTGGTTACAGGGAATTCAAAATCCTAGCATATAACAGAAGACTGGAACGTGCAGAGAGTGTGGGAGACAAATTAAAGACACCGGATCGACCACAGCAAACTTCATACGGCATCTGAACACACACCCGGATAGGTTTGTGCTAGCCGCTTAGCCGTTTAGCCATCATCCCAGCTATATAACATACAGTATTAACCCCTTAAACTGGCCTGAAACAGGAAGTGTGCAGAGGCAGAGTGCAGTGCCGAAACAGGAAGTGATACTGCTTCTAGCTTGTTCTGTTTGAGAGTTGTAGAGCATGCCATTTTTTTGTGAGTAAATATTGTAAGGAAAAATGTAGCGTTTAAACAAAAAAAAAAAAGAAAGAAAAGAAGTGTTGGACGGTAAAAAAAAAATACAGTTGTGTTTTACACACGAAGTTAATCTGTTGTTTTTTTAATCTACACTTTTTTAATGCGACAGTTACTATATGTGCTTTGTGTTTTGACTTAAAACTTGACTTGGACTCTAGCCTAAAGATTTGTGACTTGACTTGGACTCTAGCCTTATCTGTTTGACTTAATTGTGACTTGACTTGTATATATGCACTAATTGACTTAAACTACTTGGACTAAAGACTCGTGACTTGAAACCTAACGACTGGACAATTGACTTCTAACCTAAAGACTCGTGACTTTACCTGGACTCTAGGCCTAAAGACTCGTGACATTGTTGACATGGATAGAATAGCCCTAAAGACAATTGTGACATTTAGAATAATAAAGGACTCTAGCCCAAAGACTTGTGACTTGACTTGTACTCTAGCCTAAAGACTCTTGACTTGACTTGGACTCTAGCCTAAAGACTCGTGACTTGACTTGGACTTCAGCCTAAACTGACTTGACTTGGACTCTACCTAAAGACTCGTGACTTGGACTTTGTAACCCTAAAGACTCGTGACTTGACTAGGACTCTAGCCTAAAGACTCGTGACTTGACTTGAACTCTAGCCTAAAGACTCGTGACTTGACTTGAACTCTAGCCTAAAGACTCGTGACTTAACTTGGACTCTAGCCTAAAGACTCGTGACTTGACTTGTACTCTAGCCTAAAGACTTGTGACTTGACTTGGACTCTAGCCTAAAGACTCGTGACTTGACTTGGACTCTAGCCTAAAGACTCGTGACTTGACTTGGCTCAAGCCTAAACCCTCGTGACTTGACTTGGACTCTAGCCTAAAGACTCGGGACTTAACTTGGACTCTAGCCTAAAGACTCGGGACTTAACTTGGACTCTAGCCTAAAGACTCGGGACTTGACTTGGACTCTAGCCTAAAGACTCGTGACTTGACTTGGACTTGTATTTTGTGACACCATGACTCTTTTACTGAGGAGCCATGCTGCTGTAGTCCGCACAGAATGCGGTCTGGTATTGTCTTCCTGAAACAGGCAAGGCCTTCCCTGGAAAAACCATCACGGATACTGGCTATTAAACTGTGCACTGATAACAAGCTGCATGGCCACTCTCCTCCTCCTCATCCTGTTTATATCTGGTTTCTTCTTTGTAAGATGGGGTTTTAACTAACATCAGTTGAACTCAGAAGACCGCATAGAAACCACAGCTACATGCAGTTCTTGTTTTTCCCCAACACGACACAAGCCAACTGCTTCACCTAGGACACAACCATCATTTCATTTTACACTCTTGAATGTTGACACCTGTCTCTGAATGGTACACCTCCTTGTAGCTACACTCACTGTCCATTTTCAGCTCCACTGACCATATAGGACACTCTGTAGTTCTACAGGTACAGACTGTAGTCCATCTGTTTCTCTGTTTACTTTATCACCCTGTTCCTCAATGGTGAGGACCCCCGCAGGACCACCACAGAGCAGGTATGATGTGGGTGGGGGATCATTCTCAGCACTGCAGTGACACTGATTTGGTGGTGGTGTGTTAGTGTGTGTGGTGCTGGTCTGGAGTGTTTAAACACTGTGTCCACTCACTGTCCACTGTATTAGACACTCCTACCTTGCTGCTCCACCTTGTAGATGTACAGTCAGAGCTCATCTGCTGCTGCAGCAGAGACAGTGTAGGTCATCCTCTTATCCTTCATAGTTTTGGTTGGTGAACGACTCTCAGCTAAGAATGATCCACCACTTACATAATGCCTGCTCTGAGGTGGTCCTGTGGGGGTCCTGACCTTTTAAAGAACAGGGTGAATGGAGATCTACAAATTATGCAGAGAATCAGATGGTGCAAGCAGTACTGGAGCATTACACATCAAAGGATACCTGAATAAAGCACCATATCTGGGGATATTAGAGGGCAATTTAATCTCATTGGCTATGGAATTAAATCTGAAGAATTTTGAAATTATAAGTCCTTCAGTGGGGCCGCCATGACCTTGCAAAATTGAAGACTGGAACGGGGCAAACCTGAACCACAATGCAGCAAATTACTGCTTACCATAGATGTCTCACAGCTGTGATCCCTGACCCTGGCGTGCTTGACCAAGAACAAATGTCATTTGTCATTTTTGGTGCCTGAATTCTGTTTTCCTCTACCACTTTTGAGAAACTTTTTATGAGACATATCTTTGTTTACATTTGTGAATGCATTAATTCTCAAACTATGAGAATTAATTCAATCATGAAATGAATACTTTTCCCCTCACAGTACATACACAAACCCCCCACCCACCGTACATACACACAAACCCCCCACCCACTGTACACACACATAAACCCCCACTCACCGTACATACACACAAACCCCCCATCTACAGTACATACACATAAACCCCCCACTCATAGTACATACAAACCCCCACACGCTGTACACACAAACTCCCACTCACAGTACATACACATAAACCCCCACCCACTGTACATACACACAAACCCCCCACCCACAGTACATACACACAAACCCCCCACCCACAGTACATACACACAAACCCCCCACCCACCGTACATACACAAACCCCCCACCCACCGTACATACACATAAACCCCCACCCACCATACATACACAAACCCCCCACTCATAGTACATACAAACCCCCCACTCACAGTACATACACATAAACCCCCCACCCACCGTACATACACAAACCCCCCACCCACAGTACATACACAAACCCCCCACCCACAGTACATACACATAAACCCCCACCCACCGTACATACACATAACCCCCACTCACTGTACATACACATAACCCCCACTCACTGTACACACAAACTCCCACTCACTGTACATACACATAAACCCCCACCCACTGTACATACACATAAACCCCCCACTCCCTGTACATACACACAAAACCCCCACCTACAGTACATACACATAACCCCCACTCACTGTACATACACATGAACCCCCACTCACCGTACATACACATAAACCTCCACCCACAGTACATACACATAAACCCCCACCCACTATACATACAAACAACCACACGCTGTACACACAAACTCCCACTCACAGTACATACACATAAACCCCCACCCACAGTACATACACATAAACCCCCACCCACTGTACATACACATAAACCCCCACCCACAGTACATACACATAGACCCCCACTCACAGTACATACACATAAACCCCCCAACCACAGTACATACACATAAACCCCCCACTGACCGTACATACACATAAACCCCCACCCACCGTACATACACAAACCCCCCACCCACAGTACATACACACAAACCCCCACTAACTGTACATACACATAAATCCCCCACTCACAGTACATATAAACCCCCACACGCTGTACACACAAACTCCCACTCACAGTACATACACATAAACCCCCACCCTCAGTACATACACATAAACCCCCACCCACAGTACATACACATAAACCCCTACCCTCAGTGCATACACATAAACCCCCACCCACAGTACATACACATAACCCCCCCACTCACTGTACATACACATAAACCCCCCACTCACTGTACATACACATAAGCCCCCCAACCACCGTACATACACATAAGCCCCCCAACCACCATACATACACATAAACCCCCACCCACAGTACATACACATAAACCCCCCACTCACTGTACATACACATAAGCCCCCCAACCACCGTACATACACATAAACCCCCACCCACAGTACATACACATAGACCCCCACTCACAGTACATACACATAAACCCCCACCCACCGTACATACACATAAACCCCCACCCACAGTACATACACATAGACCCCCACTCACAGTACATACACATAAACCCCCACCCACTATACATACAAACCTCCACTCACTGTACATAAACACAAACCCAGAAACACAAACACAACAATTATAAACACAGACACAAGCTCCCTTACACACACACATCCATGGCCGGACCCTGCAGTGTGCCCATTCAGTCTTAAGGCAGTAGCTCCATTGATCAGAGGCAGGCTTGGCCAGCTACAGGGCCCCTGAGGGCCTCCATTTGGTGCCTGGGCCCAAAGCCGACTGTCCAAGCTTCCACAACCACTCCCTTCCACGCTGCCAGCTCAGACAGAACTAGGTCTAGAATCCACCACCATCACTAGACCGTATTCATACAGCTCACCAAATGAGAGTAATCCCTGGGCTGTTAAGCACCTCAGTGCTCCCCGAGACTTATTGATCATCTTGTTCCAGTTTATGGAATTTTCAAAATGGATCGTTATGACAGATTTACTTGGTAGTGCGTTTTCAGCTGCCCTTCTTTTCGAACGAGACACGAGGTAACCAATCAGAACAGCGGTCATTTTACATGTATCAGTCTCCAGGCACAACATTATGGGCTGAAATAATAATTTTGGGTTACTAATTTTTCCATAGCCTATCACACGGCAGATACAGAGACATACACTCACACATGCTCTATAATAACAGTGCCTGCCACAATGCATATCAGCTAGCAGACATTCCTAATGACGTCTAACCCTATCATCCAGACTCTGATTCATTCACTCATTAAACCGCAGGAGCACACGTGTTTACCCCTATCATCCAGACTCTGATTCATTCATTCACTAAACCGCAGGAGGACACGTGTTAACCCCTATCACCCAGACTCTGATTCATTCATTCACTAAACCGCAGGAGGACACGTGTTAACCACTATCGTCCAGACTCTGATTCATTCATTCACTAAACCGCAGGAGGACTCACGTTAACCCCTATCACCCTGACTCTGATTCATTCATTCACTAAACCGCAGGAGGACACGTTAACACCTATCATCCAGACTCTGATTCATTCATTCACTAAACCGCAGGAGGACACACGTTAACCCCTATCATCCAGACTCTGATTCATTCATTCACTAAACCGCAGGAGGACACGTATTAACCCCTATCATCCAGACTCTGATTCATTCATTCACTAAACCGCAGGAGGACACACGTTAACCCCTATCACCCAGATGCTGATTCATTCATTCACTAAACCAAAGAAGGACTCACGTTAACCCCTATCGTCCAGACTCTGATTCATTCATTCACTAAACCGCAGGAGGACACACGTTAACCCCTATCACCCAGATGCTGATTCATTCATTCACTAAACCGCAGGAGGACACATTAACCCCTATCACCCTGACTCTGATTCATTCATTCACTAAACCACAGGAGGACACATTAACCTGTCATCCTGACTCTGATTCATTCATTCATTCACTAAACCAAAGGAGGACACATTAACCCCTATCACCCTGACTCTGATTCATTCATTCACTAAACCAAAGGAGGACACATTAACCTGTCATCCTGACTCTGATTCATTCATTCATTCACTAAACCAAAGGAGGACTCACGTTAACCCTTATCATCCAGACTCTGATTCATTCATTCACTAAACCGCAGGAGGACACGTTAAACCCCAATGAATGATCTATGACCGCGGCACAAAAGGCCTCATCGCTGTACCTGACTGACGCCCGGTACATGTGCTTTCCATTCTGACTCGTGCTGTTGCCTCAGGGAAGAGTACAAAAGCGGTTGGAACAGTTGAAGAGGGGTTTAGTGCATGTAGAGTGAGTGGGGGTCATAGGCACGCACCAGTGACATTAAGGGTCTGGGAGACCCACCCTGAGTGACCCAACAGCCACGGTTGCGGACATACAGGGAGCAGTGAAGGCCTCCAAGAGGCGTCCTGTTAATGCCAGCCCCATTGGCGACGACTGCCCTTTACACCACGTCAAAGACTGCAGGGATGTCGTGAACCCCTGAATGGCAGCCGGTCATCCTCAGTGACGAGTCCCACTTTTGTCTTGGCGGAGTAGACCACCGAATTCATGTGGGGAGACACCGTGATCAGCAACCAAGAAGAGCGGTTTGTTGTCACACGTCACACGTCCAGAAGGCCCGGTGTCAGTCCACCTCCACCCCTACTGCACCGTCTGCAGGAACTGTGTGAGGATGTTCAAGCTGCATGGGATGGGTTATCACAGGACACCATTAGGAACCTCTACAGCTCCATACCGAGACGTCTGGCGTGTTGGGTTAGTTCCATTCAGAGGAGTCTATCCCGGACTGAAAGCCTTTTAAGGTAGTGAGAGTTGGAAGGTCACACGCTGTTGCATTTAAAATGAGAAATGCCTGAAGGATCTGAGATCTGTGGTTGGTGTAGCTCAGTGGATAACACCACTGCCCGCCAGAGAGCCACCACCACATGTGGGAGACTGGGGTCCTTGGGCAAGACTCCTAACACTACACTGGCCCACCTGTAATATGATTAACCTTGTAATTGGCTCTGGATGAGAGCGTCAGCTAAATGCCATATATGTAAATGTAAATATATATCTGAGGCACATCCTGAATACGGTAGACACACACAGTGGTAGGAGTCTCGTCGGTATGGGAATGGAACCCCGCTGTCCTGTATGTGGGGGTGGTGTTATTCACTGTGCTAACCAGCCACTTTACACTCAGTGCACTTGAGGCTTCCAGGCTTAACATGTTCTTACTCTGGAGACGGGGGGGGGGAGGGGGGGGAGGGGTGGGGGAGGTTATGTGACTGTAGTGTAAAAAGAAAATGACTGCCCTTAACAACATGTACATCATGAGACACGCTGAAGTCATAGTCATGATGATGCGTAACCCTAATTCTGACAGAAGTGCTGGATACATTGCTCCTAGGCCAGTTTTAATTAGCCCCAAAAATGAATTGGCCAAAGAAATAACCATGCAAAATTAAAAATGTAGCTTTAAATACTCAATACATACTGTGTATAGTGCAGTTGGAGTGTTCGTTGATAAAGCACCCTGTGTTGTCTGGAGCTGTCTAGTGTAAAGTATGGCACCAGGCAGGAACCCTGGGAAAGCATGGGAGGCAGGTTTACTGTGTTACTGCTAATTACACTGATGATCTATCGATGCGCTGGTGACATGGTTTCACGGATAGGGACGGCAGCTAGTCCAGCGAGCAGCTGGGTAAACGGCCTGTGGTGGTGTAAGCAGTGGCGCGCTGCATGGCTGCACGGCTGGCTGGTTGCGTTTGTGGGTTGCAGGCTGAGGTGCCACTCACACAAATTAATTGGTATATAGATTTACAGCGAGTGAGCTGAGGATCGAACTCAGCAAGGCCTGGAAGATTGATTACTTTCTCTCTCTCTCTCTCTCCCCCTCTTTCTCTCTATCTATCTCTCTCTCCCCTACCCCTCTCCTTCTATCTCTCTCCCTTTCTTTCTCTCTCTCTCTCTCTCTGCCTCTCCCTTTCTCTCTCTCTCTCCCCTACCCCTCTCCTTGTATCTCTCTCTCTCTCTCTCTCTCTCTCCCTTTCTCTCTCTCTCTCCCCTACCCCTCTCCTTGTATCTCTCTCTCTCTCTCTCTCTCTCTCTCTCTCCCCTACCCCTCTCCTTCTCTCTCTCTCTCTCTCTCTCCCTCTCTGCCTCTCCCACTCTCTCTCTCTCCCCTACCCCTCTCCTTCTATCTCTCTCCCTCTCTCCCTTTCTCTCTTTCCCTCTTTTTCTCTCGCTCTCGCACCTATCCCTCTTTCTCTCTCTCTCTCTCTCTCTCTCTCTCTCTCTCTCTCTCTATCTATCTATCTATCTATCTATCTATCTATCTATCTATCTATCTATCTCTCTCTCTCTCTCTCTGCCTCTCCGCCTCTCCCTTTCTCTCTCTCTCTCCCCTACCCCTCTCCTTGTATCTCTCTCTCTCTCTCTCTCTCTCTCTCTCTCTCTCTCTCTCTCTCTCTCTCTCTCTCTCTCTCTCTCTCTCTCTTTCTCTCCCTCTCTGCCTCCCCCCCTCTCTCCCCTACCCTTTCCTCTTCTATCTCTCTCCCTCTCTCCCTTTCTCTCTCTCCCTCTCTTTCTCTCGCTCTCTCACCTATCCCTCTTCCTCTTTCTATCTCTCTATCATCCATCTCTTTCTCTCCCTCTCTGCCTCTCCCTCTCTTTCTCTCCCCTACCCCTCTCCTGCTATCTCTCTCCCTCTCTCCCTTTCTCTTTTTCCCTCTCTTTCTCTCGCTCTCTTTCTCTCTCGCTCTCTTTCTATCTCTCTATCCATCCATCTCTTTCTCTCCCTCTCTTTCTCTCCCCTACCCCTCTCCTTCTATCTCTCTCCCTCTCTCTCCCTTTCTTTTTTTCCCTCTCTTTCTCTCGCTCTCTTTCTCTCTCTCCTTTTCTACTCCTCTATCCCTCTCTTTCCTCCTCTGTCCCTTTCTTCCCTTTCTTTCTCCCTGTCTTTTTCTCTACCCCTTTCCCTCTCTCGCCTCCTTTCTCTTTCCCCTCTCTTTCTCTCTGTTACTCTCTCCTCCCTACTCTCACTCTTTCTCTCCCTCTCCCTTTGTCTCTCTTCCTCTCTTTCTCTCGCTCTCTCACCTATCCCTCTTCCTCTTTCTCTCTCTCTCTATCCATCTATCTATCTATCTATCCTCTCTCTTCTCCCTCTTTCTCTCTGTTACTCTCTCCTCTCTTACTCTCCCTCTCTCTCTCCCTCTCTCTTCCCCAGTATGTAACAGTAGTAACACATTACTGTTTTGACATTCTGACGACTCTGTCGAATATTGAAACCAATAATCGATTGTTTGGATTATGAATTGCTGAGTCACCAAATTCACAAATTCTCTGATTTGATAAACAAATTTTCAGTGACGGTTCAGTAAAACAGACAGAAAAATCAAAATTCTACTAAAACAAGTAGAAAATGTTACAGCTCCAGTTATGTTCCATTCCTAGTTAGCACGAGACGCGACCATGTCCCCAACTAATCGACTATTCAATTAGTTGCCAGCTAATCTGCTCAGTGATAAAAGCTGAGCAGGTCGATTGACGGTTGCAGCTCTTGTGTTCTCTGTGAAAGACTTGTTTTGACTAAACAAAAACAAAGTCAGCATTTTTAGTGTTTATAAGTGTGTTGTAACGTTGTTGTTGTTGTTGTTGTTGTCAGGCTGGATGTAGCTGGTCTATGGTAATAACAGTAATAATGTAAATATATAATAATTATAATTAACAACAATACAACAACAGAAAACACTGCGGCATGCCTGGCCTGGGCATATTTCACAAAGCAGGAGTCCCACAGGCACAGCTCTTTACCTCTTAGAGAGGCTTGAGCTTGACCTTGAAATGCCCCCTGTTGTTCCTTAGTCTTGGTTTCTGCCGTTGCATCTCCCCTCTTGTCTGTTTCCAGCCCAGTGTAGGTTTGCTTGCTCCTCCTTGCTCCGCTGTCATGTATCGCCCCTTACCTCATGTCTGTTCGCGTCCCCTCCCCTCAGGCATGAGCCCCCGCTGTGCCTTGTTCCCTGTGAGCCACATACACCTCCTGAGCCACATACACGTTTCTCTGCTCCTGGAGATTTTGTGCTTGTATCCCGGCCCTGTTCCGTGTCCTTCTAGGATTGTTAGTTTGGTTCCTGCTCCTGGCGCCTGGTTGTTTCTTCTGTTTGCTTTACAGCTCCAGCTTTCTCTTCGTCTTGTTTGGTTTTCTCTGATGGTTCATTAAGCGGAATCACTCTCCACTGCTTCATAATTCATTCATTCTGTTTACCTGGACATTAATGAACACCATCAGCAGCATTCTGCTTCCATGACTACAAATTTACATTTATATGTAAGGCATTTAGCAGATGCTCTTATCCCGAGCGGCTTACAACCGTGCTTAGTGTTGCATTGGATGATGTTTTCCAGCTGGTATAAGAAGGTTAGAGTCTAAACCTCACCATGAGCTCAGACCCTGCCTGAACAAATGTCAGCACTGATACCTAGAGAGATCAATACACAGACAGATAAAAGCATAAGTGCACTACCTGGCAACCCAACCCAGCGCTCATACCTATAGAGGAGAAAGGTTATGGTCAGTATAAGTGCCAAAACAAAGTATTTCAATATAGACATATAACATACACACCTACTAGAGCTCACTCACTTAAGTGCGTTACAAAGAGATGGGTCTTCAGTCTGGGAGTTCCAACATTCCACCATCTGGGAGCCAGGACAGAGAAGAGTCTGGACGCTCGTCTTCCATGCATCTTCAGGGATGGCGGGTCGAGTCGAGCTGTACTGGAAGCTCGAAGGGCTCGAGGTACAGACCGACTCTTCACCATTGCCACAAAGGAGGGGGGGCTGGTCCACTCCTGGTTTTGTAGGCATCAGAGATTTAAATCTGATCAGGCAGCAACAGGAAGCCAGTGAAGGAAGCAGTAGAGTCACATGGGTGAACTTGGGAAGACTGAAGTATATCAAACAAGGTTAAGCCAAGTAATATAAGGTGTTATGTAGGGCTGCCCTCTAGAAGTCGACGAGTCGAATCGCCAGTCGGAGACCCTTCAAGTCGACTGACAACAGTGACCTTTTTTTTTCTTTCTACAAAAATGCAAAGAACTTTAAGAATTTAAATTCTTTATTAAGACATTTTAATAATTATTGAAAGGGGAATAATAAATATATATTTCTAGCAGGGCTATGATGGGTGCTTGCTAAAAAATTAATCCACGTGACGACGGTTCGCCGTTAAAGGAACATGAAGCTGGGCAGCTGAGAAACACGGGGGGGGGGGGGGATCCGAACAAATTAAACCGAATTCTGCTCGTCATTTAGTCATTTAGTTAGACATAACGGCTGTTTGAAGGAAAAACGGACAGAAGACGTTTGTTTTATTATGGTTCCATTATTTTAGAATCTAAATTACAGATATTTATATTTATTCGTCTACAGCTAAGATTATCTTTATTTAAAAATAAGTACAGTCACTAAATACGCCTGCCGATAAACGAGAGATAATTATTTCAGCGCAGGTAATAATACCCTAGAAATAGTTTAAATATGGACTAATCTGGTTTTATTTAGCAGTTCATTATTTATGAGAGATGAAAGACGAAGGGTCCTCCTACTGAAGAAGCTGTTAGAAGTGAGATTAATAACACTATAAGCTATATGTGCTAATGTTTAGCATGTATACGCGCTGCTGCCCGACGCTGTATCCTGTAACTAAAGGCTCCCATTCAGATCGATCATCATAAGCCCCGCCTCTTTTAGTTCAGAAATGTGTTCCTGTGACTCTGCTGACTTTCTAAATGAGGAGGATCAGATCTGAACCGTGTGCAGACTGATTTACTGAGTACTAGATAATGTACATGGAGAAAAAACGTGAACGAATAGTCGAATCGTCGACCAGGACGGGCGAATCCGATTCGATCCGACTGACAAAAAACTGAGTCGGGTACAGCCCTAGTGTTATGTATGCTATATAATGCCTCATGAATGCGTTTATAATGCATTATGAATATGGGACACATAGGAAGGGTTACTTCTTTTTGTATGTCACGCCTGCTGGCTCTCCTCTCATCCCCAATCTCACGGACTCCGTTTCCCATAACCCACCACTCGAGGACGTCACTGTCACATGTCCACCATCTCCCAATCCCATTCCGTCTCTCAGGTCCAAGTTTCCAGAATATTGATTAGACCTGTAGCTGACCAGCCATGTGTACAAATACTCCTCTCTCCCACTGACCTGTTGTGAAGTATTGCCTCATTGTGTGTACTGAGCGGTTTCCTCTCTGTGGTTATTCTCGTTTGCTCACCTGGTGTGACTCCCTTTTGACTTTGTGGTTTACTCTTTTGTCTCTCCCTTTGGATGCTGTTGCTGGTCTGATTGTGTTGCCTGGTTCTGACTTCTGCTCGTCTCGTTACTCAGACTCGGTCCTTGCCCTCTTGGTTGTGTCCGCTTGTACCTTGTTGCTGCTGTGTTGTGCTACGAGCCTGTTAAATAAACCTAGCTTCGCTTTTACAGTCTGTCTGCCCATCCTCATATTGTAACTAGGACTTATGTCTGCCCCTAGCTGCTCCACAGCTCGTCAGTGGTCAGTAAAGCCACTGCTGTGTATCTCTGACCTTCACGAGAGCGCTCTGGTCTAGCTCTTTCTGACTCGGTCTGGTTTGTAATTGTTGTTCCTCCTAATGTTAAGTGTTACTGTGTTTAGTAAGGGTGTGCTGATGTAAGACCGCTGTGTGTTAATTAGCTGTTACAGGGTTACTGACTCGCTGAGCTGCCGGCCTAAGAGGGCTCGTGAGGATTCAGCGCCTGGTTCCTGGAGCGTTACATGCAGTGTTGTATCAGGACCTCCAGGAATGAGTGCCTCTAGGAATTGATTTTTCTGTCTGGGGTTACTGACTGTGAGCATCGCCCTGTTTCTGTTTAGCATCATTCTGCAGAATCCACAGTTTCAGGCTTCTGTCTGATTCCTGTCTCGTCGTGTCTAATTGGAATGAGCCCCCATATCGTACTTCCATACACCCACCCGCTCTTCACACACTCTCCTATATCAGTCTGCTGAAGTCCAGAGATGGGTGGATGGACTGCACATTGCCAAATGTATTTATTTGGGAGTTTATTTAGTTCTAATATGTGGCACATGGTGTTACGCAGAGGCAGGGAGGCTGGATGCGAGTGCAAGTATTCAATAAACCAAAGAACTCTTTGACTAAACAAAACCAAAGAAGCAAAAAACTAAGAAACATTAAACCAGCTTACAAAAATAACCAACATGGGGACAAACGACCGGGAGAGAGACAAAACACCAAGCAAGAACACAGGACTACAGGGGGTATAAGGGAACAAAGACTAACAAGGAACACCTGGGAAGGGGCGGAGCTACAAACCAAGGACATGTGGGGGGCTGGACAAGGAGGAGACAAAAACCAAAACAAACAGAAGCACATGGACCAGGACAACAGAGAGCACATGGACATGGCAAGACCGAAACAGAAAGCCAGAGAAGACGGACACACAGGAGCAGGACAGGGCAGGATGTGGCACATGGGTTTTCCCAGTTATGTGTACAGTGGGACGCAAAATCCTGAGACCACCTTTTTTCATTTTAAACTGGAAATAAACACCAGAAAGGTGTAGGGTTTGGAAATTTATGGATGAGTACCAGGAGAAGTTGTGACAGGTAGAAGAGATGTTGAACATTCGTATTCAAACTGAAGCTAACCTGTGACATTGAGCATTTTGAGGCCTTTGTGTTGTAGGTGTGGTCACAACAATGGTAGGGAACCAACAGCCCACCTGTACCCTCCTCATTTACATTTCTGGCATTTAGCTGACGCTCTTATCCAGCAACTTACAAGGTTAATCACATTACAGGGAGGCCAGTGTAGTGTTAGGAGTCTTGCCCAAGGACTCTTATTGGTGTAGCACAGCATCACCCAGACCGGGATTCCAACCCCAGTCTCCCACGTGTGGTGGTGGCTACTTGCGGGGTAGTGGTGTTATCCGCTGAGCTACACCAACCATCCTCATCCAGCAACAACCAAACCTTTTTCTTTCAGAGCCTATCCTTGCTGAACATGATGGGATTAACTTGAATGCTGACACCTCCTTATTACTCCACCCTATAATACACAGTTAGGAGCACACCTGAAACCCTAAAGACGCTGAGTGTATAGTTGAAATTTGAATTCTGTCCAATTCAGTGCAACTGTAGTGTCATTATACCAACACAGGGTTGTACATAATTTTAAAAAACTTATTCTGGCCATATGTGTGTCCACTGTCCCTCTTGATCCACATCTTGAATATTACTTTTATCAGTTACCCAGCCTCACTGTTAATAATTACTGGATAATCTGTTATAGCGTAATCTGTTTACCATCGCTATGTGCATTGGTTCCTCTGATCCTAGTCTTCTGGATTAAAATTTTTGATATTTTATTGATATTTTTCTGTACTTTTTGTATATATAGATCTTATTTATGATTTCTATGATTTTCCTATTTATTCTTTCCTCTGTGCTGCTGTAACATTGTAAATTTCCCCACTGTGGGATCAATAAAGGATTATCTTATTTTATAATAAAGTAAATACAGTCACCGTAATGTCATAACTAACCCTTTTCCCACTGTGCTGTAATTATGGAAGTACTGACAATAAAACTACTTGACTTGATTTAAAAATGATGCTATACCCTTTTTGGCCCACTGTGCTGTAATCTGCTCTATTGAAGATTACTCTCGACTATTTAGAAATAATGAGGAAAATAAGTGACTGTCAATTGATCTACAAAAATGGATGTTCCCCAAAATCTCCGCATCTAGCATAACTATAATAACAGGTTCCAGTTGTCCTGTACAGAACAACAACCCCCACAGCATGAGTTGGCTTTCACAGTAAGGGATGATTCCAAACACGGCGAGTGGAATTAGACCATCTGAGCCCACAGAATCATGACTCCCTCTGGATCATCATCCTGAGCAACTTAAGATGGGTCCTGGAGCGTGTGCTGAGTTTAAGCAGTGGGGACCTTCCGTGCCATATGACTTTTAAAAATGTATACACAGTAAACCTTTGGTGCCAAGCTCTCTTCAGGTCATTGACCAGCTCCTCCCGTGTAGTTCTGGGCTGACTCCTCACCTTTCTTAGGATCATTGATACGCCACGAGGTGAGATCCTGCGTGGAGCCCCAGTCCGAGGGAGATGGACAGGCATGTTTAGCTTCTTCCGTTTTCTAATAATTGCCCCGTAGCCCTTTCCAGCCTTGTGGAGGTCAACAGTTTTGTCTCTGGTGTCTTTGGACAGCTCTTTGGTCTTAGCCATGTTAGTAGTTGGAGTCTTACTGATTGTGTGGGGTGGACAGGTGTCTTTATGCGGCTAACGACCTCAAACAGGTGCTTCTAATTTAGAATAATAAGTGGAGTGGAGGTGGAGTCTTTAGAGGCGGACTAACAGCTCTTTGAGGGCCAGAATTTTTGCTGATTGGCAGGTGTTCAAATACTTATTTGCAGCAGTACCACACAAATAAATTATTAAAAAATCATACATTGTGATTTCCAGGGTTTTTTTTAGATTATGTCTCTCACAGTGGACATGCACCTAAGATGAAAATTTCAGACCCCTCTATGATTTCTAAGTGGGAGAACTTGCAAAGTCGCAGGGTGTTCAAATACTTATTTTCCTCACTGTATAGTCGTTTGTTGCAGCCATAGAAAGTAACACAGTAAAATGGGCAGTTTCGGTTGGATTTGATATTTTTGTATCACTGTAGCTCTTAAATAAATATGACAGCAGTATATGGATTGGATTGCTGTTATTTCACAGCACCGGATTAGTCACATAAGCTTACTGTCATGGCAAGAATCACTTACTCACATACACACGTCGCTTTAACACCACTGTTATCAATGCAAGCAGTGCACATGGGGAAGGAGGCGTCTCTTTATTTATGTCACTTGTGATGCGTTTGTATTGGGGTTATGACCAGGTGTATAAAGTGGCCGTCCGCAGAGGCGGCTGTGAAGATTTGTGTCCGTGGTTAGTTGAGTAATGGTTTAACAAGCTGTGCCGCCTGCTCCAGACTTTCTGGGCTCTGCTGAACCTGGGCTGCAGTCTGAGCAGTCCTTTAATTAACCACATTCAATTAATCACACAGGATCATTAATTAAAGCCAGCACTGACCGACTGTGTCCTTGTGAAAATGACTACTCTCTCTTTCTCTCTCTCTCTCTCGTGCTCTCTCTCTCTCTCTTTCTCTCGCTCTCTCTCTCTCTCTTTCTCTCGCGCTCTCTCTCTCTCTCTTTCTCTCGCTCTCTCTCTCTCTCTCTCTCTCTCTCTCTCTCTCTTTCTTTCTTTCTTTCTCTCTTTCTTTCTTTCTCTCTCTCTCTCTCTCTCTCTCTCTCTCGCACGCTCTCTCTTTCTCTCTTGCTCGCTCGCTCTCTCTCTCTCTGCCTGTCTCTCTCTCTCTCTCGCACGCTCTCTCTCTCTCTCTCTTGCACGCTCGCTCTCTCTCTCTCTCTCTGCCTGTCTCTCTCATCTTCCTCACACGTCCTGCTGCGTCTGTCTCTCTGTCTCTCTCTCTCGCTCTCTCTCTCTCGCTCGCTCTCTCTCTATCTCTCGTGCTCTCTCTCTCTTTCTCTGTCTCTCTCTCTCTCTCTCTCTCTCTCTCTCTCTCTCTCTCTCTCTCTCTCTCTCTCTCTCTCTCTCTCTCTCTCTCCCCCTCATCTTCTCCACACGTCCTGCTGCGTGTATAATTGAACTTTGACTCTGGTCTCAGGCTGTCAGTCGGAGCTCAGTAATTTGGTTTCCTCTGTTGGGGTCAGTGATGATTTTAGTGCTGTTATAATGAGAGAAGGACTCTGTACTTTAGAGCAGGTCACAGTTTGAGGCCTGATTTAAAACCCCAGCCGAAAAAGCCGAGCTTCACTTAACGTTCAATTTAGTAAGTGTCTATTTATCAGTCCCAGTGTAGCCTGAGGCGAACAGGTGTACCTGGGAGTAGGTCCAGGTCACGGCACTGCAGAAAATGAAACATTGGTAGGTAAAATGATCTTATGTCTGATTGGTGTACCTTAGAATTTTTGTTTTGAGATTATTAAATTATTTTATTGTTTAAAATTATTATATACAATGATTTTACCTTTGTACTTGTACAGTCTGTTTTAAGGGCTTGTAGTAAGCCAAATCTTTAGATAAAATGTATAATGTAGCTCAATAAAATCATTTATAACAAGTAATCGGGTTTGAAAATAAATCAAATTGTCTTATAATAAGCATATAATACACATAATATACAGGGGTTGGACAATGAAACTGAAACACCTGGTTTTAGACCACAATCATTTATTAGTATGGTGTAGGGCCTCCTTTTGCGGCCAATACAGCGCCAGTTGGTCTTGGGAATGACATATACTGCGTCCTGCACAGTGGTCAGAGGGAGTTTAAGCCGTTCTTCTTGCAGGATAGTGGCCAGGTCACTACGTGATGCTGGTGGAGGTTCGTCCTTCTTGGTGGTATGCTGACGTTACCCTGGATACCGTGGCTCTTGATACATCACAAAGACTTGCTGTCTTGGTCACAGATGCGCCAGCAAGACGTGCACCAACAATCTGTCCTCTTTTGAACTCTGGTATGTCCCATAATGCTGTGTGCATTGCAGTATGTTGAGCAGAACTGTGCTCTTACCTGCTAACTGAACCTTCACACTCTGCTCTTACTGGTGCAATGTGCAGTTAATGAAGATTGGCCACCAGGCTGGTCCAATTTAGCCATGAGACCCCCCACACTAAAATGACAGGTGTTTCAGTTGCATTGTCCAACCCCTGTATATCAACTAAATATGAAATCATTTTACTGGTCAAGAGATCAATTGTGCAGGCATGTTCTCTTCATCCGAGGGGTCAAATGATCTTATACCTAGTTGACATATCTTAAAAATCTAATTATTATTATTATTATATAACCTATTTTTTGTAATCTAATTTTTCACACTATCCTGGCACATAATTGAGTTTATTTTAAGAAATATGCTTACAAAAGATCTGCCAGTATAGTGAGAAAATAAAAGTTATGAACATTGAAAATGATGATAATAGGCCCCTTTAATAAAACTCCTTTGGGAACTCCGGAACATTATAGCTGTTTTGACTGGGTATGGAAAGAATGAATGGTGGTCTCTTTTGCAGAGTAGTGAAGATGGGAGAGGAGCACTCCGTCAGTTAGACCACAGAGAGCTGTGGAGGGGAAGCAGGAGGTGCCTGTTTTACGGGCAGCTGTGATGAAGGGAGACAGAAAGATGGCTTGTAGAGTTATTGGGCCAAATGAATGTTATTGTAGCTGCATGGTTTTGGACATCCCCGTGTTCCTTCTCGTTCAGCTCGAGTGCAGAAGCACTACAGAGGATCTTTTCGTGTGGTGTACTCTGGCACCGCGTGATTCGCATGTCTTGTATGAGTCAGTTTCTTCTCTGTTAAAGTATATGTGTAAAGTAATAGAGAGCTGCTTTAATCTATCAGCACATCACACATACGCATCCCACCCGCTCGCACGCATGCTGCAGAGTAATTATAGGCCACTGGCCTTTGCGCTGTTGTATCGAGGCAGCTGTAGAGGGAAGCTGTATGATTACAGCTCAGTACAGCTGTTCGTATGTGTTGTGATGTATATAGACCATAGATGATACAGCAGACTGTGTGAGGAGTGGGGTGTGTATTCTGTGCTGTAGTGCCCTGTAGAGATGAGTGTGTGTGTGTATGTGTGCGTGTGTGTGTGTTTTTGTCGTGTTTGTGTGTGTGTGTGTGTTTGTGTTTGTGTGTCTGTGTGTGTGGTGTGTATGTGTGTGGCGGGGTGTGTGTGTGTTTGTGTGTCTGTGTGTGTATGTGTGTGGCGGTGTGTGTGTGTTTGTGTGTATGTGTGTGGCGGTGTGCGTGTGTGTGTATCTTTGTGTGAATGTGTGTTTGTTATGTCTGTGTGTGGCGGTGTGCGTGTGTTTGTGTTTGCGTGTCTGTGTGTGTGGTGTGTATGTGTGTGGCGGTGTGTGTGTGTGTGTATGTGTGTACCACGGTGTGTGTGTGTATATGTGTGTGTGTGTGTGTGTGTGTGTGTGTGTGTGTGTGTGTGTGTGTGTGTGTGTGTGTGTATATATGTGTGTGTGTGTGTGTATATGTGTGTGTGTGTGTGTGTGTGTATATATGTGTGTGTGTGTGTGTATATGTGTGTGTGTGTGTGTGTGTGTATATGTGTGTGTGTGTGTGTGGGTGTGTGTATATGTGTGTATGTGTGTGTGTGTGTGTATATATGTGTGTGTGTGTGTGTGTGTGTGTACGTGTGTGTGTCTGTGTGTCTGTGAGTTTGTGTGTATGTGTGTATGTGTTTGGTGTGTGTGTGTGTGTGGGGGGGGGTGCGCGTGTGTTTGTGTTTGCGTGTCTGTGTGTGTGGTGTGTATGTGTGTGGCGGTGTGTGTGTGTGTGTGTGTGTATGTGTGGCACGGTGTGTGTGTGTGTGTATATATGTGTGTGTGTGTGTGCCTGTGTGTGTCTGTGTGTCTGTGTGTGGCGGTGTGTGTGTGTGTATGTGTGTGGCACGGTGTGTGTGTATGTGTGTGTGTGTGTGTGTGTGTGTGTGTGTGTGTGTGTCTGTGAGTTTGTGTGTATGTGTGTATGTGGTTGATGTGTGTGTGTGTGTGTGTGTGTGTGTGTGGGGGTGGGGGGCAGTGTGTGTGTGTGTGTGTGTGTGTGTGTGTGTGTGTATATGTGTGTGTGTGGTTGGTTGTGTGTTTGTGGTTGTGGTGTGTGTGTGTGTGTGTGTGTGTGGGGGTGGGGGGCAGTGTGTGTGTGTGTGTGTGTGTGTGTGTATATGTGTGTGTGTGTGCATGTGTGTCTGTGAGTTTGTGTGTATGTGTGTATGTGTTTGATGTGTGTGTGTGTGGGGGGGGGGGGCAGTGTGTGTGTGTGTGTGTGTGTGTGTGTGTGTGTGTGTGTGTGTGTGTGTGTTGACACACAGCATGGGAGCATTCAGGTTCACAAACAAACACACCCAGCACAACTGGCTGGACAGATAGTAGTGAGCAAATGAGTGAGTGAGCAAGTTAGCGAGTGAGTGAGTGAGCTAACGAGTGAGTGAATGAGTGCGCCAGTGAGCAAGTGAATGACTGAGTAAGCAAATGACTGATTGCATGAGTGAGTGAGTGAACATGTGGGCACTGAGGAAATGAGCAAGTGAGCAAATGAGTGAACAGGTTAGTGAGTGAATGAGTGAGGGAATGAATGGGTGAGAGAGTGAGTTAGTGAGTGAATGAGAGAGTGAGTGAGTGACTGAGTGAATGAGTAAGTAAGTGCATTAGTGAGGCGTTTGCTCACTACCCCACACGCAGGCCTGTGGTAATTCACCATGCGTGCTCTGCGTTCAGCTTGACTAATTCCCTGCTCCGTGTTGTGTGCTGTACTGGGAACTGGGTGGAAGATAACCGGACTGATCTGAAGACTCAGCGGTGGGAACCTACACAACACTTCAGCAGAGCTGACACATCACATACAGCCCTGCTTCCGTAGTAGGAAGTGATGTCACCGCAGCTTTGGAGATGTAGTCATAGAGGAGGTGTAAATATAGCAGGAGACGTCAGTTTCTGTAGAACTTCCTGCGCTCCTTCCAGACAGGCTGCTCGCTCTAATGCCGTGTTTGTTGCTGCTGCCGGGCACATTGTGCGGTTGCTAATGCTGTGCTGCTGTGTTGGTGGTTACCAGCCTCATGTTGTGAAGAGACGTTTCTTGGACTGAGAGAGAGAGATGGAGCAGGAATGATGGATGTGTCGAGACGTCTGTGCCTTACCCGTGCTTTTTAGTGTTGAGCGTTCAAGCTGACGTTAAGCAATGTTCATACTGAACAGGAAGTCATCAGAAGCTCCTCTGGCGTGATCCTACTGATCCAAGACCAGCTGAAGGGCACTGTGCGACCTGCGCTTTCTGCCAGGAAGGATACAAGCCTGAGCGTGTGTGCTGAGCCACAGAGATAGCTGGGACTGGGTGTGTGTGTGTGTGTGTGTGTGTGTGTGTGTGTGTGTGTGTGTGTGTGTGTCCTGAGCCATGTGGTTCCACCGGAACAGGAAGCTTCCTCGTAGAGCCCGAGCCTACATGTGAGTATAAGGAGACGGAGACAGAGAAGGAGCTGGAGGACCTGTAAATAGTACCCACAGTAGCATTGTGAGCTTACGGTTAACGTGAAAGCACGAAACCTTTAACACAGGCTCCTTCCATGGTGTATGAGGGTGAGCACGGGAGGGGGTCTTCCCAACTAGAGTGCCTGTGCTAAATGAATGCATATGAAACAAATGACTTACACAGATGTACAGGGGGTTGGACAATGAAACTGAAACACCTGGTTTTAGACCACAGTCATTTATTAGTATGGTGTAGGGCCTCCTTTTGCGGCCAATACAGCGTCAGTTGGTCTTGGGAATGACATATACTGCGTCCTGCACAGTGGTCAGAGGGAGTTTAAGCCATTCTTCTTGCAGGATAGTGGCCAGGTCACTACGTGATGCTGGTGGAGGTTCGCCCTTCTTGGTGGTATGCTGACATTACCCTGGATACCGTGGCTCTTGATACATCACAAAGACTTGCTGTCTTGGTCACAGATGCTCCGGCAAGACGTGCACCAACAATGTGTCCTCTTTTGAACTCTGGTATGTCCCATAATGCTGTGTGCATTGCAGTATTTTGAGCAGAACTGTGCTCTTACCTGCTAACTGAACCTTCACACTCTGCTCTTACTGGTGCAATGTGCAGTTAATGAAGATTGGCCACCAGGCTGGTCCAATTTAGCCATGAGACCTCACACACTAAAATGACAGGTGTTTCAGTTTCACTGTCCAATCCCTGTACGAACACAACAGTGGGAACAGTGCTGATGATAATGCTATATTTGACCCGCTGGTGTTATAAAGACATCCAGGTGGTTCAGTACAAGGCCTGCTGACGTATGATGAAAAGATTTAGACGTGGGCTCAAATAAACTCATGGACAAAAACATATTTGCACCCAGAGGGGTGTGGGAACGGACTGTAACGTGATAATGATATAGTGGTTGCAGTATTAGAGTGACAGGATATGTGTATTGGCTAAAACACTGTACAGTTGAAAGTAGGCCCTAGTACCCTGTTGGGCCGCCTCTGGCCTGGATGCGAGTTGAGATACGGTTGGGCACGGAGGCATACAGGTTCCATATGGCATCCTGCGGCACAGATGTTGCAGCTGGGCCTGTAGATCCTGCACGCTTGTGCATTGGCATATAGCTAACAAATAAACGTTGTGCCTCGACCTAGAGCATTTAGCTCGGAACCGTAGGAAAGGATGGCAGGGACAGAAGCTAACTGGCTAACTGAAACTAGACATGCACTCATCATCAGAAGAATAGATGCACTGCAGCCTGAAGGAATCAACCCACAGGAAGGAAATGTGGTGGTTAGGTTTAAAATGACACATGAGAATTTTCAAGGTTCAAACTCAGCCCCGCATGTGACGTACGCCAGGGCAGGCCTTAACTCTGTATCTTTGGATTTAGACTTTAATCCCTTGTTGATCCCACAGTGCCACAGTGGGGAAATTTAGTCTCCGCTTTTAACCCATCCGTGAAGTGAAACACCCACATACACACTCACTAGTGAACACACACACTAGGGGGCAGTGAGCACACTTACCCGGAGCGGTGGGCAGCCCTATCCACGGCGCCCGGGGAGCAGTTGGGGGTTAGGTGCCTTGCTCAAGGGCAGCTCAGTCGTTACTGGCAGTTCAGGGAATTGAGGCTCACAAGGCTGGTTCCCTAACCTCCAGCCCACGACTGCCCCCATCTTCAGTGATGAGTCCAGCTTTCGCTTTGGTGGAGACGACCAACGAATCCGTGTGTGGAGGCACCGTGGTCGGCGCCAAGATGAACGGTTAGTTGTTACACGTCCAGAAGTGATTCAAAGCCAAAGGCTCCGTTGGCGCCGTGCCAGACTGTCATGGAGGGACTCAGAATGGCAGCCGGTCAAGACGAGTCCCCCTTTGGTCTTGGTGGAGACGACCAACAGATTTGCGTGTTGAGGCACCGTGGTCAGCACCAAGATTAGATGCTGGATTGTTGTCACGTGTCACACGTCCAGAAGGCCTGGTGTCACTCCACCTCCACCCCTACTGCACCATCTGCAGGAACTGTGTGAGGATGTTCAAGCTGCATGGGATGGATTCTCTCAGGACACCATTAGGAACCCCTACAGCTCCATGCTTCTAAGATTAGCCGGCAGTGTGCGGTGTTTGGTAAGAGTAACGTTGTGTCTTATTGGTTTGAGGGTCTATGGTGAAACTGATCTCAGCTGCCTCGATGCAGTCTCCTCACAAGGCAGCATTTTCCACTCAGCCCCAGTGCTCATTTCTTGCTGTGTTTTTCCCAACCGAATCAGCGCTGACACAGTGTATTATGGGATGTCTAAGGCAGCGAAGGATACATCCACACAGCCTTCATAAATATACAGCCTCAGAATGCTGTATACATAGGCAGCGTTTATGGCGTTTCAGACGCAGCCTGTGACTGCGGCTGGTCTGCTGTACAGCCAGCGCCTGCTGGTGCTGAGGCGGACGCCGGGTTCCTCTAAGGTACACTAATGATGCGGTAGGTGCGGCGGCAGTTCAGCGCACTCCGCCGGCTGTTCTGATCTTTGTGATTTATTATGATGTGAGAATAATTGATTTATAAAGATCCTGAGCAGGATGAGTGCTCAGTAGTGAATCATTTATATCGCTGTATTGCAGGAGGCAGAGAAGGTGCAGCAGATTGGCTCTTCACTGGTTCTTTGTACTCCATCCACAACCTCTCTCCATTTCTCTCTCCCTCTCTCCCTCTCTCTCTCTCCCCCTCCCTCTCTCTCTACCTTTCTCTCTCTTTCTCTCTCTCTCTCTATCTCTCCCCCTCCCTCTCTCTCTCTCTCTCTCTCTCTCTCTCTCTATCTCTCCCCCTCCCTCTCTCTCTACCTTTCTCTCTCTTTCTCTCTCTCTCTCTCTCTCTCTCTCTCTCTCTCTCTCTCCCCCCCCTCTCTCTCTCTCCCCCTCTCTCTCTACCTTTCTCTCTCTTTCTCTCTCTATCTGTCTCTCTCTCTTTTTCTCCCCCTCTCTTTCTCCCTCTCTCTTTCACTCTCTATCTCGCTCTCTCTCTTTCACTCTCTCTCGCTCTTTCTCTCACTCTCTCTCTCTACCTTTCTCTCTCTCGCTCTCTTTCTCTCTCTCTCTCTCTCTCTATCTCTCTCTCTCTCTTGCGCTCTCTCTCTCTCCCTCTCTCTCTCTCTCTCCCTCTCTCTTTCACTCTCTCTCTCGCTCTTTCTCTCTCTCTCTCTCTCTCTCTATCTCCCACTCTCTCTATCTCCCCCTCTCTCTTTCTCCACCCTCCCTCTCTCTCTACCTTTCTCTCTCTCTCGCTCTCTCTCTCTTTCTCTCTCTCTCTCTCTCTCTATCTCTCTCTCTCTCTTGTGCTCTCTCTCTATCTCTCCCTCTCTCTTTCACTCTCTCTCGCGCTCTCTCTCTATCTCTCCCTCTCTCTTTCACTCTCTCTCGCGCTCTTTCTCTCACTCTCTCTCTCGCTCTCTCTCTCTATCTCTCTCTCTCTATCTCCCCCTCTCTCTATCTCCCCCTCTCTTTATCTCTTCTCTCTCTCTCTAATCTCCCACTCTCTCTATCTCCACCCTCTCCTCTTTCTTCTATTTCTCCACCCCCCCCCCCCCCCCCCCCCTCGTCTCTCCTTCTTTCTCTCACTCTCTCATATCACCCCCCACCCCCACCTCTCTCTCTCTCTCTCTCTCTCTCTCATGCCTGCTTTCTTTTTCTCTGACTCATCGTCAAGTGACTCAAAGCTGCAAAGCTGTCGCTACCCATGGTGCCTGGCTTCTCTCACATGACGGAGTGGCACACATGGTCTGTTTTATTTTTTATTTTTACCCCTCGCTCCTCGTCTGTACTCCTCCTACCCCATCTCTCTCTCTTTTGCTCTTACTCTGTCTCTCTCTTCATCCTTGCTTTCTTCTTTGAACTTCTCTTTCATGATCCCACCATTCTCTTCTAGTTCCTCCGGTTCCTCTACTGTTCTGTATGAGGGCCAGATGGCCTGACCCTGGCTGGGCCGCATACGGACGGACAGATAATGTTGTGTCAGAATGCTAATGTTGTTGTTTACACACTGTGTATCTTTAGCGTTAGCCACGTGGCAGGACTGTAGCATTACTAGCAGGTGATGACCTTGTGTTAATTCTCTGGGTCTGGATGGTGTGTCCACCTCTTTTGGCCAGTTCAGATTTAAACCGCAGTTTAAGGCTTTGTTTGTGGCTTAGATGCTTGTTGTTGTGGTGGTGGTGGTGGTGTTGTTGTTGTGGTGGTGGTGGTGGTGGCGTTTACATGCAGTTAGTGACATAATGAGCTGTGTAGCAAATTACACTAACTGGTTCCTGGGTGGCACGGTTGTAACCTCCCTCCACTCAGGGGTATTTGAAACCAGGTCTGTTACACGGTAGCACTGTTGCCTCACAGCAAGAAGGGTCTGGGTTCGATTGCCATTTGGGGTGTCCAGGATCCTTTCTATGAGGAGCTTGAATGTTCTCCCCCTGTCTGTTTGGTTTACCTCCAGGTGGTCTGGTCCCACAGTCCAAAGACATGCAGTCAGGTGAACTGGAGATGCTAAGTTGTCTCCTAGGTGTGTGTGAGTGTGTACGTCTTCCCTGTGATAGATTGGATAGGCTCCAGCAAGTCTGGAACCCACAAGGATAACCAGCTTAGAAGATGAATAAATGAATGAATGAATAAATAAATAATTCCTAATTTACATATAGCATCTCTTTAACATTAACAATCCCCTATGGTGACCTTGCTGGTCCAACCTGCCGAGGTGGTCCGCTCTGACATCATGAGATGATGTCATTGAAACATAAATGTACCTCAGTGGTAGCTTCACTATGGAACACCAGCTCATTTAGTACCGGGTTGTGAGTCTAAGACTTTATTTCATAGGGTGATAGTATTAAGCTAGACGTTCAGCTTTTTGGCTTTAGCTAACATGCTCCCTCAACCTTGGTTATCCTACTATGGCTCATGCAGTGGCAGATATGTTATGTCATATCTAATACCATTACATTTTAGCTATTGATTTTAGCAGTTGACATTAAATAATTGGTAAATGATGCAAATGTCTTATTTCCATTGCATGCAACTATCACAGTACAAGCCTGCAGTGGCCATTTTGGCTATATTAAGATATAGCTCAGTCAAAAACATTAGAATTTGCCATATAGCTAACAAATAAACTTGGCCCTGACAGAGCGTAATGACTAATAAACGGAATTTGACGTGCGCTATGCTAGAAGTATGGCCAGGTTTATGGTACAGGTTGGTGGTTAAGCTCAACAACAGGATCAGGGTGCTCAGTGCGCTGCAGAGTGGCAATGCTTTTCAATGTGAGTGTGAGATAAAGGGGTATATGAGCCAACAGGCTGATTACAGACAGGTGTGTGTGGTTAGAATTCTGGGGATGGGAGACGATGGAGTACAGGAGGTCAGAGGTGAAAGGAGAACCTGGAAGCATGACAACCAAATGGTGGAGCATGGAAAATGATCACACCCAGCTTAAGTCATTAGGACCATCCTAAGTCATTTCAATCATATCAAATTATTGAATCAGATGATAATGCAGTATTCACTAGGGGCATATGGATGTCGCTAAAACACTGTGGCCATTACCCCGAAGGTAACTCATCCAGTGAGTAGATTCAAAAACTACATCCTCTCTCTCTCTTTCTCTCTCAGTGTGGAGGGCGATCCTCAGTGTGGGGACACGGGCAGTTTCTCCGACAGCTCGTGCAGTCAGGGCCCGTACCTGGGCGGATCTGAGCGCTACGGAAAACCCGGTGGACCTCCTGCAGGCCCCCAAGGCCCTCCAGTGGCCCCACCAAGCCCAGCCAGCCTGGCCTGGGCCCAGCGCACTCGCCTTCAACCCGCCAGCCTGGCTCTGCGCAAGCAAGAAGAGGAGGAGAACAAGCGCTGCAAAGCGCTCTCGGACAGCTATGAGCTCTCCACAGACCTGCAGGATAAGAAGGTATGCGGAGGTGATTAGTGGGCACGTGTAGTCGCGTCAGGAAGCTTGTCTTTGTGGTGACCATGTGGAGCTGGCTCCTGCAGAGGAAACCTCTTGGTGTATTTTATATAAGGTCTTATTTTATAGAGGGAGAGTAGTGACAGTGGGAGTGACAGTATGTGGGTGGTGGGCTCAGCAGTTAACACCACTATCCACCAGTGATATCACCCCATGTGGGAGACGGGGGTTCGAATCCCAGTCTAGGTTGCAAATGCTGAGCTATGCCAATAAGAGTCCCTGGGCAAGACTCCTAACACTGCACTGGCCTGCCTGTAAAACGAATGACTGTGTAAGATAAGAGCATCAGCTAAATGCCTATATGTAAATGTAGTGGTGTTGACGCCAGGCAGACCTGCTCCGCAGGGGGATCACCACCGTCCCCACATCGTCATGTCAGCTATCAGATTAACTCTTAATGAATTCTGATTACAGCTGATCTTTCGATCTGATCAGGATGCTTAAAAAAAATCATTAGTGCCCAACATGTGAAATACCCCGGCCAAGGCAAATCGTTTAAGCCCTGTATTTAACATGGCATGTGTCTTTTGTTGCTCATGCCCAGCTTTTTTGAGGCACGTTACTGGCATCAAACTCAAAACCCAGGTCCAGATGTGCATACCTGAGAGGGCACAGCACAGAAAACACATCCCTGAGTTTGCACACCTGGTTTGTTTGCTAAAGGCCAAAGCCGTTTAGTCTTTTCTGGTATCTTGTGTATCTTTTTCATTGGGTTCATTATGATTTCCTTATGATCTTTAGCCGCGTTACTGCCATCAAATTCTAAAGGCGCATATGTATTTAAAATTCTGTATGTGCATGTGCAACGTTTCTCAGTTCCAGCATTATATTCGCTGCAAAAATGAGACCTTGGCAGGTGACATTGGTTTATATCTAGTTGCTATAGCCTAAAATCCTGATTTTAAGATTGGTGTAAGGTTATTGTAAGTTCATTTTAAGATCATTTATAGCGATGCACCAAAATGCTTTACTTTTTTAAACATTTGGCCAAGGGCCAAATACCCAACACGTTTTTTATTTTTTTAATTTTGCCACCTTTCTGCAAAAATTGAATATGCTTGACATATTTTTGTCTTGGTTTTCAAAGAAAAAAAACAATTACTAAACTGCAGTTTAAACATATTTACTGGACACTGAACATTTATAACATCCCTGCAGACCAGCAAAGCACAAATGTGGACAAATGTGTTTAGTCTGACTTCCACAAAGGAAAACAAGGAAAAGCTCACAAATCTTGTCACACAAGGCCAAAATATGAGAATCAGTATACGTAAATAAAGTATTATTCAGGTTACTAATATTTCTTCATATTGTAAAAAATTAATTTTCCACCTCCTCTACCAGTCATAGTAATAGAAATAATGACAAAATGTTTACGAAATATAGTATCTACAGTAAAACTACTAATGATAGTAATGTTCATGTTCATTATTAAAATAATATTAAGATATTAATATAGAAGAACTATTAGCAAAATAGCTTAGCAAAAAAAAAATCATCATTGATGATGTCATCACCACCTCCATAGTTCCGTACTGTCTGTGATCAGTACTTATCCCATAGTTCCGTACTGTCTGTGATCAGTACTTACCTCCATAGTTTCATACTGTCTGTGATCAGTACTTACCTCCATAGTTTCATACTGTCTGTGATCAGTACTTACCTCCATAGTTTCATACTGTCTGTGATCAGTACTTACCTCCATAGTTTCATACTGTCTGTGATCAGTACTTACCCCATAGTTCCGTACTGTCTGTGATCAGTACTTACCCCATAGTCCGTAACTGATGTAAATCAGTACTTTACCTCCATAGTGCCATACTGTCTGTGATCAGTTACTTACCTCCATAGCGTACTGTCTGTGATCAGTACTTACCCCATAGTTCCGTACTCGTCAGTTGTGATCAGTACTTACCCATAGTCCGTACTTGTCTGTGAATCAGTACTTTACCTCCATAGTTGCGTACTGTCTGTGATCAGTACTTACCTCCATAGTTCCGTACTGTCTGTGATCAGTACTTACCCTCATAGCCTCATACTGTCTGTGATCTGTACTTACTCCATAGTGTCATGCTGTCTGTGCATCAGTACTTACCCAACCAGTTCCGTACTGTCATGTGGTCCGTACTACCTCCATAGTTCCGTATTAGTCTGTTGACTCCAGTACTTACCTCCGTAGTTTCATACTGTCTGTGATCAGTACTTACCCCATAGTTCCGTACTGTCTGTGATCAGTACTTACCTCCATAGTTCCGTACTGTCTGTGATCAGTACTTAACTCCATAGGTCCGTACTGTCTGTGATCAGTACTTACCCCATAGTTCCGTACTGTCTGTGATTCCATGTACTTACCCGTAGTTCCAGTACTGGTCTGTGATCAGGACTTACCTCCATAGTTCCGTAGTGTCTGTGATCAGTACTTATCTCATAGTTCCATACTGGTCTTGTGATCAATACTTACCCTCCACAGCTCGATACTGTCTGTGATCAGTACTTACCTCCATAGTTTCCAATATCGTCTGTGTCAAGTTAATTACCTCCATGGTTCCGTTGTGTCTGTTGATCAGTACTTACCTCCATAGTTCCGTACTGTCTGTGATCAGTACTTACCTCCATAGTTGCGTTATGTCTGTGATCGTACTTACCCCATAGTTCAATACTGTCTGTGATCAGTACTTACCTCATAGTTCCGTACGTCTTGATGTGTCAGTAACTTACCCCCATAGTTCTGTACTGTCTGTGATCAGTACTTACCTCCATAGTTGCGTACTGTCTGTGATCAGTACTTAACTCCATAGGTCCGTACTGTCTGTGATCAGTACTTACCCCATAGTTCCGTACTGTCTGTGATCAGTACTTACCCCGTAGTTCCGTACTGTCTGTGATCAGTACTTACCTCCATAGTTCCGTACTGTCTGTGATCAGTACTTACCTCCATAGTTCCATACTGTCTGTGATCAATACTTACCTCCACAGCTCGATACTGTCTGTGATCAGTACTTACCTCCATAGTTCCGTACTGTCTGTGATCAGTACTTACCTCCATAGTTCCGTAGTGTCTGTGATCAGTACTTACCTCCATAGTTCTGTACTGTCTGTGATCAGTACTTACCTCCATAGTTGCGTACTGTCTGTGATCAGTACTTACCCCATAGTTCCATACTGTCTGTGATCAGTACTTACCTCCATAGTTCCGTACTGTCTGTGATCAGTACTTACCTCCATAGTTCCGTACTGTCTGTGATCAGTACTTACCTCCATAGTTCCGTAGTGTCTGTGATCAGTACTTACCTCCATAGTTCTGTACTGTCTGTGATCGGTACTTACCTCCATAGTTCAGTACTGTCTGTGATCAGTACTTACCTCCATAGTTCCGTAGTGTCTGTGATCAGTACTTACCAGCTGAGTTCAGTACTGTCTGTGATCAGTACTTACCTCCATAGTTCCGTAGTGTCTGTGTGATCAGTACTTACTCCATAGTTCTGTACTGTCTGTGATCGGTACTTACCTCCATAGTTCAGTACTGTCTGTGATCAGTACTTACCTCCATAGTTCCGTAGTGTCTGTGATCAGTACTTACCTCCATAGTTCCGTACTGTCTGTGATCAGTACTTACCTCCACAGCTCGATACTGTCTGTGATCAGTACTTACCTCCGTAGTTCCATACTGTCTGTGATCAGTACTTACCTCCATAGTTCCATACTGTCGGTGATCAGTACTTACCTCCACAGTTCAGTACTGTCTGTGATCAGTACTTACCTCCATAGTTCCATACTGTCTGTGATCAGTACTTTCCTCCATAGTTCCGTACTGTCTGTGATCAGTACTTACCCCATAGTTCCGTACTGTCTGTGATCAGTACTTACCCCCACAGCTCGATACTGTCTGTGATCAGTACTTACCCCATAGTTCCGTACTGTCTGTGATCAGTACTTACCTCCATAGTTCAGTACTGTCTGTGATCAGTACTTACCTCCGTAGTTCCGTACTGTCTGTGATCAGTACTTACCCCATAGTTCCGTACTGTCTGTGATCAGTACTTACCCCATAGTTCTATACTGTCTGTGATCAGTACTTACCCCATAGTTCCGTACTGTCTGTGATCAGTACTTACCCCCACAGCTCGATACTGTCTGTGATCAGTACTTACCCCATAGTTCCGTACTGTCTGTGATCAGTACTTACCTCCATAGTTCAGTACTGTCTGTGATCAGTACTTAACTCCACAGCTCGGTACTGTCTGTGATCAGTACTTACCTCCATAGTTCCGTACTGTCTGTGATCAGTACTTACCTCCATAGTTCCATACTGTCTGTGATCAGTACTTACCTCCATAGTTCCGTACTGTCTGTGATCAGTACTTACCTCCACAGCTTGGTACTGTCTGTGATCAGTACTTACCTCCATAGTTCCATACTGTCTGTGATCAGTACTTACCTCCATAGTTCAGTACTGTCTGTGATCAGTACTTAACTCCACAGCTCGGTACTGTCTGTGATCAGTACTTACCTCCATAGTTCCGTACTGTCTGTGATCAGTACTTACCTCCATAGTTCCGTACTGTCTGTGATCAGTACTTACCTCCATAGTTCCGTACTGTCTGTGATCAGTACTTACCTCCATAGTTCCGTACTGTCTGTGATCAGTACTTACCTCCATAGTTCCGTACTGTCTGTGATCAGTACTTACCTCCATAGTTCCGTACTGTCTGTGATCAGTACTTACCCCATAGTTCCGTACTGTCTGTGATCAGTACTTACCCCATAGTTCCGTACTGTCTGTGATCAGTACTTAACTCCATACTTCAAGCTTGGTTTTAGGAAACACTTGCATCGCAGCTGTATCCTTCCAACTATGTAAGTTGCTAACGTAGTTAGCTGCTATGGATTAGAAAAAACACACCTATGGAGTATACATACACTACAACCAATAATGATCACCTGTGAAGGGCCGGAGCTATAAACTTGGGCCAAGTGAGGGGCGTGGGATATAATAAACAAAAGCACATGGGACAGGACAACAAAAGGCACATGGAAGTAACGGGAGAGAAACACAGGCCTTCTCCACCAACATGGTGGCAACATCCTAATCCGCTGTTTTGTTCCAGCACCATTAACTGTCTGATCTGGAACTGTGGAGCGCAAAGGGGCGTGGCGCTGCATGAGGAACTGCACTAAACGGATCTCGGGAACAGTCGTACCCCACCTGTGATGTGCTCGTGGGTGATTTATAACAGTACACAGAGATCTTCCTGTGTGTAATCGCTGTCTCTGACAGTCCCTCCGGGCCACAGGGCCATGCACAGATGCTGAAAGAGCTGATTCTGGATGGTGAGATGTAGTTGCTCTCAAAGCAGGAAGTGCCTGCTCCACCATGTTGTTTTAAACACCTCCAGATACGTAAGTGCTCGGCTCTCAAACTGGTGGGAAAGTGGGCCCCTTCTAAACAGGTTCAGCAGAGCCGGCACCAACATGGGCACGAGCACTGGAACACTGGTGGAGAAGAGGTAAAGACAGAAACGGAGAAAAGCCAAGACAAACCGGGGCAAGCCCAGACCAGATATGACCAATAGAACATATGTGGACATGCCAAGATTTGTACTGACATTTGTAACAGCAGCCCAGCTTCTCTGGAAACAGGGATGCATCCGGTGACCAGCCTGAACAGCTCCAGACGAGAAAGCATGGTTGGGTCTTTGAAGGTGTACTAAGTTCTGGACCTGGTAGTTAATGCTTGCTGTCCCCAGCCTGTCCTGTACTGTGGTTTGGACAGTGTGTCTTTCAGGCATTATTCCAAGCCTCCCTCCAGTAACTCTAATTATCTGTTTAAAAAAATGCAGCAAGGTTTTATGGGAAAATCAATACAGTGAGTGCTACAGTAACCGGGTGTGAGATGTTTTACATCCTCAGTTAGACAGAGGGCAGCTTGTGGCATATGTGGAGATTAATGGAGCACTCGTTTTCATTGTATTGTCTTTCATTTACTATAATAATAATAATAATAATAATAATAATAATAATAATAATAATATTAGTATTATTATATTATATATTATTATTATTATTATTATTATTTTATTTTTTGTATTATATAGCATGACACAATTTATTATATTATTATTATTATTATTATTATTTTTATTTCTTCTTATTATTACTTTATTTATTTATTATTGTTATTATTATTATTATTGTTGTTGTTATTTTATTTTGTATTATATAACATTACACAATTTAATAATAATAATAATGACAATAAAATTATTATTATTATTATTATTATTATTATTATTATTATTATTATTATAGTAAATGAAACGACAAAACAATGAAAACGAGTGCTCCATTAATTACTATTATTATTATTATTAGTAATAATAATAATAATAATAATAATAAATTTTGATTCTTATTATTGTTACTTTCTTCTTATTATTATTATTAATATTTAATATTTTTATTATTTAATATTACATGTTTGTGGGTGTATTGAGACCAGGGTGTGTGTTGAAGTTCAGCACGAGTAATATTTCTTCTGTCTCTCAGGTGGAGATGTTGGAGAGGAAATATGGCGGTTCCCTCCTGAGCAGACGCGCAGCGCGCACCATCCAGACGGCATTCCGGCAGTACCGCATGAATAAGAACTTCCAGCGGCTGCGCAGTTCCGCATCGGAGAACCGCATGACTCGCCGTATCATCCTCTCTAATATGCGCATGCAGTACTCCTTCGACGAGCGTCAGCCGCAGGTGCAGTGCTGTGCCTGTCAACTCACTCACATTCTAAAAACCCAGGGCCAGATGTTTTCACACCTGGTTCGTTTGCCTGTCCAAACCAGCTTAGCCTGTGTGCATCCTCTTTTCATTGGGTACTTTATTAATGCCTTTGGTATGCCAGGAGGTTCCATTGAGATCAAAGAGCCTTGTTTACAAGAGGGACCTGGCCAAGGTAGCATTCATAGAGACTTATTAAAATAGCATACTGTATTAGAATACCACATATACAACATAACATGAGCTCACAGGCGGTATTACATGCCATTAGATACAGTCCAGTCACAGGGGACTCATTTTTGTGTTCGGTGAGCTTATGTTGTAGCCATGTATCCCCTGGTTCCCATCAACACCACCTTAAAAGACATTAGGGTCAATAAATCACACATCAATCAATAAAATTCTCTATTTGACTTCTTTACACTTCAATTCCTGAATGATATAGTACCATTAATTTTCTTTTTTTTTTTTTTTTTTAATAAGCAAAAATTCATCTGTAAATCAACCAGAATGATGACCCTCACATTTCTGGGTTACTGCACACTTGTTCCACTAGGGTTTTCACAATTTCACAAATCTACCAGGGCAGAATTTTTTCTTTCTGCATGTTTAGTCCTGTACAGCAGTTTTGCTCGTAATTGCCCGATATTATTAGTACATAATCACATACATAACTGTACGTAATACACCACATAATTATCTACATGCGTGCTTACTCAGGCAATCCTGTTGGGCTCAAAAGGCTTAGCACATCTGGCCCCCAGGGCTGGGTAATCCATTCAGCACCATGGACAGGGTCTTTACTTAGCCAGCTGGAAGTGAAGCGGGGACTCCATAAAAAACCATACGGCTACATGCTTTCTGCTTGTAGTGACCTGTTGACTGATGCTCAGCTTAACGCAGTAGGTTTTTGTTGACTGAACGCTGATCAAAATGTAAAGTTTAAAGATAAATTGATTTTATATACAGGGGTTGGACAATGAAACTGAAACACCTGTCATTTTAGTGTGGGAGGTCTCATGGCTAAATTGGACCAGCCTGGTGGCCAATCTTCATTAATTGCACATTGCACCAGTAAGAGCAGAGTGTGAAGGTTCAGTTAGCAGGTAAGAGCACAGTTCTGCTCAAAATCCTGCAATGCACACAACATTATGGGTGACATACCAGAGTTCAAAAGAGGACAGATTGTTGGTGCACGTCTTGCTGGCGCATCTGTGACCAAGACAGCAAGTCTTTGTGATGTATCAAGAGCCACGGTATCCAGGGTAATGTCAGCATACCACCAAGAAGGACGAACCTCCACCAGAATCACGTAGTGACCTGTCCACTATCCTGCAAGAAGAATGGCTTAAACTCCCTCTGACCACTGTGCAGGACGCAGTATATGTCATTCCCAAGACCAACTGACGCTGTATCGGCCGCAAAAGGAGGCCCTACACCATACTAATAAATGATTGTGGTCTAAAACCAGGTGTTTCAGTTTCATTGTCCAACCCCTGTAGTGCAATATTCAAAGACCAGGAGCTGCATCTTTAGGTCATAGGTTATTTTATCAAAACCGTGTCTTACATAGCGAACATTAGCATATCTGAGCATGTAAACTTGTCTGTAGATATGTTAGACCAATCAGAGGCGGCCAGACATCTAGAGGTTGTGACATCACAACCACAGCTAACTGAGGCCTGGACTTCGGTTCCCAAAAAAAACACTGATAAAGAAAAAATCACAGTTGGATATTCTTCCCAAACTGTTCAGCCCTATCAAAAGGTGACCCTGGTTTGATAATTGATAGTGTATAGAACCTGTTTCTGGCCAAAACAGAGTTTTTGGTAAATATAATTTACTTGTATCATCCCAGAAAGGCAGTTTATATAAAGTAAAAGAAAATCAGGGAGTCCAGGTACGGCTGTAGGAAAGGAAATCCGGTTTCCAGCCTCCAGTGAGCAAGCCAGAGGCAACTGTGGCATAGAAAAAGCTCCCTTAGAGGCAATTCTGAGAGGTACAGGTATAAGTAAGATAAGATGGAGAGGAGAACAGACTGCTGTAATGTCTTCCATGTCGTCTCTTCAGGTGCAGCCTCAGACCGCACAACAGCAGCAACAGCAGCAGCAGCAGCGTTATCCAGCCCACCACCCCTCTGCCCTGGGCATGGCCAGCCAGCTGGGCACCACTGACACCGACCAGGACACTGAGTCACCATCGCACTGCCCTTCTGACCGCGAGGAGTACACCCATGCAGACGATGCCTTCTCCAAACAGGTGAGGTCTGTGTGTGGTATAGATTAGGTGTAAACTAGAAGAGCCCACCTGTGGTTTCAGGGTTATCAGTCAATCAATCCAATCCAGCGCTTTACCACTAACGTCTCGAAGCAGCTTCACAGAAAAGCAGTTTATATAAAGGAAAAGAAAAACACGGAGTCTATGTTCAGACGTAGGAAAGGGAATCCGGGTCCAGGCCCCCCCGTGAGCAAGCCAGAGGCAACTGTGGCGAGGTAAACTCCCTTGGGTAAGGAAGAAACCTCCAGAGGAACCAGGCTCAAGGGCGGAACCCGACCGCACAGGTGGAGCCGACTCTGGGGGTGCCCATGTGATCACTCAGGAGACATGTCCTTCCTGTGCTTAACAAAGAAGAAAAGGGGAGTGTGGAGAGAGAGAGAGAGAGAATGAGTGAGATAGAGAATGAGTGAGAGAGAGAGACAATGAGAGAGAGAGAGAGAATGAGAGGGAGAATGAGAGAGAGAATGAGAGAGAGAGAGAGAGAGAGAGAGAGAGAGAGAGAGAATAAGAGAGAATAAGAGAGAGAATGAGAGAGAGAGAGAGACAGAGAGAGAATAAGAGAGAGAATGAGAGAGAGAATGAGAGAGAATGAGAGAGAGACAGAGAGAGAATAAGAGAGAGAGAGACAGAGAGAGAATAAGAGAGAGAATGAGAGAGAGAGAGACAGAGAAAGAGAGAGAATAAGAGAAAGAATGAGAGAGAGACAGAGAGAGAGAGACAGAGAGAGAATAAGAGAGAGAATGAGAGAGAGACAGAGAGAGAATAAGAGAGAGAATGAGAGAGAGTACTCCTCTGCGCCAGATTGGGATGGGGTTAGCTTTGGTGGAGTAATGTGAATGTACAGCAGGATGTCTGTAGTTATGAGTGATTTGCCTGGGATGTGAGATTGGTCTGAGATGATTGGCTACTCGATTGTACGCACCGCCGTCACCTCTAATAAAACAGGTGTAATACGTGTGCAGCACATGTGTGTGGGCAGCACAGCTGGTATCAGATCAGTAGTGCGGCTGGACACCTTTGTGTTCCTGCTGCACTGAGAATAATCCACCCACCAACGCTCTCCAGCCGACAGCGTCCTGTGACCATGTACACGGGAACTACCACATGTTCGTACAGTACGTGTAAAAGACAGAATGTTCCTAACACCTGGGCTATAGGCTATGCTGCACAGTGGCAGCATGGTATTAAAACACCTGAGGTCATTTCGTGGCTAGTTTCACAGGGAAAGGTCAAATTTGCCGGTATACTGATGCAGTAGGGCGGAGTCAGTTAAAACGACTGACCGGATGCATCCGGCTGGGACTAAACTCACTGGGAAACACTGATAATAATGAAAGCTCCCCGTGTAAAACTAAACCTGTCTAATTTAAGCTCAAGGTTCATGTATTTACATTGATTTGCTCACATTTAAAGTGGCTTGCAAAAGTATTCATACCCCTGGAACTTTTTTACATTTTTCCACCTTACACAAACTTAATGTGTGTTATTGAGATTTTAAGTGATAGACCAACACCAGTTAGCCCATAACTGTGAAGCGGAATGAAAATGATACATGGTTTTCAAAAATTTAATCAAATAAAAATCTGAAAAGTGTGATGTGAAAAGGTAATCAGCCCCCCTATGTCAGTACTCCTCTATAGGAATGAGCACTGGGCTGGGGTTGCCAGGTAATGGTTTACTTGCTCTGTGTCTGTGTATTAATCTCTAGGTACCAGCACTGGCCCCCTGTTCGGGCAGTGTCTGAGCTCATGGTGAGTTCTAGGCTCTAAACTTCCTGTACTAGCTGGAATATTATCCAATGGGACTCTAAGCACGGTTGTAAGTCGCTCTGGATAAGAGCGTCTGCTGAATGCCTTAAATGTAAATGTACTTAGTAGAGCCACCTTTCTTTGGAATTCTGAATTTACAAAATACATTTAAGTTTGTTGTTGTAAGGTGACAAAATGAGAAAAAGTTTAAGGGGTATGAATACTTCTGCAAGTCACTGAATATACCCTGCAAAAACTGTATCTTGGCTAGTGAAATGACCTTATATAAGGTCAGTAAGTCTAATATTGATCATGTTTAGATTGCTGTGAGCATGGCTGGAGTGTAGGGCATCTACTGACTGTTTAAGCTGAGCTCACAAAAAAAAAAAGAAAGTCACTGCTAGTCACTGCTATTCCCACCCACAGGCTATGCCTCTCACTATCAGGTAAGTGAACATGAAAACAAAAACAGGACGTCTGCCACTGAAATCCGAGGAGATGCCCTCTTTGCAGGCATGGTTTGACTCAGCAGCTTCTTGCTATTGTGCTGTGATGTGGCACCATAGTTTGTGTCATTATTTGCTTAGTCATTGTTGCACATGTATTTACGGCTTCAGGAATAAAACCTGCAGTGTGTTCAAAATGACTGAACAGAATGAGCTAAACTGGCAAAGTGGTTTACAAAATTACATGCAGGGAGCCAATGAAATGAAATGCAGTTAACCCATAAGAGCCCACAGTGACGTATGTGTCACAGGCCTTTTAAAAGTCTGTAAAGTTCTATATACAGCTTTACCCTTCACCTGAACACATGGAGTCCCTGAGTGACCTATACCCAACATCATGGATGCAGTCACATGACAGCTGGTGAACATATGACCTCATTTAGAAAATGGCGATGTGCTTGGTCAGTGCAGTTAGAGACAATATATACCCATATTCTATATTACATATACTCATATTCTATATTACATATACTCATATTCTATATTACATATACTCATATTACATATACTCATATTCTATATTACATATACCCATATTCTATATTACATATACCCATATTCTATATTACATATACTCATATTCTATATTACACATACTCATATTCTATATTACATATACCCATATTCTATATTACATATACCCATATTCTATATTACATATACCCATATTCTATATTACATATACCCATATTCTATATCACATATACCCATATTCTATATCACATATACCCATATTCTATATTACATATACCCATAGTCTATATTACACGTACCCATATTCTATATCACATATACCCATATTCTATATCACATATACCCATATTCTATATTACATATACCCATAGATTATATTACACGTACCCATATTCTATATCACATATACCCATAGACTATATTACACGTACCCATATTCTATATCACATATACTCATATTCTATATCACATATACCCATATTCTATATCACATATACCCATATTCTATATTATATATACCCATATTCTATATTACGTATACTAATTCTGATGCCATTTCTAAAACACCCTGATGGAATACCAGTTATGAAATTGTTGTTGTTGTGAGATATGTGGTATTATGACTCTATAATACTTACAGTAGATGCCATGTGACCTCTGTCACAATAAGACTGATCTTTTATGATCTTATAACTGACCCTTCATTGTTTACCCTTAAGGGAAAAAGGTCTGGGCTCTTACAGGTCAACATCTAACCAGAAGTGCAAAATACAGTGTTATTTACATATAAAGTGCAGGAAAGTAACCAGGGCAAGCAATGCAAAGATTACAGTCTGCACAATTATAGACAGTGGAGTGATAGAAAATACAGATCTAGTGTAAATATAAAGGAGAGAATACTATAATGACGTATGAATTGTAAGTGATATAATAAATGTGCAGAGTAGAGATATATATGATAGGGAGTTGATATACAGTATGTACAGTAACTGTAAGATAAGATAGTAATCCGTATCATAAGTTATAAATTATTAATAGTGCATGAAGACATAATGTACAGTGCAGTGAGTGTAATGGGGGTTGGTGTGGCTCAGCAGTTAACATCCCTACCCGTCAGAGAGTTACCAACGCATGTGGGAGACGGGGGTTTGAATCCGGGTTTAGGTAGCAAATGCTGAGCTACACCCAAAGAGTCCTTGGACTCTAGCTACACCAGCTACACCCAAAGAGTCCTTGGGCAAGACTCCTAACACTGCACTGGCCTACCTGTAAAATGAATATCCTTGTAAGTTGCTCTGGATAAGAGCATCAGCCAAATGCCCTGCAAATGTAATGATGCAGTTAAACACTCGATAGACAAACAGATGAAGAAGTTAGCAGGCTCAGACGCTACACTGACACAGTGATGGACATCCGTACGTCCTTTCTGTGTGGTGCAGCAGCTTGTGAAGGTGATGGGCAGAGAGAAGCAGCAGAGTCAGTAGTGATGCTGAGCGAGGCAGTGGAGCGTATGAGCGACACAGTGAAAAATGAGATGCAGAGTGAAATGAGAGCACTTCCTCCTCCACAGGTGGCCTTGCCTCTGTGTTTTCCAGACCTGCTCCTGAACACAAACCCTGCCTGTATTATTTTTTTCCTAACACACTCAGGAAGGGGTTGTTAACCGTTTCATATCAGTGGCTATGGCAGTTTGCTTATTATTTAAATGCAAATACACAGTGAAGTACATTCCCTATAGAGAATGCAAAGTGACTGCACGGCTTAAGCTTGTTGCGGGCCATTTGATAAGGTGTCGCTAAAAATGAATAGGAGTCTATGGGAGTAGCTAGCCCTTGTAAAGCACTTAGATGAGTGAGCACTAGTAGATGTGTATGTTATATGTGTATGTTGAAATACTTTGTTTTGGCACTTATACTCACAATTACCTTTCTGCTTTCTAGCTTTGAGCGCTGGGTTGGGGTTTCTTTATACATATGTATTGTTCTCTCTAGGTGTCAGCACTCGCCCTTGTTCGGGCAGGGGCTGAGCTCATGGTGAGGTTTAGACTCCTTCCTTTAGAGCCTTCCTGTACTAGCTGGGAAACATTATCCAACGGAACACTAAGCACGGTTGTAAGTTGCTCTGGATAAGGGTGTCTAAATGCCATAAATGTAAATGTAGCAAGGGATGAATAAACGGCTAATAGAGGAGTGGGGGTAAATACATACAGTTTGGTGAAAAAAACAATAGGGTTTAAATGAATGGGCTACAATGGGACTAACTAGGGATCAATAAACGACTACTGGAGGAATGCAGATCAGTATGACTGTGCATTAGAGTTTGGGGGTCTTCCTTGAGTATCAAATCAAATCAAATCACTTTATTGTCATATCACATTTTCACAGGTGTGAAGGTGAGTGAAAAACTTAGGTGCGTAGGCCCTTACAGTACTTCAATACAAACATATAAATAGACAATAAATATATACAATACTAAACACTAAAATCTCTGTTACACTAATTTACAGTTATGAATAAAAGTTATGAATAAAAACTATGATGCATCCAGATGTACACATTACCATATAGCACTATGGTAAGGCTGAGGTAGATGAGAGATGCAGGGTATATACAGGGCATAGAATATTATATATGTATATACATACACTACAGATATACAGTGTGGATGGTGAGTGATGATCAGATGATCAGAGTGATGATTGTCCATGGAGACCATCGTTTAGATGGTTTTGGTGAGATGTGCTGAACCAGGTCCATATACCGGTGCCTCAGCACTACTGGCTGTTCAGTAGCCTGATGACTCGGGGGAAGAAACTATCTTGGAGGCGGCTGGTTCTGGACTTTATACTTCGGAACCTCCTCCCACTCGGCAGCTGTGAAAACAGACAGAGGCTTGGGTGGGTGGAGTCCTTTAGAATCCTCCTGGTTTTCCTGAGGCAGCGGCTGGTGTATAAATCCAGGAGGTTTGGAAGCTGAACCCCAGTGATGTATTGAGCTGTCCACTGCTTTGCGCTCGATAGCAGTGCAGCTTCCATACCAGGTGGTGATGGAGCCAGTTAAAATGCTCTCCACAGTACATGTGTAGAATGTTCTGAGGATGCGGGGGTCCATGCCAAACCTCTTCAGCCGTCTGAGAAAGAAGAGGCGCTGTGCCTTCTTCACCACCCGTGTGGTGTGTTCAGTCCATGTGAGTTCCTCTGTGATGTGAACACCGAGGAACTTAAAGCTGCTGACCCTCTCTACAGCGGCCCCATTGATGGTGATGGGGGTGTGCACTCTCTCCTGCTTCCTGAAGTCCACTATCAGCTCCTTGGTTTTGTTGACGTTGAGAGAGAGGTTATTCTCCCGGCACCAGTGTGTCAGGAAGCTGACCTCCTCTCTGTAGGCCTCCTCGTTGTTATTGGAGATCAGGCCCACAGCTGTAGTGTCATCTGCAGATTTGATGATGACATTGGAGCTATGTCTGGCTGTACAGTCGTACGTATACAGGGAGTACAAGAGAGGGCTGAGCACACAACCCTGTGGGGCTCCAGTGCTAAGGGTCAGTGAGGAGGAGGTGATGCCAGCCAACTTCACCACCTGGCGTCGGTCCGTCAGGAAGTTCAGGATCCAGCTACACAGAGAACTGTTCAGACCCAGATCCCGAAGCTTGATGTCGAGTCTCGATGGGACGTTGGTGTTGAATGCTGAGCTGTAGTCCACAAACAGCATTCTCACATACGTGTTCTTTTTGTCCAGGTGGGAGAGGGCAGTGTGCAGTGTCAGGGCTATTGCATCATCAGTGGATCTGTTTTGTCGGTAGGCGAACTGCATTGGGTCCAGGGTGGCAGGTAGTGAGGAGCAGATGAAGTCTCTGACCAGCTTCTCAAAGCACTTGCTTATGATGGAGGTCAGAGCAACTGGGCGCCAATCATTTAAGGTGGTGATCCTGGCTGTCTTTGGATGTCTTTGTATTTATGTGTAGTTTGATGGTTGTTGGTTTAGGGAAACAATAGGGGTTGAATGGGAGTGTAAATGAATGGGCTTCTATGGGAATAACAAAGAATTAATAAACAACTCCTAGAGGAGTGCAGATTAGTATGACTGTGGATTAGAGTTAGGGGGTCTTCCTTGAGTATGTACGTGTAGTTTGGTGGCTGTTGGGTTAGGGAAACAATAGGGGTTGAATGGGAGTGTGAATGAATGGGCTTCTATGGGAATAACAAAGAATTAATAAACAACTCCTAGAGGAGTGCAGATCAGTATGACTGTGGATTAGAGTTAGGGGGTCTTCCTGAGTATGTACATGTAGTTTGCTGGCTGCTGGGTAAAGGAAACAATAGGGTTTGAATAGGGGTGTAAATGAATGGGCTTCTATGGGAATAACAAAGAATTAATAAACAACTCCTAGAGGAGTGCAGATCAGTATGACTGTGGATTACAGTTAGGGGGTCTTCCTGAGTATGTACGTGTAGTTTGTTGGCTGTTGGGTTAGGAAAAAAGGGTTTGAATGGGGGTGTAAATGAATGGGCTTCTATGGAACTAACAAAGAATTAATAAACGACTACCAGAAGAGTGCAGATCAGTATGAATGTGGATTAGAGTTAGGGGGTCTTCCTGAGTACGTACATGTAGTTTGCTGGCTGTTGGGTAAAGGAAACAATAGGGGTTGAATGGGGATGTAAATGAATGGGCTTCTATGGGACTAACAAAGAATGAATAAACGACTACCAGAAGAGTGCAGATCAGTATGAATGTGGATTAGAGTTAGGGGGTCTTCCTGAGTACGTACATGTAGTTTGGTATCTGTTGGGTTAGGGAAACAATAGGGTTTGAATGGGGTGTAAATGAATGTTCTTCTATGGGACTAACAAAGAATTAATAAACGACTCCTAGAGGAGAGCAGATCAGTATGACTGTGAATTAGAGTTAGGGGGTCTTCCTGAGTACGTACATGTAGTTTGCTGGCTGTTGGGTAAAGGAAACAATAGGGTTTGAATGGGGTGTAAATGAATGTTCTTCTATGGGACTAACAAAGAATTAATAAACGACTCCTAGAGGAGTGCAGATCAGTATGACTGTTAATTGGAGTAAGGGGGTCTTCCTGAGTACATACATGTAGTTTGCTGGCTGTTGGGTAAAGGAAACAATAGGGTTTGAATGGGGGTGTAAATGAATGGGCTTCTATGGAACTAACAAAGAATTAATAAACGACTACCAGAAGAGTGCAGATCAGTATGAATGTGGATTAGAGTTAGGGGGTCTTCCTGAGTACGTACATGTAGTTTGCTGGCTGTTGGGTAAAGGAAACAATAGGGGTTGAATGGGGATGTAAATGAATGGGCTTCTATGGGACTAACAAAGAATGAATAAACGACTACCAGAAGAGTGCAGATCAGTATGAATGTGGATTAGAGTTAGGGGGTCTTCCTGAGTACGTACATGTAGTTTGGTATCTGTTGGGTTAGGGAAACAATAGGGTTTGAATGGGGTGTAAATGAATGTTCTTCTATGGGACTAACAAGGAATTAATAAACGACTCCTAGAGGAGAGCAGATCAGTATGACTGTGAATTAGAGTTAGGGGGTCTTCCTGAGTATGTACATGTAGTTTGCTGGCTGTTGGGTAAAGGAAACTATAGGGTTTAAATGGGGGTGTAAATGAATGGACTTCTCAGGGACTAACAAAGAATGAATAAACGACTACCAGAAGAGTGCAGATCAGTATGAATGTGGATTAGAGTTAAGGGGTCTTCCTGAGTACGTACATGTAGTTTGCTGGCTGTTGGGTAAAGGAAACAATAGGGTTTGAATGGGGTGTAAATGAATGTTCTTCTATGGGACTAACAAAGAATTAATAAACGACTCCTAGAGGAGTGCAGATCAGTATGACTGTTAATTGGAGTAAGGGGGTCTTCCTGAGTACATACATGTAGTTTGCTGGCTGTTGGGTAAAGGAAACAATAGGGTTTGAATGGGGGTGTAAATGAATGGGCTTCTATGGAACCAACAAAGAATTAATAAACGACTACCAGAAGAGTGCAGATCAGTATGACTGTGGATTAGAGTTAGGGGGTCTTCCTGAGTACGTACATGTAGTTTACTGGCTGTTGGGTAAAGGAAACAATAGAGTGTGAATGGGGGTGTAAATGAATGGGTGTCTGTGGGACTTAAAAGGGATGAATAAACGATTCCTAGAGGAGTGCGGATCAGTATGAATGTGGATTAGAGTTAGGGGGTCTTCCTGAGTACGTACATGTAGTTTGCTGGCTGTTGGGTAAAGGAAACAATAGGGTTTGAATGGGGGTCAAAATGAATGGGTGTCTATGGGACTTAAAAGGGATGAATAAACGACCCCTACAGGAGTGCAGATCAGTATGACTGTGGATTAGAGTTAGGGGGTCTTCCTGAGTATGTACGTGTAGTTTGGTGGTTGTTGGGTAAGGGAAACTATAGGGTTTGAATGGGTGTGAAAATAAATGGGTGTCTATGGGAGGAAAGTATGAGGGGTGGGATATAGACAAGGAGCAGAGTGCATCATTGAATTCATGGTAGGGACTGTGCCCTGCAAACCGATGTCCTTCGATTGAGTAGATGGACGTGCACTTTTCTATCCTGTTCGTTCTTATGGTGGAAAAAAATTAACAAATGAAGAAATTCATACAGTGGATCAAAAAGCTGTGTATACCATTCCCGGTCAGACCGAATATTCCAGAGCTGGAATGAAGGCTGCTGCACAAGTTAGGACTAGTTGAGGATGTGCAGTAATGTTTACACGGAAAACAAAGTGTGTGTTTTTGTTCGCCCTCAGGTCACATCCCTTGCAGACTCTATGGATGATGCTCTGACCTGCCGGTCAGGCCGAGGGGACTCTCAGGAGGGCAGTGGCGACGGTGCAGGTGAGGCAGAGGACTTTGGCGAGTGTGTGTGGAGCAGCAAGGTCCCATCCCGTCGTGTAGGGGCCATGGGCGAGTCTGAGCGAAGTGGGCCCACCATGCTGGGAGGGATGCACGAGGACAGCACGGCCACATCTTACAGTGATGTGACGCTCTACATGGATGACGGCGTGCCTTCGTCACCTCTGTCCATTGAGCGGGCCCCCAGCAGCACAGACACAGAGTACTGGGGAGTTGGAGGCGGAGGGGGCGGCCGTGAGGACAGCCGAGACACAGAGGGTGGAGGCAGCAACAACAGCCGACGCAGTACGCCCTGTACGGAGTGCCGTGACTACCGACTGCGCGGGCCACACCTGCCTGTGCTGACCATTGAGCCACCCAGCGACAGCTCGGTGGACATGAGTGACCGCTCAGACAGAGGCTCGCTCAGCAGACAGATGATGTACGAGCAGGAGCCAGGAGGTGGAGTAGGAGGAACAGGAGGAGGTGGAAGTTCAGGTTCGCCACAAGGAACACTCAAACACAACCCTGCCGTCCGCTCGGCCAGTGCCTGCACTGCCCAAGGCCAAACCCGCCCAATGGGACGGCCCATGCCATCGCCCCTGCCTACACACCTCCCGCACCACGCTATCCTGCTGCACCACCAACACCCACACCATCCACTCCAGCATCACCCACTCCACCATCACCACCACCATCCCCTACCACCCCACCTCCACCACCACCCAGGACCCCACTTCCCGGATCCCGGCTCGCCCTCGCCAACCCAGCCTCCCCCACTCACCCCTCTCTCCTCTGCCTCATCTGCGCCCCTGCCCTCTACAGGCATGGAGCAATCAGACGGGGACAACGACTCACTGAACTCCACCACCAACTCCAACGAAACCATCAACTGCAGCTCGGGCTCCTCTTCCCGGGACAGCTTGAGGGAGCCCCTGCCCGCGCTGGGCAAACAGACCTACCAGAGGGAGAGCCGCCACAGCTGGGACTCGCCCGCCTTTAACAACGACGTGGTGCAGAGGAGGCAGTACCGCATCGGCCTCAACCTCTTCAACAAGTAAGGCCCAAGTACAGGAGCTCCCAAGTTCTGTACACGTCCAGATTATGCTTCTGCATATTTAAATGCATTGTTCTGTTTATTTGTAAATATTTATTTTAATTTTGTTTTAATAAATTAAAGAGGAATTTAACAGATTTTTCTGCACAATTAATAATTAATTTATAGTTATTAAATAAAAATGCTAACATATACAGTGCTTGATGTCGGAGACGTTGCTTGACGATAGTTATTATATTGCGTTGGGATTAAATATGTTGGGATTAAATATATTTTCCCATCTGGAAAGAAATCTGAGAGGATAGCTGTCTCTACAGTGAAGTACATAACTTCATTTACATCTCGACATACGACATATTGATTTTTGCATACATTTTGAGAAGTCCTCAGAATTCCATTTTTTAATTCTGCAAAATTTTAATTTAAATTTGCATAAAAATGCCATATTTTTTTACATCTGTTCCCCATAGAAGATTTTCACTTGACCAGGGCTGTTTATACGAGTGTACTTGACTGTTAGTGTACTCCACACTACTATGGGTGCGACGATTAATCGGCATAGTTAGCTATAATCGGCTACCAAATTAATTGCCGGTTCATTTCGATAAATTAGTTTTGATAATTAATTTAATTAGTGGAGACGTGATTGTTTGTGTTTCTGTGATTGCAGAATGTAGTTGCAGTAGAATGTGGACAAACAGCAATCACTAAAATTAAAATGGAATTATTTTTTATTGATTATTAGTTTAATGGGAAGATGATTTGTGGTTGGTGTAGCTCAGCAGGTAACACCACTACTCAGGGTGCCACCTCTACGTGTGGGAGACTGGGGTTCGAATCCCAGTCTGGGTCACTATGCTGAGCTACACCAATAAGAGTCCTTGGGCAAGACTCCTAACACTATGTTGGCCTACCTGTAATCATTAACCTTGTAAGTCGCTCTGGATAAGAGCCTCAGCTAAATGCCGTAAATGTAAATTTGGTTTTGCATATCCTGGGTTTTATATCCCGACCAGAAGCAGATATTGGAGTTTTATTCGTCTTGTGTATTGGAAGGGAAGTTCATTAGCACAGTGCTTTTTAATGAGATATTTATCTGTATTGTATTAATTGTTGGTTAGCAGATACATAAAACATCCTCAAACTAAACCTAAAAGCTGATAGGTACATACGAGTGAATTAATAATCAGTATAATTAAATATTGATTTATTTCCCTGTAGATTATTCAGCTATAAAATATTTGTTGTGTGTTCCAGCCGTATAAATGACACGAAACAGATTACATGCAGCCTCTTAGTGGCGCGGATGATGCTCACAGATGACTTGTTTCACCTGGATGTGGCTGATATAGGATCTATAAATATTTATTTATGGCATATGTTGAATGTTTTGGGGGAAACACACAAATACATTCATCATCTCATGAAATTAAGTGTATATGAACCATTCAGATGTTTGAAGCTGAGTTACCTCCAACTCTTCCTCATAAGTGTGTCACAAAAATACATATTTATATTTTAGTTTATTATCTATTAGACCTATAGACAGGACTATTTACCTATAGGCAGACCTATGTACTTAACAAATATAGATTTCATAAAGCTTCCATTAAGCACTATAGCAGGGAAAAAACATACAGCAGACTACAGAAGTCAAAAATGGTGATGCATCAGGATGGATTGAGAACGCTTTTGCATGATCTGGCCACCCGGGGCCAGTTTTTGGACCGCACCATGGTCGACATTTGGCCAGTGACACCATGAGCCAACCGTCCCCCATGAAAATCTGTTATTAATAGTATGTTCTCTTTCCAAAATGAAATTTTTGAGATCATTAATTAAAAACATTTTGCATTTCAAACACATTTACTTATTTAGGCTATATGGCCATAAGTATGTGGACACCTGACCATCACACCCATTAGGGCATGTTGGACATCCCATTCCAAAACCATGGGCATTAATATAGAGTTGACAACCCCCTCCCCCCCAATTCCAAAACCATGAACATTGATTCCCCCCCACACACACACCACCCAAAAAACAACACCACCCAACTCTTCGTTTGGAATTTGTACCCATTCAGTCACAAGAGGCCTGACTTGCAGTGTATGAGGCCTGGCTCGCAGTTGACCTTCCTGTTCATCCCAAAGGTGTTCAGTGTGGTGGGTCACCCTTGACACTTTTTGCCCCATGGAATGGCCTCTCAGTGGGATCACTTTGCTGTTCCACTGTCAGCACCCTGGTTATAAATTACACCCACTGTCATTTCTGTATTAGTCTCTTCAGCAAAGTAACCTGGGAACAAGCAACCGGCTGTAGTAATACATCCTGTTTAATATTTCACGGAATAACAACCGATATATTCTGAAGGATTAAGTCATTTTGTGGTTTTAATGAAATTGCTGGTCTTACAGATTGCCCAGAGCGCTTCAGTAGGGGAATACCTTGGATGTGTAAGCAGCCAGGAGCATTTTGAGATGAAAAACTGGGTGGTAATGAAAAAAAAATCAGGCCATCTGAGGCTAAATGGAGAGAAAGACAGAGCGAGATGGGATAAAAGCTAAGGCTACATGAAATACGATACAAATATACAAACCCAGCTGGCTGTGTTTGTGCCCTCAGGCGTTCAATTCAATTCCAAGTGAGCTTTGCAGTTCAGTAATATTGCTGTGCTGGGAGTGTATAGCTGGAGTGAAAGTGATTGAAAGTGATCTAGAACACATCACTGCAGCACAAACAGCTCTCTCTCTCTCTCTCTCTTTCTCTCTCTCTCTTCGTTTCACAGGAAGCCAGAGAAGGGAATCCAATACCTGATAGAGAGGGGCTTTGTTTCCGACACCCCGGTGGGCATCGCACGCTTTATCCTGGAGCGGAAAGGCCTGAGCCGGCAGATGATTGGGGAGTTCCTGGGCAACCGGCAGAAGCAGTTCAACAAAGACGTGCTGGAGTGAGTGCCTCTGTGCTTGTGTGGAGCCCCGCCGGTTCAAGCAGGGTCATACTGAGGTTGCTTTGGAGCTGTAGATCCAGGGGCGGGCAGGTGCTGGAGGGAGGGTTGACAGTATGAGCTGTAATACTCTCTACATGGACGCACAGTCTGATTTAAGGCCCGGTCACACTGACAATTATTGGCAGCAAAATTTTGCAACATTAGTTTCAGTGTTATTTAGAGCAGGGAGCGATGTTGGGTCGACTCCCCAGGCGAAAAATGCAAGGAATTTGGTTTCAGCACTTCGTGTCTCTCTAGAACTGACCGTGGATAATATACACCATGTCTCCACATTATACAATAACTACAGACAATTACAATATACAGTCTCCACAGTCTCTACAGTCTCTACAGTATACAAGCAATAAACCATCTACAGGGAATGTACAGTTCACACATCAGTTACAAACAGTAAAAGGCACTAGTGTTGAGGTAGAGGCAGTATTGTTTAGTTAGAGGCAGTAGGTTTGAGGTAGAGGCAGTATTGTTGAGTTAGAGGTAGTAGTGTTAAGGTAGAGGCAGTAATGTTAAGGTCGAGGCAGTAGTTTTGAGGTAGAGGCAGTAGTGTTGAAGTAGTTGTGTTGAGGTAGAGGCAGTAGTGTTGATAAAGAGACAGTAGTTTTTAGATAGAGGCAGAAGTGTTGGAGCAGTAGTGTTGAGATAGAGGCAGTAGGTTTGAGGTAGAGGTAGTAGTGTTGAGGTAGAGGCAGTAGTGTTGAAGCAGTAATTTTGAGGTAGAGGCAGTAGTGTTGACGTAGAGGCAGTAGTGTTGAAGCAATAGTGTTGAGGTAGAGGCATAGTTTTGAGGTAGAGGCAGTAGCGTTGAGGTAGAGACAGTAGAGT
>JAMWET010000967.1:120000-122500 GCA_024036415.1 Prochilodus magdalenae
TTGTGGTGTGTGTGTGTGTGGTGTGTGTGTATGTGTGTGTGTATGGTGTGTATGGTGTGTGTGTGTGTGTATGGTGTGTGTGTGTGTATGGTGTGTGTGTGTGTGTGTGTGTGTGTGTGTGTGTATGTGTGTGTATGGTGTGTGTGTTTGTGGTGTGTGTGTATGTGTGTGTGTATGGTGTGTATTGTGTGTGTGTATGTGTGTGTGTATGGTGTGTGTGTGTGTGTGTGTATGTGTGTGTGTGTGTAAATACGTATGTGTGTGTGTGTGTGTGTGTGTGTATGTGTGTGTGTGTGTGTGTGTGTGTGTACGTATGTATGTGTGTGTGTGTGTGTTTGTGGTGTGTGTGTGTATGTGTGTATGGTGTGTGTGTGTGTGTGTGTGTGTGTGTGTGTGTGTGTGTGTGTGTGTGTGTGTGTGTGTGTGTGTGTGTGTGTGTGTGTGTGTGTGTGTGTGTGTAGGTCACGAAGATCTTCCAGAAGAAAAAGACGTCGGTGACGTACAGTTTCAGACAGTCCTTTCCCCTGGTGGAGATGCAGGTTCACATGTTCCAAAACTCCTGTAAGTATATTGGTCCCTCCATCTGTCTCTCCATCTGTCCCTCCTTCTTTATTTATACTACCACTCCGTTCTGGCTCAGCACTCCGCTGCGACATTTAGCCGCTCTATCTCGGCATGTCGTGTGCATTCGCGGATGACAGGCGAGGAGAAAAGAGACCCAGTTCATCATATGTTGCAATTTTATGGTCTGTTAGTTCACCGCTCTGCGTTTTGTGCCGTATGAAAACATTGCTTTCAGTGTTTCCATCACCGACAGAGAATTACAGCCCAGACTACAGGCTGGTTTAAAGGCTGCTCGGCAAATCTCTGTGCACTAAACTTGATCAAACCGATAATGGTCCGAAAAAGACAGACATGTAAACCTAACACTTCCAAACCCAACAGTTCATCACATTTCATTTCAGCATAAGCAGCAGATCTTTTCATCGTGTGAGCAATACAAGATGAATGGACCCATAAGAATTCTGTAAAATGACCTTTACATCCACTTACACTAACTTACAGTTTGGTACCCAGAACTGACATGTCATTAATCTTAAACGTCGTTGTTCCTCCTTCAAAAACAGATCCTGCATGTGTACAAGAGGTCCGTGACACAACTAGACGGCTCTGTAACAATCTTAATTCAATTTTACAACCCCAAAGTTTTCATGTGACAGTGAAGCAACAGCAGCGGAAATGCCAGGCTAGGTGCTAAAATCTACCGTTCCTGTCTCTCAGCAGTTATCCTTCCCTATCTTTTTTAAATATGCATTTATAGTTTATTTACTGCATTTAAAAGATGGGGAAAAAAACCCAAAACATAACATATAGCTTGTGACATATTTCATAATTCATGCTTTCCCTCCATTTATTAGATTCAGCCTGTAAAGGGCAATTGCACACTACAATGTTTAGAAAAGTTTAGAAACCCATATTTCAGCTTCTGTCCTTTATAGGATGTGCTATCCTTCCCTTTCTAAGGGAACCGACCATCAGAGGGGATGGTGTTCATCTTTAAATGAGAATGAAATGGGGTTTCTATTCGCCTGTTAAGGTGGAAATGTTTAGTTCCACCTTAAATGCTTCAGCTTGCACAGGTGCTGGAATGTAACCCGTGTAACCAATGTAATGGACCTGTGAAAGAAGCTCCTTTAACAGGATTCCAAGCAAGTTTCATTCAAAGTAGGTAGTTTGCTCCACACATTTCAGTCCATACAGTTTCTCAGACCCTGGACAGTATGGAGCAGCTTTGCTCAGCAGGTGTAGGGTGTACTCGGCATGTGAGACGTGTGCATCCTAAATAAAGTCACATACCTTCTATGTAGACATGGAGACCCATTTAAATGTTGAACTGAATGAATGTAATTTTACTTTTGACTGACAAACCTTGACACAAGCAGAGCTAAACGAAAGGCTGGTTTAGTTTTAAAATATGAGGAATAAATAAAATCAAACTGAGCAGCCAAGTCAGAGCAAACACTCCAGAGGGGATAGGAACAGAGCCAAAAACCATGAGACAGGTGAGGATCAAAACCAAAGCAATCAACCAGAGCTAGCAACCAAACCAATAGGAGAACCAAGAGACAAACCCAATAAACAAACGATAGTCAGAACCAGTGAGACGGGTAAGAGGTGGGTGGGAGAACCACTTTTTTTTGAATACAAAAATAACAAAACAAATATATCATTTTTTTATTTCTACTATTTACATGATATTATCACTGAGCTAGTGGTGTTCAGAGTGATACCTGTCACTGCCAGAAAGCTACTCTGGATATTTCACAATTTACTATAATAGCAGAAGGCTAGTGGTTGGGTGTGATTACTTTCACACGTTGCTTTAATGAGTATTAACACACGTCATTTTATTAACACACAGTATTAACACGTCATTTTATTAACACAGTATTAACACGTCATTTCATAGCATAGTATTTACATGTCATGTTAATTAACA
>JAMWET010000967.1:130000-140000 GCA_024036415.1 Prochilodus magdalenae
CATATCGGTTGCAGTATTGCAAACTAGACCCTAGAGGGCGTTTTTAGATGTTCTATTAATTTTTTATTCAATTAAATCTATAAAGAAATAAGCTCACCAGACAAACACTGAGGCACGTTGTGTGTTTAGGGTAGTAGTAACATCAGGCTCCTGCAGATGGCGCTGCACAAGGACGATGGGGCCTGCGGGGTGTGAGTGACGGGATCCATAGATGGAGAAGAGGTGCAGGGAATGTCTCGTTCCATGTGTGGAAAATGGCTCCAGAGCAGATGTTATTGATTGGCTAAAAGGAGTGACTGAGCATGTGGGCGTGGCCAAAGACCATAGTGTGAAGGAAGTAGCTGAATCTGCAGGTGTATGGAAGCAGCGTACGGCTTGGAATTGTCCCAGGGAAGACATCCACCAAATCCAGCCCAACTGCACAATTCCATGATGCTAGCGTTTCTGAGCATTGTGGTTGATGTGGCTCAGCATTGAACACAACTACCGACCAGGGAGCTACCACAGCATGTGGGAGACCGGGGTTCAAATCCCAGTGTAGGAAGCCAATGCTGAGCTACACCAATAAGAGTCCTTGGGCCTACCTTAAGTCACTGTGGATAAGAGCGTCGGCTAAATGCCTGAAATGGAAACACTGATGTGGCCTACATCCAGAAACGTGTCCAGTACAAATCCATCACAGCTGTTATTGGTGTTTGGGGAGGTAGTGCGATTAGGTGTGGGGCAGTCACAGGTGACCTTTTTGTTTTGTCTGGTGAGTTTATATTACATATTAATAATGTACTATAATTAACCAGTCCTGCTTATTCCTTGTCAGATTCCGGCCTCAGGATTTAAATACAGCTTTCCAAACATGACACATGTCTTTGTCCCGTTCATCCTCATCCCCACCTTTAAATCCCAGTTGCAGTGTAGTGACTGTTTCTTTCTGGTCTGCCTTCTTTCTATTCAGGGCTCCATCATTAACAGCCCTCGGCCTCACCAGCGTCTGCCCATGGGTGGCGCCCTTCCTGGCTGCTACGGGTTGGAAGACTACCGGCCTCACCGCCCCATCCTGAGCCCCGGAGTAGGGGTGGGGGGTGGGCCGGGGCAATACCACAACGCGTCGGGGAGCGTGGGGGTTGGGGTGGGGCCACTCCCTGGCAGCGGCGGTGGGGGGACGGGGAGCGGCTCTGGAGGGAGCAGCTCCGGTTCCTTCCTGGGCTCCCTGTTTGGCAGCAAGCGAGCCAAGCAGCCTCCCGCACCCCTCATCCCCCCAGGGCCACACTACCCAGCCCCCGTGCCCCCGCCCACTACTGGGGGTCCGCCACCACCCTCCCCGTCCGCCCTCAGCCAGTCGGATGGAGGGCCATCCAAGATCCAGGCCTTGCACGCCCAGTATTGCCACAACAGCATCGGGCACAACGTTGGCCAGCCTCCGCCTCCGTACCACCACCACCACCACCGCTACCAAATGCAGCCTTTGACCGCCGCCCACCAGCCCCCTACGCATCATCACACCATTCATCGAGGCTCCCTGCCCCGCCGCGGCCCGCCCGGGCCCTCACACGCCCAGCTCTCCCAGCAGCTGTCCCAGGGCCGCCACTCGAGCATGGGCTGTACCCCTCCACCTCTGTCACCTCACTCGCCCCACTCACCCGTAGTCCCGTCCTTCAGCTTTTACCACCCTCACCCCAACCCAGCTCGCGTTCCAGGTCCTACCGGCAAGCTTCCACTCACTCTGTCCCACTCGCAGCCTCACCCGCATCCTCACGGCCACTCCCACGTTCACTCTCATACCCACAGCCATCCCGTCCACGCCCACCCGCTGCTGCACCACCCTATGCACCACCAACAGCCCCAGCACTTCATCTTCGCCCCACCCCCTCAAGCGCCCTCAACCATCACAGCCCGTCACGTCCCGCAGGTCACCGCCCACTACGGCCCTCCGCACTACCCGCCCCTGTCCTCCATCCCGCCGCCGCCGCCGCACTCGCCTTTACCCCCGCCTACCTCCCCCCTCACCCCTCTTACACCGCTCACGCCGCTCTCGCCGCTTCTTCCACCGCCCCCACACCCAGCCCCAGGACCCCCACAGGTGGGCGGCCAGGGGCCCGGGACGTTAGGAGGAGGGGGAGGAAGCGTAGGGGGCGTGGGCAACACCAGCACGGTCGGCAGCTCCAAATCCAAGCCTGTCAACCGCATCAGCACGGTGGTGTAAGAGGCAGAAGGCCTCAGAGGGGTCACAGGGGCCGAGGCCCACGCAAGCGGAAGCACACAATGCTCCGACTCTGCTACTTCCACATCCGCTTTCCTCATATGTAGAGCTGACGGCAGTGGAGGGGTGGTCTATATCCAGGATGCTAAATGCCTATGCCATCGCCGATTCATACCAGTACTCATAAAGTTCTGAAATCAAAACAATCCATCAGTGCAAACTGACGAGGTTGGAGTTGAAGGCCCGAGCGAATTCTGTTCTTTCCCCGAAGGCTTACACAACCTGGGTGTTCTAGTGTGAGCTAGCTAGAAGCAAAGTGTTGCCAAAGCTGGATATTGTGAGAGGTCGGCGCCAGACTGCAAAGCGTGGGACAAAGACTCGCCAATTTACCGGATCCAACTCTACCGCTCCAGAGCAAGCGCGTCGGGCTGCTTCCCTGCTCTTTAGCTGGGCTGAGGACAGGAGAGCAGAACTTGGAGGTGGAGGAGCAGAGGTTTTAAAAAAAATAGCTTGAACTGGAACTCGAGATTTCAGTGAAATCCTATTCACTCCATTTCTGAGACCTTGATTTTTTTCTCTATTGACAATCATTCCAGGCTCGGCAGTTGTGTCACATTCCTCCATACATATGGCTCTCAGTGTTGGGACTACAGCTTTAGGAGAACCAGTCATGCACTTTTGAAGCGCACCGCACCCCTCCTCTCTTTTTTAACTCTAGTAAGACTTTTCTAGTGGGGAAGAAACCATAGGAGAGAGCCATTCAGTTCTGGATTCGAACATTGCAGCCCACATCCTATTCAAGATGCAGTCAAGTCAGATTAGCTTGGAGTCTGCAATAAGCCAGCCATAGCTTATAAATTTCAGCGTTTGATTTCGTAGAGACCTCGGTTTGGAGTAATGGATTCTGAAACAAAAACCAGGACATTTTTTTTTGGCCTTTTTTGTTTTTTTGACTCTAGTTTTACCTTTAGAATAAACGTACAGATTACGAAATCTATATTTTTCTCATTCCGAATAAAATAATTCGTAAGTTACGTAAGTACGTAAGTTCCACTGATAAATCGAACTAGCCTAGTAGGTCAGTTTGAGTAGATATATCATTTGTCGTGTATCTTTTTGACACTGTTTTGAGCAATAAATGCTCAAGCCAGTTCGGCTGACCAGCTAATGACTCGTATTCGTCCACTTGACAGCCTTAGTGCCCAATGTGAGGTTTAAGGATCGGCCAAGATGCATCGGTACATGCAGCCGCTTGCTATTTCACCTGGACTGCACGGTGAATAACGGGACCTACTTTTGAGGTTTATAGAGGAGATTTAAATTGAATCCTGCAGAGTTTATTGTATAGGCATTGACTTTGACTTCCTGTAAAGTTTCTCGAACTGTATCGCGAACCTGAGTAGATACGGAACTTCTCTCGAACGTTGATTGTACAGTATGAGTCATGGTATGGTTTAAATGTCTTTTATTTTCGTTATTACTATTATGATGTCAAATACTACCGATATTATCCTTGATATTTTGGTGTAACAGTTACTACTAATACGAGTGGGTATCGTTTCCGTGCCGGTTTGTTTTCTAAAAGCTTTTTTTTTTTTTTTTTTCAAACTAACATGGTGTGATTTCACGTGTACCAACAGAAATTTAGAGAACTTTTAACTGGGCTACCTATTTCAGGAACTTGTTTTGCAGTAAGCTTGAAAAAAACGGGGAAAAAAAAGAAAACAAAAAAAAACCGACGTATTTCACACCAAACTCATTGCCAGAAAAGCCATACACTCTTACTTGAGCAAGCACTCTTTTTAAGAATGTGAAATTCCATCCAAGCTGCATATCTGTGCCCTCCTGTTTCTTTATGAGCATGCTAATATGACTGGCACGCGCGTGCACACATGCTAATACATGTCGCACTTGGAGGTCGTCGGTGAACAGCTGTTTTTCGTATGCCGCTTTTACTTTTCTGCTAGAGGTTTGTGGGGGGGTTGCACACAAGGAGTCAGCGCAGTGCCTCGATACAAGGTTATGTCCCAGCCTGGACGTTCCCATACACAGTCTATCATAAACAGCACTGTATAAACGCTGGAGGCCAGTCCTTAGTTGTTTATGCTCCAGCCAAAGCGGCTACTAGGTGCAAGCTATTCCTACTTCAGGGGAAATTCCCAGAGGACGTTTGATATAAAAGAAAAATCAGAGGACAATAAACCAGTGCCCCGAACTGGAGTCCAGAAAACGCCTATATCAGTTAAAGGACCGAAACCAAGCACTAAGATTCCGAATGTAGGACTCGATAGTTTACTGTCATGTATATCAAAAAACTAAAGTTGCAGTTTTTGCAATTTCTGTGCATGTATATCTGTATACTTATCACGCACACCTCCTTGTATCTACACTCACTGTCTATGTTATCAGCTCCACTGACCATATAGGAGCACTCTGTAGTTCTACAGGTACAGACTGAAGTCCATCTGTTACTGAGCAGGTATTATATGGTTGGAGCTTTTGCTCTCGAGGTTGAAACCCAGGATCAGGAATATTTTCCATTTCAAAAGATCAAACTTAGAAGTCAGTTCCACATACTGAAGTCTTGTAAGCTGCATGTAGAAGTCTGTTTCTTTTCTCAGTCATAGCTTCTAGACTGTACACATCCTTTCAGACCCATAGCGTTGAATCGTGCCCTCCCAGTGGAAGGATGGACGGAAAATTACAATGAGTATATATATATATATATATATATATATATATATATATATATATATATATATATACAGGGGTTGGACAATGAAACTGAAACACCTGGTTTTAGACCACAATCATTTATTAGTATGGTGTAGGGCCTCCTTTTGCGGCCAATACAGCGTCAGTTGGTCTTGGGAATGACATATACTGCGTCCTGCACAGTGGTCAGAGGGAGTTTAAGCCATTCTTCTTGCAGGATAGTGGCCAGGTCACTACGTGATGCTGGTGGAGGTTCGTCTTGCTGTCTTGGTCACAGATGCGCCAGCAAGACGTGCACCAACAATCTGTCCTCTTTTGAACTCTGGTATGTCACCCATAATGTTGTGTGCATTGCAGTATTTTGAGCAGAACTGTGCTCTTACCTGCTAACTGAACCTTCACACTCTGCTCTTACTGGTGCAATGTGCAGTTAATGAAGATTGGCCACCAGGCTGGTCCAATTTAGCCATGAGACCTCCCACACTAAAATGACAGGTGTTTCAGTTTCATTGTCCAACCCCTGTGTGTATATATATATATATATATATATATATATATATATATATATATATATATATATATGCAAATGTGCATTACTGAGCAACAGCAGCCTATTATAGACTCAAGTACTTACTTCAGATCTGAAAAAATCCACATGTGATTCCGCCCATCCTTCCACCGTGAGAAGACCAGGTGCTATGGGTAAGACTTCAGTATGTGCAACCAACATCTAAGACTGAACTTTGAGGAATTTGGGGAAATATTCCTTATTCCGGATTTCTGTTAACAACCAAAGAGCAGAAATTCTAAAAAAAGAATGGAAGAATCCTTCACCCATATCATACCTGCTCTGTGGTGGTCCTGTGGGGGTCCGGTCCATTGAAGAACAGGGTAATAGAGTCTACAGAGAAACAGAAGTACTACAGCCTGTAACTGTAGAACTACAGGGTGCAGGTCCTCTGTGTTAAGCAGAGCCGGAGAGCGAGGCTCCTGAAAGGAATGGAGGCTGTAATAAGAGCAAACAGGGGAACTTAAAACTAGTACCGCGTCCCTGATAGTCCTTCCACTGGAACTGAAATAAATAAGGAGTGGTCTGTAAGTTTTGCACGGTGTTGTACACCACACCCACTTCTCTTCTCTTTCATCGCCATCGAGACACTCATCTTTTACACATCGTTTATAAGTTACATCTAAAAACACACACACACTAGAACCCTATTAAAAACCCTTCAGGTAAATGGATTTTTTTCATATTTGCTATTTTAATGTGTGGTATCTGCAGCCAGACTGACACCTCCAAGGTGCGGTAGAGTCAGATATTTATAGGGCTGTTCATCCAAGAGTAAAACAGGGTGTATCGTATGTGGGTTGCCAGAAGGGGGGATTTTTAATTTTTTTTTTTTTTTCCTTGGGCATCACGTGACCTAAACTGAGAACTCCAGAATGCTCCTCTTGTCTCTCTTCGTCCTCTAATGAGCTTGTTTGCTTTCTTGGATTCCAAAGCTTCACTCCCGTGCTTGCATTAAGTGTTACGAGGCCCGAAGGACGCGAAGCCTGGACAGAGGACTAACTAACCTATCACCGTAGTTTTAGCAGTTTTGGAAAGTGTGCATCCTTACTTCTGATTGGCTATGCTGATGTCTTGCGCCACTGTGCCACGTGTTGCATGTTCTACTGCACTTAACTGAATGAAGCTGTATAAACCTGAATGTAAATATTAGCTGATATAAATACTCTGTATTTACTCTGGAATGGGCTGTGCTATAAGTGTCTATAAGCGGCTGGGCGCGGGGGAGACGAGCTATTGTTTACACTTTAGGGCCCGGGGAACAAAGTGTACCTGTAAAGTTGTATCGGTATGTGTGTGTCAGAGCAGTAACTATATTTAAAGAGATGAAATTGTATGAAGTTTTATTTGTATATATGTATGAGGTTTCAATGAAAGCCTGATTCAGAGAAATTATATGTGATTATTTATTGCTCTTATTCTATAAAATATGTTCTTGCTGTTGGAGCGGCTCTTCTTTTCCTGCTTGATCACCACCTGATGGGGTTACACGCCAAATGTGTCTTCTGTTGCCATATGCCTGTCAGCCATAACACTAAAACAACCTCACTGTCCATTTAATCTGCTCCACTGACCATATAGGAAACCTCTGTATCTCTACAGTTAGTCTGTATACTGTATTACCCTGCTTCTTTGATGGTCAGGACCCCCACAGGACCACCACAGAGCAGGACCATTCTCAGCACTGCAGTGACACTGATGTGGTGGTGGTGGTGGTGGTGGACGATAGCTCATCTGCTGCTGCACGGTGCAGTGTTGGTCATCCTCTAGTCCTTGTCACAGGATGCAGCCCACAGGACCCTGCCCACAGCACCCTGCCCACAGGACCTTGCCCACAGCACCCTGCCCACAGGACGCTGCCCACAGCACCCTGCCCACAGGACGCTGTTGGCTAGATAGTTTTGGTTGGTAGATGATTCTTAGTCCAGCTGTGACACGGAGGTGTCCAGCAGCACTGCTGTGTCTTATCCACTCGAACCAGCGCTGCCCAAAGGACGCTGCCCACAGGATGCTGCCCACAGGATGCTGCCCACAGGATGCTGCCCACAGGAGGCTGCCCACAGGATGCTGCCCACAGGATGCTGCCCACAGGACGCTGCCCACAGGACCCTGTTGGCTAAATAGTTTTGGTCGGTGGACGATTCTCAGTCCGGCAGTGACACTGAGGTGTCCAGTAGCACTGCTGTGTCTGATCCACTCACACCAGCACTGCCCACAGGACACTATTAGCTGGATAGTTTTGGTTGGTAGCACTGTCACTGCAGTGCTGAGAATAATCCACCACCCACATAATACCTGCTCTGTGGTGGTCCTGTGGGGGTCCTGACCATGAATGAACAGGGTGATGAAGTACACAGAGAAACAGATGGACTACAGTCGGTAACCCATGTGGTGAGTGGAGCTGATAGAATGAATAAAGAGTGTAGCTACACTGAGGTGGTCATAATGTTACGGCCGATCGGTGTATATGCTACCTGTGAGGTAAGCAGAATAAGCATGAGGGACACGTTGGTGTATACTAAGCATACAAAATGGTTTTATTCCCCTAAAATGTCTTCGATTTCGACCATTTCGACAGTACACTGCAATTACCATTTAAGATCTAATGCATGTTATGCCTCGTGTAAATAGGACCACTGATATCAATCGACAGGTATCAACAGTTATAACAATATAACCATAGAAATCTACTGTATGACTAACACACCACCAAATTAATAGCAACGAAAGACAGCAAAACTCTGATCACAATAGTATACTGAGCAATGGATATACAGCCATATAATCCATAGAATATTTCTGTTAATATGTGATAGCTCTTGCTGTTAAAACCATGCACAAAAAAAAACAAAAAAAAACAAAGGCTCCAGAAGTCAGCGGTAAGCACGGTGCGGTTAGGGTTATAGAGCTGTCGAAACATTCGGTAGAGCTGTTATACTGTCTGTTGGCTCACATTCATATACAAATTCCAGTTATGTATTTATTCATCACGTGTTTATCCAGTATGTGTCTGTTTCCTGTTACTGGTTGTGTGCTTTCTAGGAGCCTGCTGAAGAATCCTGAAGAGTCGCAGCAGGCGTAGATCACGTTTACAGCTGGTTCCTTACGTGTTGCTTCCTCTTCATGTTCTTATGTGGCCTGTCTGCTGGTGATACCATTTCCTGCTATATGCATTAGGCAACATGGCTCCATGCACCATACGACTACGTCAGGGGGTAGCTCTGTGTCTCAGCTCATAGTGTACGAGTTGTTTGTCTGTCTGGCTGAGCTACAGGAAGGTAGGAAACCCTCGTACAGCAGCACCATGCACATGTAGCACCATGTTATCAACCCCACTAGGTGTGTGCTCCTGGCATCCGCTTGATTCCGTGCCGTTCTGGGAGAACTGTGCTGGGAAGTGATATCTTGATTGTATTAGCATTGCGTAGTTCATGACAGGACTCTGCACTTGGGCTCCTGGGAGGCCAGACTAAGCCTCCCAGAATGTTAAAATGTGAAGCATGGAGTACATTCAGGCTTTGACTTCAAAGATGCTGTCGCGATTTGCGTCCGGCGGAGCTCGTATCGTCTCGCAGTTGTCATTCGACAGTGTGTTGGAAATGTAGGGTGCATTTGGAGCACTGGTTCTGCTCGTGTGTTCGGTTTGCACAGTCCTTTTTGTGCTTAGGTAAGTAAATGTTGTGCTGGAAGTTCCATACGTATCTCGGTAAGCAAAGTCATAAACATAATAGTGATGTGCTATAGATTTATGGTCATGTTCACTTGTCCCATTGTCCACTCGTTCCTTCTACTTCCTCCGTGCCTTTATCTCTCATACTGTGGTGACGGAGAGAAGAGGGTTGTATACCCTGGTCCCATCTGGCGAGCGTGATCCATGGGCCAGCAGCTCTTGGATGGTGATCCAGTTGTCCAAGATGCGGCGGTTGCGCTTCTTTGAGCTCTTCTTCTGGCTGAGCTCCAGAATGGAGCCTGGGGCCTGGCTTAACTCCTGCTGGCTCTCTTTCCCTGACTCCTGGCCACGATCACGAAGATAATCAAGCCGGCACTGCATCATAAACTCGCGACGTCGGCGCTGCTCGCGGGCCCTTAGCAGCTGCTGTTTGCGCTCCTCTTTGCTCCAGTACCGGCCCATTTTCATTTCGCTCACAGCATCGTCATCTGTGGTCATGCCGCTGCGCTCTTCGCGGATCTTCATGGCCCGGGCCTTCAGCAAGCGGTCGCGGACTGGACGTTTTGCCACGTAGCGGGTCCCGTCGCTGCGGATCTTCACCTTCCACTCCATGCGTGGGGAGGCAGGGGGGAGTGGCAAAGGCAAATCCAGGGAGTGTTTCGCAGGGCTGGGATGGAGCACTGGGCCAAGGGTGCTGCTTCCCAGGCTCATGGGGCTTGCCCTGCCGCTACTGCCCACTGGAGCCTCACTTTCCCCTTCCACGGTTCTGTCTAAGGGGGTCTCTGAGAAAGAGGAGCCCAGCTGCATGCAGCTCTGGTAGCGCTCAGGTGGAGGTCGGTTAGAGTGGTGG
>JAMWET010000968.1:0-7500 GCA_024036415.1 Prochilodus magdalenae
GCCAAATCCAGTGACAGCTATCATTTGTTACTCGCTATTAGAGTACGTTTCGGTTACAGGTGCCTCATTTTTTGTCTGCTGAGCTTTTTTATTTTGGTCCAGAAGAAGATGCTTTTGGTCTTTTAAAGAGGCTGAAGCTCCATATTCACCAGCTACACACTGAACTGTTCTGGTCCACCTTTAGTGATAGGAATGCTGCAGTTAACTCAGGTTCATCCTCTTTTCCATGACGTTCTGTGAATTTTCACTTTCACTCACTCAACTTCTAACCTGTTTATCCTTCTATCATCTATCCTTCACTGGGCGGACGGCAGAAAACAAACTGGCCAGGCTGCCAGTATATCACAGGACACACACAGACACGCATACACACACACACATACACACACACACACACTCAAACACGCACACACACACACACACACACACACACACTCATACACACGCACACACACACACACACACACATACATATACAGGCACATACATACAGACACACATACACACATACACACACACACACACACACACACACGTGATGTTGTCTCAAAGCAGCTTTACAGAAATTCAGCAGTAATAATTCTATAAGGAGAGAAGAGAAAGAAGCCCCACGGTGAGCAAGCCAAAGCAGGAGGTGGTAAGGAAAAGCTCCCTCAGGTTGGAGGAAGAAACCTTGGGAGGAACCGGACTCACATGGGGGCCCATCCTCTGCTGGTCCAAACTCCATTTTGAAAATTGTTTAAAGTAACATCAACTGAGTTTCTCATTCTAGCTGTTTATTGCATTCCAAAAATCACGAAGAAAATGAAGCACTGAAGGAGAAGTCTGTTCACAGCGGCTGGTGAGCAGCACCACTGCTGAAACGAACTCTTGCTTCTCAAACTTTCCCTGCTTTACTCTCACCTCCTTCAGAATATGGCTCGAGACAGTTACTCCCTAGAGTCACTGGTACGTTAGACTGCAGACTACATCAGAGGACAGAACACAAGTTCACTGGTTGCTGTTCCTGCGGCTCCCTCTCATTGCTGTTTCCCCTCCTGACCCAGGACTGCATTCCCTGAACACTTTTGAGCAACTTTGGTTGAGAACATTCAAAATGATGCTCTGTCTATCATTTAACTGTGGTAGCTGTTCAGCCACACTTTCGGGAGGGGCACCTCAGGTGGATAGACCTGCTTCATCAAGTAGAAAACAATAAGCTTGGACACAAGGAGGGAGGTGGGGTCCTTGGGTCAATAGTGAGTCCCTATGCACCATGCATACTAAACATGCAGGGCCCACCAGCTCTGGCTACTGCCATCACTGAAGCTCACGTATCCAGCACGAACTGGTCACTACAGACATCCAGTGGTCCACGTTACATTAGCCCCCCTCTTTATGGAAAACTAATTCCATCTGATCCACAGACGTTTTGAATGGACTCAGACACCGGAAGAGGGAAGAGTCATTTCGCATTTTCCTTGGCCTGACGGCGCGGCACTGTGCGTTCTCTCTGAGTGAGACGGAAGGGGCTGACAGCTTCTTCAGCAGAATCGACCCAGACAGTGGCCATGCCAGGGGAGCCAGCCCAAAAGTCTGTCTTGACTTATCTTTCATTTCAATCATCTCTCACCCCTCTCTCTCTCTCTCTCTCTCTTTCTCTTACTCTCTGTATATTCTCACTCTCTCGGCTCATGAATGATTGAAGTGACGGAGGCTAGCTCCAAGGGCACGAGGGGAAAGAGTGTGCTCCGCAGTCAGGTCAGATAAGAGGAGAAGTGTCAGGAGGAGAGTTAATCCCAGTGGTAAAGAGTCCAAAACACAAACAGATTTCCAGACAGACGGACGGACAGTCCGAGACTGATGGATGCTGAAGGAGCCAAATCAGGATAAAAACAAAATCCCTTCACTTTATATACAAAACAGCTTCATGTAGTAAATAAACACTGTTTAAATCCAGATTTAGACATTTCTACTGTGATTTAATCCAGGTTTAGATACTCAGACTGTGATTTATCCAGTTTAAATAATCAGACTGTGATTAATCCAGTTTAAATAATCAGACTGTGATTAATCCAGTTTAAGATAATCAGACTGTGATTAATCCAGTTTAAAATAATCAGACTGTGATTAATCCAGGTTTAACACTCAGAGTGTGATTAATCTAGTTTAAGATAATCAGACTGTGATTAATCCAGGTTTAGAAACTCAGACTATGATTAATCCAGGTTTAGATAATCAGACTGTGATTAATCCAGTATAAAATAATCAGACTATGATTAATCCAGGTTTAGATAATCAGACTGTGATTAACCTAGTTTAAGATAATCAGACTGTGATAATCCAGGTTTAGAAACTCAGACTATGATTAATCCAGGTTTAGGTACTCAGACTGTGATTAATCCAGGTTTAGGTACTCAGACTGTGATTTAATCCAGATTTAGACACTGAGACTGTGATTAATCCAGGTTTAGACACTCAGACTGTGATTAATCCAGTTTAAATAATCAGACTGTGATTAATCCAGTTTAAATAATCAGACTGTGATTAATCTAGTTTAAGATAATCAGACTGTGATAATCCAGGTTTAGAAACTCAGACTATGATTAATCCAGGTTTAGAAACTCAGACTATGATTAATCCAGGTTTAGGTACTCAGACTGTGATTAATCCAGGTTTAGGTACTCAGACTGTGATTTAATCCAGATTTAGACACTGAGACTGTGATTAATCCAGTTTAAATAATCAGACTGTGATTAATCCAGTTTAAATAATCAGACTGTGATTAATCCAGTTTAAGATAATCAGACTGTGATTAATCCAGTTTAAATAATCAGACTGTGATTAATCCAGTTTAAGATAATCAGACTGTGATTAATCCAGGTTTAGAAACTCAGACTGTGATTAACCTAGGTTTAGATACCCGGACTGTGATTAACCCAGGTTTAGATAACGAGAGTGTGATTAATCCAGGTTTAGACATTTCAGGTGTAATTAATCCAGGTTTAGGTAATAATAATTTAGTAAAGTATATAATAATTTCAAGTTCGAATTTCTCCTCACGAAATGACACCGTCCAATTCTACTAGTATTACAAAAGTCAAGCTATTATTTTGTGGAATTATCCATGTTATCATGTGACACTGTCAGCACTGTAATCTCAATACAGATACAAAGCACAGAACACATACAGGCCCTGCATTACACCCCTACCGAATACTGCTCTGTCATGCCCTCATCTTCAAACTTCCACTGCTGGACTGAGAGCAACTGGCTATAATTACAGTGCTCTCCACAAACACCTGTTCAATACGGATACAAGCACCACTCCACACACACACACACACACACACACACACACACACACACGCTCAGAGCCAAAGCGACAGCAGCAGAAAAGGCGTCCAGACGTCAAGGTCAAACAAGCATATCCAAACACCATCTGGATGATCTACAGCTCGCAGACCTGTGTAAAAGAAAACACACCTCCACAAATCTTCAGCTCAGAACGTCGTCATCAACACGCAGAACACAGGTCCACCTGTACAAGGACACTCGCAGAGCACACAGCATCAGATGAAAGCCTGTGCTCCTCCTAAGAGGTCTAATTACATTTCATTACTCATTATGAGGGAAAAGGCAGAGGGCACAGAGAGAGGAAGAGGAGAAGACGGGAGACAACTAGAAAAGTTTGTTTTCCCATCGTTTCCCTTCTGTTCCAAACACAAGTGTCTGAGAGAGAGAGAGAGAGAGAGAGAGAGAGAGAGAGACACTGCTCCTTACCTTGGCACACTTCCCTTGGCATCAGGCAACCACCAGACACAAACACTTTCAAAAGCGTTTGGGTAATGGAGCAAATGTCCCGTTAGCCAGGCAATTAAGGCCATCCTGGCGCTCTCTCTGTCCCTCGCACCTATACACAAACTAGGGGGCGCATAGTCGCGGTGACTACTAAGTCCACTAGTCGGCGCTGTGGGCAGCAGTGAGCTAATCCAGGGGAATGCCTGAGGTCAGTAATGAAATACGAGCTGTGGATATAATGAGCGGTGATTAGCCAGGTTGAGACTCCAGAAAGTCTTTCTGCGAGACACAAAGCCAAGAGTGCTTTATTAGTGTGGAGCTACGACGCGAAACCAACTGCACTGCAAGCTGTGAGCCGCTCTAAGAGGAGCCTGGCCACTTCATGTCACTGAAAAACCCACAGGAGAGTTTAGGGGAAGGTGGAAAGACCTACTTCACTTTCATCTCATCTTCTAAACCGCTTTATCCTTCTGGGTCACCGGGACCGTCCCAACATTCAGTGGGTGGTGGGCAGAAAACACCATGGACTGGCCGCCAATCTATTGCAGGGATCACAAACAGACATACACACTCACAGCTAGGGGGCAGCTAAGCTCTCCAGTTCACCTGACTGGATGTCTCAGGAATGTGGAAGGAAACCGGAACACCCAGAGGAAACCCACACAGACACAGGGAGAACATTCTCTGTACAGAAAGGACTTCCCCCAGTCGGGAACCCAGGTCCTTCTTGCTGTGAGGTGACGACGTTACCCACTGTGCCACCATGATGTCAAAGCCTTTGTAGGAACATCTGGTGGGCAGTTATTCCCATTAAAGATTCTTGTCTTTTTTAATTAGGAGAGACCAAAACACTCTATGTTCAAAATGTTCTATATCACTGTTCAATGGCTCAATAACACAGTTATTTATTATTATTATTATTATTATTTTTTGGTTTGTTCTGACTATTGTGCATGTGCACATCTGTACAACAAGGGGGTACTATATAACCTTGCATTGGTATAATGGCAATAAACTTGAATTGAACTGAATTAATAAGACTAAGGCTAAGCCCATAATCCATTCGGGCAAAGCATCATAGTCACATCATGATTCGGTCACCACCTACGGAGACGATCAGAGACCCCATGACCTTAGCAGCAGTGAGAATGTCAAAATGTACTCATGTGTCCCGGACAGCACTGAAGAACGACCCAGTGCACCGCTCCGTCACAGCAAAGAAGGAACTAGCTGCATAGCTGCTATCCGAAACGATTTCTGCCCACCAATGCAGTCGGGTGAAGTGGAGAAGCCAGACTGCCCCCTAGCTGTGAGTGTAGGAACATTTGTGTATCAAATCAAATCACTTTTATTGTCACATCACATTTTCACAGGTGTGAAGGTGAGTGAAAAACTTAGGTGTGTAGTCCCTTACAGTACTTCAGTACAAACATATACATTACACAATAAATATATACAATACTAAACACAAAATCTCTGTTACACTAATTTACAGTTATGAATAAAAACTATGATATTTGCAGATGTACACATTACCATATAGCACTACGGTAAGGCTGAGGTAGATGAGAGATGCAGGGTATATACAGGGCATAGAATATTATATATGTATATACATACACTACAGATATACAGTGTGGATGTAAGATAACAGTAGGTCAGTCTATATGTGCAGTGTAAATACGCTAATGTAAAGTGCAGAGTGATGACTGTCCATGGAGATCATCGTTCAGATGGTTTTGGTGAGGTGTGCTGAACCAGGTCCATATACCGGTGCATCAGCACTACTGGCTGTTCAGTAGCCTGATGACTCGGGGGAAGAAACTCTCTCGGAAGCGACTGGTTCTGGACTTTATACTTCGGAACCTCCTCCCGCTCGGCAGCTGTGAGAACAGACAGTGGCTTGGGTGGGTGGAGTCCTTAGAACCCCCCCTGGTTTTCTTCAGGCAGCGGCTGGTGTATAAATCCAGGAGGCTTGAAAGCTGAACCCCGGTGATATCTGCCCTGCAATGGATTTGATGGCCTGTCCTGGGTGTTTCCAGCCTTCCGCCTACTGAGAGCCGGAATAGGCCCGAGCACCCCACCGCACCCAGATGGATAAAGTGTTTAGATGGTGAGTGAGTGCAGGAACTGCGGTTTGAACAAATTCGGTAGGACGTGTTCTCATTGGCCACTCCCCAGTATATCATCTACAATCATAATAAATGAATATCACCATAAATGATCATCTCTCACTTTGTGAGGGGATTGTGCCGGTGCAACCGAACAGCTGAAGAGCTGTTTGGGTGCAGAAAGTGGCAGGTCTTATTGGTGAACTGATCCAAACAACCTGTAAACATCTGGAAAGCCCATCACCACCTTCCATACATTGATGCAGGCTCTCATCTCCAACCTTAAAATTGGCCATTTGCCATAAGCTTTTAGCTATAACCTCTGACCTTTGTGACCCTCCCCTAACCCCAGACCTCCTGCCGAAGCTGGAAACTGACTGTTACAGGAGGAAAACAGACTAAACAACTGCGTAAGATGTGAAGTGGCATGCAGTGCAGACAGGCCTGTTACATCACACTGAGCTAATAAACAGAGCGAGGGAAAGGGAAGTGAGTGAAGGACAGGAAGAGAAAATGAAGAACAGTGGAGTGGAGTCTAACATCATTCCAGATGAGAGCAGCTCTCCATTAAGGCCAATTAGAGCCCACAGGCGAGAGGAGCACTGGGGGGGTTTTGAGGAGGGGGGGAGGGGGGCGCTTTTCTGATTAAGCAAATGAACGACTGACGAATTACAGCAATTTACCCATCAGACGCTCCGTCTACCTAAGACAGCGAGGTAATTAAGAATTATTGCATTTTCATCCACTTTGCGGGGGATATTAATTTGAACAAGCAGCTCCACGCAAAGCAAGAGGAGAGTGTGTAATTGGCAGAGCTTCTCCTGACGCTGCCACGCTCTGAGTGTGGCACCTGTAGGCACTGAGTACATAAGGCTTCATTCCCATCGCAGGCCTTATTGCTCAATTCTGAGTGTTCTGTTTTTTTTTTGTTTTTTTTGCTCAGATCTGATCGTTCTGCCTTGACATTTTGCATCTTAGCGTTTTCTCTCATCTTGAAAAAATTAGTTCCACGAATAGCTGCACCTAGAAGGAATCAACCGACAGGAATGAAACTTGGTGGGTAGGTTTGACATTGTGAGGCATGTAAGCAAGGACGGGCCTCATCACTGACCTGACTCACCCAACAGCTACCATTGCACATTCAGCGAGCAGTGGTGTCCTCCATGAGTCATCCTCTTAGTGCAGCACCATCTTCACGACGCAGGACTACATGCACGCAGACCATTGCCCTTAACACCACAGCAACGTCGCCAAAGACTGCAGTGGTGTCGTGCCAGACTGTCATGGAGTGACTCAAAATGGCAGCGGGTCATCTTCAGTGACGAGTCCCGCTTTAGTCTTGGTGGAGACGACCAACGAATCCGTGTGTGGAGGCACCGTGGTCAGCACCAAGAACAAAAGGGTTTGTTGTCAGGCGTCACACGCCCAGAAGGCCTGGTGTCACTCCACCTCCACCCCTACCGCACCATCTGCAGGAACTGTGTGAGAACAATCAAGCTGCATGGGATGGATTATCACAGGACACCATTAGGAACCTCTACAACTCCATACCGAGACGTCTGGCATTTTGCATTAGCATACATGGCCGCCCAACGCCATACTGAGAGAC
>JAMWET010000968.1:12500-17500 GCA_024036415.1 Prochilodus magdalenae
AAACAGTGAAAACGATACTGCAAAGATGAAAGAAGGCGAGACAGTGCGCCATCAGGGAGTTTTTAGCGGCGGAGGGAAGCGGGTGCGGAAGGCACTGCGTGCAGGTGAAGAGAGGAGGAAAGAGGAAAGTTAGGGTCGGGAGGAAGAGGAGTGAAGCACTGCTTTGGGTCTTTTAGGTTCTGTAATGGACCGGGCCTGTGCGTCATCCCGCCTGGATTAGAATTCCGGCTCGTATAAATAGGAGGGGTATTTTTAGCCCCTCCGTTTCACTGCCCCCCTCCTCTGCCTTTTTCTGAAGAGTATTAATTACCGACCATCCATTCAGCCTAATAATATGCTTATTAATGCTCCTAATGCAGGGCTCTCCGGCTCACGTAGCAATCACACCCAATCTGTACAGCACTGCGTCGCATATGTATCCACCGCAGGGATAGTTCCGCACCTACCCCCTTAAATGGGCCGCGGTCCGGGGTGAATTTGTGTAACTAGTCCAATACAGTCCTAAAGTTCTAAATCACACAGACAGCTGCGCCCAGAAGGATTCAACCAGTCTGAACGAGGTGGGTAGGCGGGATGTTGTGGAACATTCCAATACGCGACGTAGGCAAGGACGGGGCTTATCCCTGTACCTGACTCGATTATGGACAGTCAGTGAGCAGTGATGCCCTCCATGAGCCATCCTGTTAGTGCAGCACCATTGGCAGACGGCTGCACCACACAGGACTAGATGCACACAACGACTGTCCTTAACACCTCGTCACCGTCACCAAAGACTGCAGTGGTGTCGTGCCAGACTGTCATGGAGTGACTCAGAATGGCAGCGGGTCATCTTCCCTCAGCGTCCCTCTTTAGTCTTGGTGGAGACAGCCAACGAACCCGTGTGTGGAGGCACCGTGTTCAGCGCCAAGATGAACATTTTGTTGTCACACGTCCAGAAGGCCTGGTCTCACTCCACCTCCACCCCTACCGCACCATCTGCAGGAACTGTGTGAGGTTATTCAAGTTGCATGGGATGGATTATCACAGGACACCATTAGGAACCTCTACATGGCGAGACGTCTGGCATGCTACATGATCAAACACTGCGATCCGATGCCATACTCAAAGAGACAGACTTCTGTATGTGTAGCTCAATAAATATTGACCATATCAGTCTAAACCGATCATCAGTTATTGATCCTGGTCACCTTTATCTTCCTTCCCAACAGCACCGCACTCCCACACCTCCTTCTGGGGGCAACTGTTCGTTAGATAATGAGTGTATTTATATCAGACATGCCTCACATATATCTCACATGCCATATGTTGTTATTTTCAGCAGACCCTGATCTACTCTACAACCGATATCTTGTTATATCTTTATGAATTTGCCCAGCAATGATCAAAAACGAGTGCCTTATTCAGTTGTAGTTAATTATTGCATATTCAAATAGTGCTCAGCTAAGATACGTGTTCAGAAATGACGAGTGTTGGTGAGCTGTTTATGCAAGAGATCTGATGGTGCTTCATTCTATTGCTTCTTACTGCGTATGAATAAATGATAATATATGATAATATAAGGTGGAGATGCTTTTCATTGATTTTATGTCCACTTGGATTCAAGCAGAGTACTAAAACTCTGCTTCACAGCAAGACAGCCTTTATTTTTTACCGCCAGTTTGAGTTGCCTGGTTACCATCAGCTGCTATTAACACTCTAATCAATGCAAATTGAAAGACAGAGCTAAAATATTCATTTATATTAATAAATATTAATAAAAATGTATAATCATTTGTCAGGATTTAGGTCCTATAAAGCTGCATGTTCTTAACGCTCCTATGAGGCTGCATGTTCTTAACGCTCCTATAAGGCTGCATGTTCTTGACGCTCCTATAAGGCTGCATGTTCTTAACGCTCCTATAAGGCTGCATGTTCTTAACGCTCCTATAAGGCTGCATGTTCTTAACGCTCCTAACGCATGTTCTTCCTATAAGGCTGCATGTTCTGCATGTTCTTAACGCTCCTATGAGGCTGCATGTTCTTAACGCTCCTATAAGGCTGCACTTTCTTAACGCTCCTATAAGGCTGCATGTTCTTAACGCTCCTATAAGGCTGCATGTTCTTAACGCTCCTATAAGGCTGCATGTTCTTAACGCTCCTATAAGGCTGCATGTTCTTAACGCTCCTATAAGGCTGCATGTTCTTAACGCTCCTATAAGGCTGCATGTTCTTAACGCTCCTATAAGGCTGCATGTTCTTAACGCTCCTATAAGGCTGCATGTTCTTAACGCTCCTATAAGGCTGCATGTTCTTAACGCTCCTATAAGGCTGCATGTTCTTAACGCTCCTATAAGGCTGCATGTTCTTAACGCTCCTATAAGGCTGCATGTTCTTAACGCTCCTATAAGGCTGCATGTTCTTAACGCTCCTATAAGGCTGCATGTTAATGGTCCTATAAGGCTGCATGTTATTAACGCTCCTATAAAGGCTAACGCTATAAGGCTGCAATGTTCTTAACGCTCCTATAAGGCTGCATGTTCTTAACGCTCCTATAAGGCTGCATGCTTAACGCTCCATGTTCTTAACGCTCCTATAAGGCTGCATGTTCTTAACGCTAAAGGCTGCATGTTCTTTAACGCTCCTATAAGGCTGCATGTTCTTAACGCTCCTATAAGGCTGCATGTTCTTAACGCTCCTATAAGGCTGCATGTTCTTAACGCTCTATAACGCTGCTATTCTTAACGCTCCTATAAGGCTGCATGTTCTTAACGCTCCTATAAGGCTGCATGTTCTTAACGCTCCTATAAGGCTGAATGTTCTTAACGCTCCTATAAGGCTGCATGTTCTTAACGCTCCTATAAGGCTTAATGTTCTTAACGCTCCAATAAGGCTGCATGTTCTTAACGCTCCTATAAGGCTGCTCCTATAATGCATGTTCTTAAACGCTCCTATAACGCTCCTATAAGGCTCCTATAAGGCTGCATGTTCTTAACGCTCCTATAAGGCTGCATGTTCTTAACGCTCCTATAAGGCTGCATGTTCTTAACGCTCCTATAAGGCTGCATGTTCTTAACGCTCCTATAAGGCTGCATGTTCTTAACGCTCCTATAAGGCTGCATGTTCTTAACGCTCCTATAAGGCTGCATGTTCTTAACGCTCCTATAAGGCTGCATGTCATTAACGCTCCTATAAGGCTGCATGTTCTTAACGCTCCTATAAGGCTGCATGTTCTTAACGCTCCTATAAGGCTGCATGTTCTTAACGCTCCTATAAGGCTGCATGTTCTTAACGCTCCTATAAGGCTGCATGTTCTTAACGCTCCTAAAAAGGCTGCATGTTCTTAACGCTCCTATAAGGCTGCATGTTCTTAACGCTCCTATGAGGCTGCATGTTCTTAACGCTCCTATGAGGCTGCATGTTCTTAACGCTCCTATAAGGCTGCATGTTCTTAACGCTCCTATAAGGCTGCATGTACTTAACGCTATGTGCATGTTCTTAACGCTCCTATAAGGCTGCATGTTCTTAACGCTCCTATAAGGCTGCATGTTCTTAACGCTCCTATAAGGCTGCATGTACTTAACGCTCCTATAAGGCTGCATGTACTTAACGCTCCTATAAGGCTGCATGTTATTAACGCTCCTAAAAAGGCTGCATGTTCTTAACGCTCCTATAAGGCTGCATGTTCTTAACGCTCCTATAAGGCTGCATGTTCTTAACGCTCCTATAAGGCTGCATGTTCTTAACGCTCCTATAAGGCTGCATGTTATTAACGCTCCTATAAGGCTGCATGTTATTAACGCTCCTATAAGGCTGCATGTTCTTAACGCTCCTATAAGGCTGCATTTTCTTAACGCTCCTATAAGGCTGCATGTCCTTAACGCTCCTATAAGGCTGCATGTCATTAACGCCTCTATAAGGTTGCATGTCATTAACGCTCCTATAAGGCTGCATGTTCTTAACGCACCTATAAGGCTGCATGTACTTAACGCACCTATAAGGCTGCATGTACTTAACGCACCTATAAGGCTGCATGTACTTAACGCTCCTATAAGGCTGCATGTACTTAACGCACCTATAAGGCTGCATGTTCTTAACGCTCCTATAAGGCTGCATGTTCTTAACGCTCCTATAAGGCTGCATGTACTTAACGCTCCTATAAGGCTGCATGTTCTTAACGATCCTATAAGGCTGCATGTACTTAACGCTCCTATAAGGCTGCATGTTCTTAACGCTCCTATAAGGCTGCATGTTCTTAACGCTCCTATAAGGCTGCATGTTCTTAACGCTCCTATAAGGCTGCATGTTCTTAACGCTCCTATAAGGCTGCATGTTCTTAACGCTCCTATAAGGCTGCATCTTCCTAAAGCTCCTATAAGGCTGCATGTTATTAACGCTCCAATAAGGCTGTATGTTCTTATATGTATTAATACCTGCTTTTTTGTTTTGAGTGGACTTCTTGTCTCATGGACAGGGACACTGCCCTCACTATTAGCCACCAACCCCCGTACTACCACCCACCAAAACCTTCCAACCTCTATTCTCACCCACCCTTATACTCCTTCACCACAGAAACAGTGCTGAGCACATGGGCTCTGGTGTGGCTCAGTCTATGTGAACATTGTGGAGCAGAAGTGGGGCAACATTATTTTGTCAGAGTGTCAGTCATAGAGTTAGATGTAAGCCAGAATGTGTGTGTATCGTATTCAGAAATTGCGATTTGAGGCATATTTAAAGGCAGATTTTGAATATAATAGCCAATATTATAAAATATGATTCATATATTTTTATAAGAAGTTATGAGAGTAATTTGAGTCCCTTATTCAGTTCCCTTTTCACACAGGCCAATTTCCATTCTTACCTTTCATTCATTCAGGTCAGCTTTTCCAAGTTCGCGGTTCATTTGGCTACACCCATTCCAGTGCTTGTTGGGAGGAAGACAGGAAACACCCTGGACCGCCTGTCCATCACAGAGCAAACAGGCAGACATGCACTTTCACACACTCACAGCTAGGGGGCATCAC
>JAMWET010000968.1:22500-167500 GCA_024036415.1 Prochilodus magdalenae
GGGTTAATCATATTACAGGTAGGCCAGTGTAGTGTTAGGAGTCTTGCCCAAGGACTCTTATTGGTGTAGCACAGCATAGTCACCCAGACCAGGATTCCAACCCCAGTCTCCCACATGTGGTGGCGGCTTCACAGAGAGAGAGATGGATAAAGTGCTCTAACCATGTAGTTAAGATAAAGTAGAGATCCCCAAAGTAAATACTCCACCAGTGTCAGTACAAGTTCCTCCATTTAGACCTCCACTGGAGTAACAGTACTAAAGTATGTACCTTCAGATGTACTTAAGTATGGAGAGTAACAGTACTAAAGTATTTACCTTCAGATGTACTTAAGTATGGAGAGTAACAGTACTTAAGAATGTACCTTAAGTAATGTATGGAGAGTAACAGTACTCAGTATGTACTTAAGTATGGAGAGTAACAGTACTAAAGTATTTACCTTCAGATGTACTTAAGTATGGAGAGTAACAGTACTAAAGTATGTATCTTCAGATGTACTGAAGTCTGGAGAGTAAACAGAGACAGTATGTACCTTCAGAACACTTACTAAAGCAGTACTAAAAGTACCGTACCGTCAGATGTACTTAAGTATGGAGAGTACCAGTACTAAAGCATGTACCTTCAGATGTACTGAAGTATGGAGAGTACCAGTACTAAAGTATGTACCTTCAGATGTACTGAAGTATGGAGAGTAACAGGAGCATGGTTTATTATGGCTCTAATGTCCTATTATCATTTCTGGAACAGGACTCTTCATCAGCTCAGTGTAGGTGAAGAGACTCTAGTGTCTCTCCGTCCACCAGTCTCTAACAGAAGCTCATTCATTAGTCTGATACTGACGTCTATTCAAATCATCATCAGCACAGAACACTGAAGGAGAACAAGTTTGGCTAGCTAGAAACAAGCTCTGTCCAACGTGGTCCCTGATTAGTGGGCTCACCTGACATTTCTTTCGTTTGGGCATATTCCATTTTTATGCTCACAAGTCAAGAGGAAGGACAGATCTGGCCTTAATTTAGTGGAGTGAACAGTCAGACATCAGATCTTGAAATTTGAACATGGAGTTAAAGTAAAAAGACCCCCAGAATGGAAAATTCAAGTACAGATACATGACAGAACTGCTTAAGTACACTAACGAAGTACATTTACTTCATTACCCTCCACCACTGGTAGTATGTTGAAGTTGAGTATACTTAAAAATCCACAATGCAGACTTAGCCAATTTCCGATCACTTGGTATGATGTAAGCTCCATCTCTTCCTGTTAGTAAGAAATGATGTAGTGTATTAAAATTGTGTGTACTGACCTGACAAACTTTAAAAGAAAAATGCTGATATCCCCCTTTAACCTCCACCCAAACGCTAACAGTGCTGAGAAACTTAAGTTCTGCCAGAAGGACACAAAAGCAAAACTGATGGAAAACAATATTTTATCTCCTATAAGTGCAATTTAAAAGAATGACAGTTTGGCGTAGGCCCCGTCCTGGGCCCTGTCTTGATGCACTCTGACCCCTGCCTACTCCCTGGACAAAAGGACTGGGGTCAACCTGGTGGTGGGGGTGGAGGAAGGAGGAGAACGTAGAAAGGTTGGTGCCTCAAAGCGGCAAAACACGAGTGTATGTTGAATCCTGCGATTGGCCAGAGTAATGAATGAATGAGCGACACAGCATCGGAGTCTTCCTTGCAGGACTGGTCCGGCTTTCATTGCGACAGATAGTCTCTTAACCGTTCAGCCATCTATAGTTAATCATATCAGCAGCCATCCAAATAAAAGCTGGCCAAAGATTGCTTATACTGTGATGCTGATGTCAACCCCAGGAGGATGGGTTCTCCTTTGAGTCTTGGCTCTCCTAGAGGGCTGTTCCCGTTGCTCATAGGGAGTTTTTCCATGCCACTGTCTCCCATGAAGCCGCTTATTTGGAACATTAACCTGGAATTCTGATAAACTGCTTCATGACAATGTCTGAACAAGCAACACAAATGAATTGAATTCCAATCTTTCCTCTTTCAAACTGATTGCGGCTGCTGTTGGGCCTTTGCAGGGAAGACTGAACACCCCTGCACTAGATGTTGGAAAATTGCTGTGAGGGGAATTTTATTGCGCTCAGCCGCAAGACCACTAGTGAGGCTGGGTACGGAGGTTGGATGATTAGCTCAGAATCACAAATGCCACAAAGGCACTGGATGAAGAACCATCATCACAAGAACACAGTGTCAGTGCTCTGTAGCTGAGGCTTGGCATTCGGCATGGTGACCTAGGGCTCGAATCTACTGTCAGTCTAGTAGCAGTGCTGTTCTGGGACCATACAGTGCAGGACACAGCTTTTCTTAGTCCTGTCCATGTTAGCACAGTCCCTGCTGCCATCAAGTGGAGAAAACAGGCACTGCACCTCTTCACGCCAGAGGTCAATGGAGGTCACAATGACTGTGTCAAGCCCAGGCCAGGTGTGTCACATTATATTCTCTACTACAAGCTCAACCAGCTTATTTTTTCCCCATCCTTTTTTTCTTCTTTTTTTTTTATAGTGGAGCCATCCTGATTGCACACGTACCCATACTCACTCTCCCTATGCATGTGTGTTTATTAGTATGCACCAGCAGTCACCTTAATAATTTACCTCTCCACCTGCCAGTCACATCATACTCAATATCCTTCGCATTCTCATTTAGAGTCTCCATTCATGATTCATGCGGCATCCGCCGAAACCACCGTATTAGTCATTAGCATGCGTTATGCTGGATATGACTCCCCGCGTCTCTACACCAACATTTGGGCTGGCTTGTGTGCGAGTGCGCGTGCGTGCTGTAACAGACTAGCTGTAAATGAAAACCCCATTTCTCATCGCGCCCGCAATCTGTCCTCTCTCTCTCATCACGCACGGCCGATTGCATTTTCTGATAAGCCCGCCCGTCTCCTCCATTAACCTCAGCCCTGCCGGCTGCCTGTGAGAGGGAAAGCACTCCACCTCTGGGCGACATCCCGCTCTGAACATCCTCCTCCACCCTCACCTCACTGTTTATCTCACAGCAGTCAACCTAACAAGAGACGCAGCTGAATACTGTTCATTAACATCCAGGGGAAAACATACGCAGGTAGGCTAACAGACGGGATAAGAGGTGCAACTTACGGAAATTCCACTGGGTGTTTATTGACTGGGAAACAATCGTGTTGCTGTCATTGCTCTGCTGTGTCAACCAGAAGAGCAGAAGAGGGTTCTCCCATAGGGTTCTTCCCCATGCTGTCCATGGAGAGCTGGAATCCAGAGTTCTGTTAAGCTGCTGTGTGATAACATCAGCTGTAAAAGGCGCTATATGAATGAGCTGGACTGAATTCCTTTATATGATCGTGTATGCTGTTAACCCCTAGCAGATAAGACCAGACATTGGATGTTGGAACATTGCTGTGAGCAGAAAATGATTGCCTTCAACCATAAGAGCACTAGTGAGGTCAGGTACCAATGTTGGATGAATAGTTTGTATCATCAGGTTCATAAACGCCACTGCAGCTCATCCCCCGAGGCACTGGAGGACCCTCTGCCACGAGAACACGGCTGCACTAGATTTGTGCATCATGAGGAGCTTACCCACTCCAACGTCTCCGGTGGTGATAGGCACAAGGGGTGGCAAAGCCTACAACACAAACCATCCAAACCCAACACGGACCCCTGATGCTAGGATAGGATTTCTTTGGGGACTGTTTAGCCCTACAACACCCCAATACCTCTCTACCATGAAAAGACATTTCAGGCCAAGTCCTTCTCACGTGTGTTGGTGTAACGGGGAGGTTGAGGCAGGTTGCATATGCATAGTGGTTTTATTAAGATTTGTCCGGGAGACCAGGGTCAAAACACAGGTAGGTATTAAAAGGGACATGTCCATAAAGGGGGTGAAGACAGCCAGAAACAAAACAAGGGTCAGGATGAACAAAACAGTAGGTAAACACCGCTTCAACTCACCAGAGGAAAACAGAACCTTCCCATCAAGCAAGGCAAACAAAGGGGTCTTAATGGAAGTCCAAATGAGTTCAGATTAGCATCAGGTGTGGGAGAGGGTGGAGCCAGGGTGGAGCAGGAAGTGTAGTGCAATAACCAGAAGTAACCAGAGGGGGCGTTGATTGACATATAACCAGACAGACAGACAGACAGACAGACAGAGAGAGATGTGACAGCTGGGGCACAGTTTTGTGAGGGACCTCATGGAGGCATTCAACTCATTGGAAGTCTGGTTTCTATCACCACCACTGTGGACTAATCTGACTCGGTATAGATCTCATATCTTACATCACACCAGTCTGAATAAACATGTACACATCTTATTAATGCAGACACGTTTAAAATCGCTGCAGGTCTGAGGTTCCCAAAGTCGAGTCCTGGCTCCTACACAGAGGTGGATGAAGTACAGTTAAAGTAGAGATACCCAAAGGTAAAATACTCCTCCAGGGTCAGTCGAAGTTCCTGCCGTTAGACCTCCACTAGAGTAACAGTACTAAAGTATTTACTTAGGTATGGAGAGTAACAGGAGCATGATTTATTATGGCTGTAATGTCCTATTATCATTTCTGGAACATCTTCATCAGCAGAGTGTATGCAGGGTATGGATGCTACAGACTACAATACCAATTCCAGGGAACAACCGAAATGGCAAGTGTCATCTGTAGCCTAAGTGACACACATGCATGCCAAGAGGAGTCGGATTCTGTGTCCCTCAGATCATCAACAACACGCATATAAAGCTGTGTGTGATGGCGGTAAGGGAGTGGAATACACACCCCACAAGACCAACAAAACATCAATCCGAACATGAAGCTGCTTTAGAGTATGTGGACTGGTACGAATGGAGGGCCACCAAAACCTTTTTGTCACTGGAATGGCTAGTTTCCCAGAGTCAGCTAGCTAAAATCAGACAGCATCATAGCTGAAGAAGTGCTAAGTGCTTTTAATGGCTTAAAGCACACGAGGAGCGAAGCTAAATCCACTTCAGAGAGTGAAAAGGGGCTATTGTGCTAACCGTGTAGCACCAGATCCTTCCCCAGGTCTAATATGATGGGCTCCCAGACTCTGATAAGATCAGTTGAGCCAGCCAGTTTTCCACAATGCCAAACAACAGGATTTGCACTTCCTCCTATGAAGCGCCACTGAAGCAGGGGCAGATGAGAGCAGCAGCAACAGCACCTCTACAAGTTCTTAGCGCCCTGCTATCCTAGTATGTTGCGGGGACAGTTTGGAGACACTTTGCTGCAGCGAGGAAGTATTGATGATTCAAACTAATAAGGTCCATTTATCTGGGGGGCTGAAGCCCCTCTGAAACCTAGCGAAGTCCATGGCCTGTGGCATCGGTGCCGGTGATCTATAAAACATGGTACCCATTAGTCTTACCCCACCTCTGTGTCCTACTTAACAAAGTGCAGAATTAGGACAAGGCCCCTGGCTTCATGGACACCTACAGGTGCGAGGTCATTTGTATTACAGAGTGCTTCCCAAACGCAGCACCGCTGCCAAAACCCTCTCCCTCTCCTTCCCTCTAATGGCCGCTTCCCCTGCTCCTTCCTGCGGCCTCGGCGTAATGAAGAATCGATTTGTGCAGTTCCCTGGCACAGCGGTAGAAATATGCGGCTTTAATTCGCACACCCCAGACGCCAGGCCTCGATCGCCATTTACATCCTCATTACAAATGAACACGGATCCATTAAGCATCTATCACTTCTCTTTCTCATTAAAATGCCTTCCATTTAGCCGGCTCTGCCTCGGCACGGCGAACAGAGCGGACGGGCAGTGTACATCATATTCCGGGATGAGAAGCTGTTTGTCTACTTTGCAGGTTTCCCGCCTCCAGAGACACTAAACTGAAGTCATATCACTGAAAGAAATGGATATTGCCCTACTTACAGTGACAGGACGCCACCAGAGGGGTCCACTATAAGGCCATAAAATAAAGTAGACTATTATAGAAAAGGCTTTTTAAGAATGTGCTCCTGAGCCGGAACTCTCTTTCTATTACATAAGGACGACGTTTCAGCTGTTTCACCCAAAAACACTGTTGTGTATAGCTTCATGCTGAAGATCTACAAGCACTGTCTACACCTAGCTGTCTAACAGTGAGACAGTGTTGCTCTCTGAGATCATGGATCACTGGAACGTTCATGGAAATATCAGCTTGTTTATGGGAGGAGACTTGGAGGCTATGGAGGTCATATATGGACTTTTCAACAGCACTAGTGCAAACCCTGGCCCCCCAGTTCAAACTGTTAAAAATATTAAAACTCAAGATATACAGGGGTTGGACAATGAAACTGAAACACCTGTCATTTTAGTGTGGGAGGTCTCATGGCTAAATTGGACCAGCCTGGTGGCCAATCTTCATTATCTGCACATTGCACCAGTAAGAGCAGAGTGTGAAGGTTCAGTTAGCAGGTAAGAACACAGTTCTGCTCAAAATACTGCAATGCACACAGCATTATGGGACATACCAGAGTTCAAAAGAGGACAAACTGTTGGTGCACGTCTTGCTGGCGCATCTGTGACCAAGACAGCAAGTCTTTGTGATGTATCAAGAGCCACGGTATCCAGGGTAATGTCAGCATACCACCAAGAAGGACAAACCTCCACCAGCATCACGTAGTGACCTGGCCACTATCCTGCAAGAAGAATGGCTTAAACTCCCTCTGACCACTGTGCAGAACTTGTATATGTCATTCCCAAGACCAACTGACGCTGTATTGGCCGCAAAAGGAGGCCCTACACCATACTAATAAATGACTGTGGTCTAAAACCAGGTGTTTCAGTTTCATTGTCCAACCCCTGTATATAATAGTTATATTATGATCTAATTAAACTCAATAGACTAATATGGACAACAATAACATATATATATATATATATATATAAAATATTATAATGTTATATTTATATTCAGTAATGTAACCCCTAACTTTTAACCTGTGAAAATAATACTTTTAATTTTTTATCTTTCTGGTTGCTTTTAAAATGAAGTTCAAATAAAAAAAAAAAACACTAAAAATTTTAAACTAGCTGAAGTTTCAGTAGTGTAAGACTTTGGGAATGATAAGCTGGAATGTTCAATCATTTGGCATTGCAGAAACAGTTAAGCAAATAAAACTGATTCGACAGAAAGATTCATATACAGTAGATTTTTCAGAAATAAAAATATATGGAACTAACAATGATGATGAGTAAATTAGCCACACCTTAATTAACCTACTAGTATTTATATTACTGATATTTACAACTTTTATCCCCACTGCAATTAGCCCGACAATCTTTCTCTTGTGGTAGTGGACTAACCCAGCACTTTATTGCTGAGAAGATTTCCCAAAGTTTGGTTGATGTGGTACTGTCCAGAGACATTTTAGCATAAGGACAGAGTACTGCAGACTGACGCTGCCACCTTGTTCAGAACAACTCTTCACTCTTTCTGCTAATAACTTATAAAGACGAGTTAAACAACTTCTTGTTAATTAACACTATAGTAGTTGGGGTTGGAGATAGTACAGTAAACAACCTTTCATAAACTGAGCTGTGCTAAATCCATTTAATGAAGCCTAACTATTCTCTCCTTGTGATTAAACATGCAGCTGGTCAGTGATGGTCTCCACAACATACTCAGAACAGCATGTATTGACTAATAATTCAAAAAGCTAATCCGTGTAGGAGTCACAAAAACTGCTCATTCATTTGCTGCATGGACATTCGATGCATTGTGAACTCTGGCAAGGGAGATCAAGTTTTAGTCTCACCTCAAACTTGTAGTTCAACTTTTAACCAGCAGAGGGCATTTAATACAACCAAAACTGGGCCTGGCCTTCTGAGAGTAGACACCCGTGAAGAAACTGCAAGTCAGCATTTAAAACTTTTAATATGCCTGCACAGATTTAACAAACATCAGGTTAACATATCAAACAGCACATTTTCTTCCATACACATCAATTATTTTATATATAAAATCACTATAAAATGTCACTCTTTAAAACTGCTTTGCTAAAACGTCATTCGTGGTTTTTTAAACATTCCCATGTTAAGTGGTATAAAAGTCTCGCTCGATCATGTGATGCTGTCTGCGGGGCAGCAGGGCATGACCTATGCTTGGCTTTGTCCTAGTTTAAGCTCGGAAAACGCTTCCATCAGCCTGTCTCTGTTAGTGACTTTTCACTAGGCTTAAACTTGGGACGCTGCCTTTTTAGTGTTTAAGAGATCGGCTTGTGTTCTTCCTTACAGAAATAAGACGAGATTGGAAAAAAAGACTAAATAAATAAAAGTTCTGCCTTATAATTTTGTCTGTTTATGGTCCTGATGGCAGCTTCAGTCACAGTAGGGCTGGTGACATCTAGCATATAGTCACTGTCCAAAAAACCCAACGTGCGTCTCCATTATTTGCACACACCAGCTGCCCTTCAGACTTTTTTTTAATGATGAATGGATCGAGAGAAATGCTCCAGAATGACTTCTAAAAACCCCTTTCTTGCCTTCTTCTGTATAGCTGTTATTATGGAGATTCCTTTTTTTCTGGACAGTGACGATACGTTTAACTAGATGAATTCATCGGATCCGTATCTATTGGCTGATACAACACGATACCATTCACTCACCTTTTATACATTCTCTAGCATCACAAAAATAGAAAATACAAAAAACTATTAGCAAATAAAGAGCAACGGAGATAACACTATTGTGAAAAACTCTTATAAAAATGGAGCGAAGGATGAGCAAACATGGAGGATGATTGGCACGGAAGCTTGGCGATGCTGCATCTGTGATGTTATCTTGATTGCTCTTCAAACAGTGAGATTGAAAGATCTGGCGCTGTCAGCGAGTGCTGTTCTTCCCTTGGGATTGACAGCAGAGTCTTTGCATAGTGGAGGGAGAAAGAAAGAGAGAGAGAGAGAAAGAGAGAGAGAGAGAGAGAGAGATGGGGAGAAGGTGTTTGGGGGAGGTGAAGAAGGTCCATTTTAAGGCACTGTGACGTGGAAGGGGCTGCCTGGGACCATGTCGTCGCCCCACTTGACGATGAGGATGTAGTCTCCTTTCTCCTTGACTGTGTAGGTGACGTTGTACATCCTGTTGCCCATGTGCTTGACGTAGACCTCCTCACATGGGGTCTTTGGCCCGTGCACTCCCACCATCAGCATGTTTGTCCCTGTTGAGTTACAGACGTTTATTAATCCATAGAAAGGATAGATTAGGTAACTACTCTGTTCGGTTTGGCTGCCCTGAATTAGGTTTAACTGAAAAAGCAGTCCATGCTGAAACAGTCCTCTGAATGTCAGTATAAACATGTGGAGCTAACCTGCTGTTATAGTCGTATGCAAACGTTTGTGGTCCTTTAGTCAAAATGTTTTGATAACACGGCTGTCAAATCCATCTCTTAGACAGGCTCAAACACTCACTCTTACACACACACACCTCTTTTGATGCTTGATTTGATCTGGAATCTCTCTGCACCTAATTCTACTACCTCACGTCCAGAAACGAGTGCTGCGTCGGTGCTGCACTGTCCTGTCTGTTTACTTGTAAGTCTATTGTCTGCAATGTATCATATTTAACGTATTGTTTTCTAGTTACTTATTCTGTTTGTGCACGTATGTCTGCATGTTTGCACTTCACTCTTTTGTTCCATGTTGCACTGTGTACCTGTCTATGGATGGAATGACAAAAGCCTCTTGACTGGACTTGACTTAAAAAAACTAAATAAAATGTAAAGGCCATATTTTTTATGTCAAATTTAGAAGATATTTTAGGATTTGTAACACATTTCAAATGCAAACGTCTTTGCATACAACCGTACTTGTCTGGGAACATGCAGATTTGAACATGCCATGTGTATTTACACAATCACTGTGGCTTGGGCAAAACCTTGCACCTCTAAATTCATACTTTTACAGAAAAAAGAAAAAAATCTACTTTACTTTTAATGTATGTCAATGAATCCAGACCCCAAAGTCATTTCTGGCCCATTCATCATTAAATGACATACAATGGAAGGGGCATTTTCAAATTATGTCAGTCACTGAAAACCAACAGATTTGGAAATACAAGGTTTTGTTCTGACAGCAGTGGATTTGGTTGGTTTATCTCACCTGCTTTGCTACAGTCTACTGTGAAGGTGTTCTTCTGGCCAATGAAGGCCTTGGAGAGACCGGCCCCTCTGGAGACCACCTTACTGGCATCAGACGAAAATTTGGGCAGAGTAGCGAAGGAGCCCGCCACGGAGGAGGACTTTGTCACTGTCTCTACCAACACAGATGAGGTCTCATGGAGACTGTGGCCACCAGAGAGACGTGGACCTAGAAAGATTTAAAACTTTTTAGTACATGGCCTAGAACAGGAAAAATACTAACAGCAAGCTCTGATAAAGTAATCATGATCATAAACTAGCCCCCCCCCCCCAACCCCCGCCCTCTCTCATCACACACACACACACATCACTTCAGAAACTACTGTATCAGTGCAGGTTAACAGCCAGACTACAGTGCACGAAGGAAGTCGACCTTCAGTAACGACAGCGGAAGTGGCGAGACCGCAAGCACCAACGGCATTTTCCAAATCAGGATGCATCTCCACGTGCCAAAATGTATAGGAGTGAAACCATTCAGAGAATTTTTTTCTCAAGACAGAAAGGCTCGAAATAGCTCAGTGTAGTGCAACAGTATGGTCTCTCACCTGAGACTTTAGCTTTAAAAGGGCTGCCAACGATGTGCTGTGGTCCTCCATATTTGATGGAGATGAGATAGCTGCCGGGAGCCATGGGTGTGTATGTGACCTTGTAGCCCTCCGGACATTCCTGGCAGTCCATCTTCACCTTAGAAGGCCCGTCGATGGTGACGGACAGGGCGCCGGATCCAGCATTGCATGTGTTTACAATGAAGTCAGAGGGCACACCTTTGAAGTAGGGGAAGAGAACAGTGATTAGATGGTTATGTCCTTAGGTGATATAATATATCATCGCTGTCCACAAGAATACAAATATCTCCAATATGACAACTTTACAGGAGAGGGCAAAAACCTCATTTCACTGTAATGTAAGTCAATGAAACCAGACAGCTTCCTGAACTGTTTTGGGCCATTTCTGCTGGTTCAATCATAATGAAATTCTCACTCAGTGTAAACAGCAGCTGATGTGTTTAAATGATGCATAAAAGTAATTTTAACACAAAACATTTTTAATTGGACAGCAGTGATGTACAGGGGTTGGACAATGAAACTGAAACACCTGGTTTTAGACTACAATCATTTATTAGTATGGTGTAGGGCCTCCTTTTGCGGCCAACACAGCGTCAGTTGGTCTTGGGAATGACATATACAAGTCCTGCACAGTGGTCAGAGGGATGTTAAGCCATTCTTCTTGCAGGATAGTGGCCAGGTCACTACGTGATGCTGGTGGAGGTTCGTCCTTCTTGGTGGTATGCTGACATTACCCTGGATACCGTGGCTCTTGATACATCACAAAGACTTGCTGTCTTGGTCACAGATGCGCCAGCAAGACGTGCACCAACAATTTGTCCTCTTTTGAACTCTGGTATGTCGCCCATAATGTTGTGTGCATTGCAGTATTTTGAGCAGAACTGTGCTCTTACCTGCTAACTGAACCTTCACACTCTGCTCTTACTGGTGCAATGTGCAATTAATGAAGACTGGCCACCAGGCTGGTCCAATTTAGCCATGAGACCTCCCACACTAAAATGACAGGTGTTTCAGTTTCATTGTCCAACCCCTGTACATACCCCTGTACTTGAGGAAAAATAGATGTTCCTCATCTGTAAGTTGCTAGATGGCAATGGTGCAAATTAACTTGCGGGTACTTAAGCATCAAAATTTCAAGTACTTTAAGTTACTACAGTATACTCTGCATATTCTGCTATAGAATTTGAGACATGAAAAACAGAGCGGGCTGCTTTGTAAGTTCCATTAAATGAGAATCTTCATAATGGAGTTACAGAAGGAACAAATAGTTTACTCCATGAAGCATCTTCTTTCATCTTGACTTATTCGTTGGCCACTTTTACCTGCTATGTCAATATGGCGTTTGACATAGTGAAGGATTGTACAGGACTTTAAATGCGTAGGGTTAATTACCTGTGGTTCCTCCCTCCAGACCTGGCCCAAAAGCTGACACCATGCCTGGGTCTCCAGCCTGACCCGGCTCACCCACACGGATCTTAAAGGGGCTGCCGGGAATGTGGCTCCCGTTGAAGCGAACATCAATGGAGTGCACACCATTCTCCCGTGGGATGAACCGGATCGCATGCTTATCTGCAGGGAGAAAACACAAAGTCGTCAGAAACAAATAATTTGTGTTCATTTTTGATATCTCACTTAGGTCCAATCCCATTTCTTATTTTTACCCCTAACCCTTGTTTTCGAGTGTAACCCTCCACCTTGAAACTGAGTTACAAGGGGCAGTGGTTGAAATCTTCCCCCTATGAAATGGGCCACCCCTTTCAACAGACGAAAAGCATTCAGAACCAATAAAAAAAGAGCACAAACAAAAAACTATATGACTTCATTAACAGGCTACTAACGGTTCTCTGTAGGCGACCCTGCCAGTTGAAATGACAGCACAGGGGTTAAAGTTCAGCTCCTCACTGCTTAAATACATTTAGGACACAATATGCCTTCAAGATGGAGGGACAACAATTCTTTATTATCGCCACCAAGAATTTTTCACTGATATGAAGCTGTGAAATCAGTGTATTACTAGCAATTTCTATACTTGTTATGAAGAAAATGATCATAATATGTTAAAATAATGGTTATCTTACAACACAGTGGCAGAGACAATCCTCATATTTATGGGTCCCTCTGTTCGCTTGTTCATCCAGCTTGCCGACGATTTGCAGGGCATTCTTCAAAAAATCATTTTTGTTCTGACTGGTTATGTATTTGCTAGGTATTGTGTCTTAACTTCAGAATTTATGGGTCTCTTTGGTCCCTTGTTCAGCCAGTGTGCCTCTGAAAAATCTACCCTTCCTTTACCCTACCCCTCCATCTCAGTGGAGGGGTAGGGCTCAGTGTTAGGGGGAAGGGGTGAAATGGGATTGGCCCTTATACTCTGTCTTTTGTCTGTTAAGGGTGTTTGAAAACTAAATAAAAGCTGGTCCATTTATACATGTAGACCGAGCCGCACTGCCATGTTTGGATAGAGTATTTAGAGTTTCCTCTCAGGCGTAACACTACATTCACTAAATAAATGGCTGGACTACATGTGTGTGCTTTTGTGGGCTCACCATTGTCTAGCTCTGTGATGTAGCACTCTTCCATTGCACCAGAGGGTGTGTGCACCTTGGCATCAATCACACCTCTTGCTCCATTCAGCTGCACTGCAAATGAAGCTTCCTGATTTACTTTCAGACCCATCTCCTGGAAAAGGGATAAGAAAGAATAAAACACTGGTGTAAACACATCTCACTGCTCTAATTGTGATATGCCAAGTTCAGTCCTATTCAGTACTGAAATACAGATGTACTGAGTTACAAATCTGAGAGGTTTTTTTTAGAAAAGCCAAACTCAGGTATCTTTAATTAACAAGGTAGATAACAAGGTATATAACCCTTAATACATGGCCCATTCACTTTATTAGACAATTACCTCCATTCAGTGGGCTCTTTATGAGCTACACCTACCATATCAGTCCACTACATAGCTGTACCATTATTCTTACCAGTATAATGATTGATTCTGACAATTTATTGGCACTACACTATGGATGTTTTTTCAGGATTTGGAGACTCTGTGGAGATGTGTAATTACACAAAGTGCAAAAACACGTGCAGAAGAATTTTGTACCGGTGGTTATTTTTCGAAACCTTTTACATGATTAAAAGAATGAATGTGATGATCGTGTGTGTTGAAAAGAGTGATCTTCATCAGTGTAATCCTGATTTTGCATTTAAGATCTAAACATCATGCCAAACCTTCTAATCAGCCTGTGAGTGTGACATTAATAGATGACATTAAGGAAAAGGCTTTCACCTGCAGGCTAGTGACAGTAAGTCTGCGGGCGTCATCAGATAGTGTTGCTACAGGAACAATAAAAGGACTGTCTGGTATGTGCTCATCGTTGAATTTGATTGACACCTCATAGTCACCTGAAACACACACAAACAAATACATTCTTTCAACATATAACCAAGTCCAGTTGAAGGAAATGAACACAAGAGAAGTTAGACAAGAGTTCATATGGCAAGTACAGAATTGGACATATTCAGGGTACTAAAGGACCTAAGTGCTTGTTTTGGCAGATCTTACCCGGCTCTTGGACCACATAAGCCACTCCACAGGAGCCATCCTTCCTGTCCTCGAAGGAGATTTCTGCTTTACTGGGTCCCTCCACAGCAATAGACAAACCACCTGCACCAGCCTCACGTGTCCAGATGCTGAACTCCGCTACAAGCACATGCAGATGCACATGGAGAGGTCAAAAACAAAAATTCCCGGAAATACTACTGAGAGAAGTATTCACAAAATCCCAGTGGAGATCAGTTTATGCTAGCGTGTACCTCCTACAGTTAGAGCAAAATCATACAATCAATACAGACATTAATAAACTACACTAGGAACATATTGCCGTTAAAATATGGTTCATCTTTACCTGATTAACCGCATTTAAAACCTAGAAAAAGCTTTATTGCACTCCTATGACTCATAATGGACATCACAGCCACTAGTTTAGTCTAAAAGTACAAGGCTTTATATGTGACAAGAGTCAGACACAGCAGCAGGGTACTGAAACAATGAAATTGTCACTATTAAAAATAAAACTATTAAAAAATTTTCCCTTAGAAATTAAATCATTTCTTTTTATAACTGCACCTTTAGGACCAATAAATCATTTTTCTTTTGACTGGCTATGTATTTGATGGGTATTGTGTCTCATTCAAAAGGCAGTCCAGGTTAAAACAGTCACTGTGAAAGTGTGGGGTTAAATTCTCGACTTAATGTGTTAATGTGTGTGTTAATGTGCTTTCATGACATAAAGCTTCAGAATGTGGACTACTTTAACAGGGTTTGCATATTGCTAACTTTTAAAAGTAAGGAGTTCATCCATGATATGTGGCCTTTAAAACTGAGGATGGATAAGATGCAAAAGAGTGGAGGATTTAGAATTTTATCCTACCAGGCACTCCAGCCACTCCTCTGTCCAATCCGGTGCCACCAGCCCGCACTTTATGAGCCCCTCCTTCCCCAAGCGGCCCAACCGTGAACTGGAAGGGGCTGCCGGGAACATGCTGGCCCCTATATTTTACATTGACTGTGTGAGGGCCCATCTCTTGGGGTACGAAGCGCACACTGTAGGTGCTGTCTTCACCCTCAATGATCTCGGCGTCCTCTGTTTTACCACTGGGACTAGTCACCTGAGCTGTCATCTCCTGAGTGCCTGTCTCTCCTGAAAGAGATATAAAGTGAACAAGAGTAAGAGACCAAGGTACAAACTGAGGGAAGGAAAAGAAGACAGTGACAGAATCTAAAACATGAGATTCCTCATATAAATTCTTCCACAGGATTAATGCATGAGAACCAGCAGTCTCAGCAACCCTCAATGCCAGCAAGGGCATTTCCAAGTCCAGCCCCAGCTGTGTTTTAAAGTCATATGAAACACTCGTTCAGTAGTGACTGGTAAATTGGTGGGCCCTTTTACAGTCAGAAGGGCCATAAACATACAGACACGTGTGCAGATGCAGGACAGATACACGGCATACACATGCACCAGTGAAAAAATGCTGGAAGCAATTACAAGCACTGTTCAAATGAGTGTTATTTAAGACTTAAATATTTAATAAATAAATAATTATTAGTTATTTATTGGTTTTCTCAAGATTAGGCAAGTTTCCATTATACTTATGCTTTTTGTAGTAAAACTGTCTTGGTCTCTATAGACTATGTCTAGAATATATATATATATATATATATATATATATATATATATATATATATATATAAAAGATATATAGACAATTTCTCTAGACACACTCAATCCCTATCATACTGAAATGAGCATAATCATTTTACAACACTGATAATGAGAAATATGAGATTTAAGATATCGACTAGTTTTAAGATGTTTTCACTTACCATATATATATATATATATATATATATATATATATATATATATATATATATATATATATATATATATATATATATATATATATATATATGTACATATGGAAAGTGAAAACATCTTAAAACTATTTAAGATATGTATATATATATATATATATATATATATTTATATTTTTTTATTTCCGAGTATTAAATGTGTGGGATGCGACATTACTGTGCATTTATGTGTGCCTGGCACATGTGCTCATGTAATCAAAACAATCTTTGCCAACATTTTATGCATTAAGTTACTGAAAACCGCAAAAAAAAACATGTTTATTTATTTAGAATGTTTCAGCAGCCAGACCTGCCCACACTTTTGACATGCAGTGTGGGCTGATTAGGTTGTAAAAGAACTCCAAGTTTAAGTAGGTGAGTCTGTGTCTGTGTTTGACGATACATGAATAACCACACAGTTCTTCTAAACGAGTCACGTTTAAGTGGAATAATACAGCAGCAACCAAGCACCACGCACGTGCACACACACACACCCTCAGGTTGGCGAGCCTGGACGCCGGTGAAGGACCCCATGCTCTCTCTGCCTAGGAAGCCTCCAAACACGTCTCTGAAGGGGTCTCCCCCGACCTGCGTGCTCTCCTCCACGCGGACCTCACGCTTGGTCTCTCCAGCACGAGTCTTGCTGATCTCTGTGCGCTCGGTTCGTGTGTAAGTGTGGCTGCTGCGCGTAAAGGTGCGAGTCAGCCGCTCCTGGGCCGAGACCATCTGAAACCAGTTTCCTGCAGGACGCAGGGGGGGCCCAAAGAAAGGGAGGAGAGTGGATATACCAGAGATGAAAAAGAGAAAGAAGGAGAGAGGAAAAGATGAAAAAGAGGAAATTAGGACAGGTAGAATGTGCATGTGCTGGAAAGCTGAGATGAAGTGGATAGCTTAAAGTTGTATTCAGACGTTTGAACACTCCCGGTAAAATAATGTTGTTGATTTAAGAGGAATTAAGTGAGCAAATATTCTGCAGGAACAAACTTAAACATGACAATAATTATAATAAATAGATCCTACTAATTTTAAGGTACTGTTTCTATTTGTTGGGTTTAACATACTGTAAAAAATATTTTTTTAATGATTTATTGTTTTATTTAGTGTTTTTCCCCATATGTTGTTAAGTATTATGTATATGTCCAATTATGTATCTAAATATGCAGTGGAACTAATCTACAGAGCAGCACAAATCTGGGAGAAAAGAAGGAACAAAGGACGGAATGTGAGACAGATGGAATAAGGAACAGGCAGGGAAAGCGGCCTCCGACCTCTTGCTTGTTCTTCTCCTTTAAATTCTTATATGCTATCAAGATCACTCAGATAGCTTGGAATCTACTCTCACCTGGGATTTTGAGGTTGAGATCACAGGTGCTGCCCACAGTTGCAATAGAGGGAGCCTGCCTCCTTCTTGTAATGCTCTCCTTCATCCTACCCTCTCCCAGCACCTTCACCGTGAACGGACTCCCTGCAAAGCAACGGTCTCTTGTCAGGACGAACCTCAGCACAGTAACATCTCAAAGAAATTTAGGAATTAAAGGAATGCTACCTAAAACGTAAGAATAGAAGAGCAGAACAAACCGAACAGAACCAAAAGAAGCACGACGTATACTCTGAAAGCTGTAATGTGAGTGAAATGTGATGTTACAACGAACAGGGTCTGTGTACTGTACCTGGCACATGCTGGTCAGCAAACTTGATGTTGATGATGTAGGTGCCAGGCTCTGTGGGGCAGTATGTCACTTTACATGTGCCGTCCTCCACATCCTCACAGTTTATGTCCACTTTGCTAGGCCCTTCAATGGACAGGCCCAGACCACCATAACCTAACAGGACGAGAACCACAAAATCACTGAGGTCTACTGAAACCTACTCTCGGTGTAACAGTGAATGTTAAAATAAACTGACAGTGAAAAATTAATAAACGAGAGATAAACAGATCATATTTTCACACTATGAGAATGTGGTCATAGACTCGTACCTGCACTCCTGGTGTCTACAATGAACTCAGCCACCTCGAAGGTGTGTCCCTCCACCAGGCCTTTGCCCAGCACCTTCACTTTGCTGGCATCGCCGATCTCAGACTGGCCTACCATGATCTTAAAGGGGCTGTTGGTCACATGCTTGCCATTCTTCTTGACACTCACCACATGCTCTCCCACCTCCTTAGGAGTAAAGGAGATCCCTGAAGGAAGAACATATCAGCTCATCAGATATTTTGACGATCAGGATGATGCTTATTTTTGTAGAAATTAAAGGAAATACCTTAAAACACCTTAAATATACTTAATATAAGTGATGTTTATCATTTAGAGAATGTTTCCATATTTTTTATGTATATTTATTTATTTTTAATTTATTTTAGGTCTTAATCCATTTAATTTTACGTGTAAGAAATGATGATTCAAAAAAGCTAAAATTCATTCAGCCAAAATGCACTACAGAACGTCACAGGAGGTCTTTCCTACCTGTGGCCATCAGACTTTATAACTCCTCCCTTAGAGCACGACACCATTCACATGTACAGTAATAACAGTAAAACAATAATTTAATTATGTGCGCGACAACTCAAAATGTGCAATAATTTTCTGACTACTGAACACTTACTGCTGCTAACAGTATATCTGTACTCATTATTATAGCCACAGCCACTTTACTTTTTATTTTATTTTTTATTTTTTATTGTATTATAAGACTTTATATATGTGTACATATTGAAAAATTTCTCTCTTGTTGTAAATTATTATTGTTTATTCTAAATGGTTGCTACTGTAAAAACTGCAATTTCCCCCTGGGATAAATAAAGTATTTCTGATTCTGATTTCTGATTCTGAAATGATCAGAATAAGCGCACCTCAGTGAAAAAAATTAAAGGAAAAGTTAAAGATTATGCATATTTATATGTATAATTCTCAAACACATTAGTCCTGACAGAAAAATAAGAAAAAGCACTCATATAGCTGACTTGTCATATCAAAGAGAGAGTAGTGCTGCGGATGGCAGGCCTAGCGATTTGCTTACCTATGTGGCGGTTAGGCAGTCTCTTGAGCAGACACGGCTCCTCATTGCCAGACGGGGCTCTGATGCTCGCTGTGAGAGAACTCAGGTCTGTCTCTGTGATTTTTAGGGACACATCTGTTGCTGTGCCAACGTTCAGCTGGGATGTCCTCATAGAATCGTCGCCTTCGAAAGACAGTGGAACGGAGAGAGAAAATAAAGAGACATCACATTATTCATCAGTGTAGTCTATTAATTGAAAAAAATAAACTGAATTTATTTGAATTTACAACAACATTTCATAAGACTTTAGCAGCTATAATGATTAAATGATCACACGGTGGGTACAACTGAGTCCTGTCGCAGGTTTACAAAATAACACGAGGCAGAAAGCCGGGGGGGTGGGGGGGACAGGTGTTTCCTGTTCAGATAAAGCCCATAACGCTAATAACAACATGCTTTCAACATTAACCTCGCGGTGTGCGGATGTGGTGAACTCCTCCAGTGTCACAGCTTGCAAACAGACAGGTCTTTGCATGCACACATGCGCACAGACGCATATTTATATGCATAATTCCTAGACATCATAGAGAAACATTGCATTGCTCTTTTCTACACACACACACACACACACATAAACAGACCTGTAATCTTGGCTGTGAAGGGGCTACCGGGGATGTGCTTGTCATCAAACTTGACAATGATGTTGTAGTCTCCTGGTGCAGTGGGTAAGTAGGAGACAGTGCAAGTGCCGTCTTTATTGTCCTTACAGCTGATTTCTGCTTTAGAGGGGCCTTCCACTGCCAGAGACAGACCACCTGATGCACAGAAGAAAGACAGAACCTTGTTAATGACTGAAGATCAACAGAAAAGCAGCACTGGCAAGGCTGCCCAGAAAACAGTCTATCACTCGTTTGCTGTTACTCTTTCCCAGGCTCCCAGCTGAGTCCTCAGGGCCCCCCCAGATGTCCCTTTTACCCCTATGCGTTGAGTTGCTGTAAAAATATAGAGCGTCACCACTCTCTTAAAACTGCTTTGAAGAAATAACATTACACAAAAAAGAGAAATCAGATACAGGAGCTGCGCAGGAGAGAAGAATTTAGATGCAGGTAAACATAAGGGTTGGTATCTTGGCAAATCTGAGCACAATGTGTGACTTACTCACCAGCAGATTTTCTTTTGAGTGCTAGAGCCAGAAGTTGCAAGCATTATAGTGTGAATTAAAATACTGCAGCCCTATGATTGATGAAAACTGCATAACAATGCTTTTGAAAATATGAATCTCAATAAGTGGAACAACTTATGGTAGTTGCAGTAGACTACTGCAGGTCACAGGACCAATTTACTCATTTATAACAATTTACTGGCTATAATTTCCATGATTTGACAAAATATCTGAATGGAGAAATGTACATTATACCCACATAGGCCAATCACATGCACGTTAGCTGTTTTGTGTTCACACAGGATTAACATCTCCTTGTACACACATCAATATTGCTGCACTACACAGTCTGCATTGGCCAGGAAAATAAAACCCCCAAATTGTGCGCTTTACAAAATGGGCAAAGATCCCATCTTCAGAAGGACCTTTGAAAAACGCATGCATACCTTCTCCTGCATCCTTGGTGACAATCGTAAAGACTGCAGGCTTGTTGACCATTCCATGACTCAGCCCAGGCCCGAATGCACTCACATGACCACTGTTTATTGCATCAACATAGAACTGCAGTGGACTTCCTGTGAATTGAAACGAACAGAACATAAGGCAAAGCTGTGGACATAAAACAAAATACATGAGACAAAATAGATGAGATGTGTATGTTAGCACCTGGTATGTGGTTGCCGTCATACTTGATGTCCATCTCGTGCAGGCCTTTCTCAGTGGGGGCATATTTCACTGTCACTGTTCCATCCTTATTATCAGTGATGTGAGGACGAGCAGTCTTACCAGAAGGCATACGCACCTCACCTGAGGAGCACACAGGGTTACAGTCATTCCTCTGGGTCTACTGAACAGGTAGAATGGAACACTGTAGAAGGTAATACTACAGACCCCTGAAGTCATGTGTCAGTCTGTAATTAAATTCAAGAACTGTGGGTCGAAGTTGGATTCCACTGTTGCTATCTCCATCGGACTATTACTTCACAATTAAATTGATACCTTTATTTTCAAAACTATGACTAGATTAGCATAATTAGAATTCGATTAATCAACTGATGTTACTTTGAACAATTTACAAATGTAGTTTTCCAAGTTCTCCAACTTGAGGGAGTTTTTCCTTGTCACAGTCGCCTTCGGCTTGCTCACCAGGGGCTTCTTTCTCTTCTCTCCTTAATGAATCATTACTACTGAATTTCTGTAAAGCTGCTTTGAGACAACAGCAACGAATGGGCTAGATCCCAGCTACACCAGGTAGACAGAAAAACCCGTATTTTTCTACATGCGTTTTTCCACAGAATGGCAGTGGACCTGAAATACCACTCCTGTGCACTAAAATAAAACAAGGTATTATTAAATATCAACACCTCTGTATACCAACACATACTACTCCAAATGTACTCTTTATAGAGCACCTTTATTGCCACATTTAATAAAGCTTGTAGGGCTTTTAGGCTATTTAACAACTCAGTGCACATTAGTGTTAGTTTGCATGTAGCAAATGTAATATTTCTTTACATCCTCATAATAGAGGATCCAGTAACTGTCATTATCTTTACATTTTTGTTTGTTTACCACACATTTTCAGTGGTCTATTAATAAAATCATAGCGTCTGAACTGTGATCCTGTGGCAGTAGGCTCACAAAAGTGCCCATAATTGTGTTGTGTCATAGCTACTTTTGCAAGGTTGGACAAGCTTTAGAGAATTGTCCAAAATCCGGTCCAACCTAATAAGAGGTTCTAGCGAATGGCTATGCCATCAAAACTGCTAGAGTGTGTACATTTAAAATTTCCTTTATATATAATGTGTGTGATTTATCTTACTCTCAGTACAGACTATAACTGCAGTCATTTATTCTAACCTGCTAATTTTGATTAGTCTCAATGACACCTCCAGCTTAGTAGCACAGCGTTTAGATGGGAAAGCGGCAAATTTGTGCTACCACCTCTCATTAGAATGACTGAAATTCTAGCCAGCAGTCTGTACAGTAGAATAGAAAAAAGTAATGTGGGTGGAGCATGTAGAGGTCAGTTCTCAGACACATTTAGTATTCTATGTTCTCAAACCTGTGATCTCTCCTTTCTGCACTGTGAATGGGATGACCAGGTTAAAGGGGCGGAGCATAGGCTCCATGCCATTGATGGCTGTGACTGGCTCCTCCGTGGCCTGGAACAGGAAAAGATTTGAGTAAGCACTGCTAGTCAGTGGAAAAGGAACAGGCATGTGAGCATAGCCAGGAGAGGCACTGGCAGATCAGGCAAGGACTCAGGCTGCATGGGCTCCAATAGAGCAATAAGCCTGCAACTGAGAAAGCTGGGTGAACACAGCAACAAGCAAGCCATGCATAACAGGAGGCCAAATGACAGCAAAAACACTGAGCAGACACTGAGCTCAGGTCAGAATCTTAGCGAATAGGAGTTTAGACCAAGCAGCTGAAATGGTGTTGCTTCCAGGAAGCCTTCAGCAATGTAAACCCCTTACAAAAACGAGAAGATGGATGGAAAAGATGAGGTGTTAAAATGGGAAGATGAATGGGATCAGAGAAAGCAAAAGGGAAGGAGTGGAGAGGGCTGAGATGTGTACCCAGTGAGGGGAGTAGCCCTGGTAGGGGGCGTAGGGCTGCTGTAACTGCACTTTATCACACGGCTCCTCTACTATAGGAATGGTGTCAGAGGCCTGGGAAGGGAGGGAGTCACACCATTACTTGACCACAACCACACACACTCATGCAATTGCACATAGTCCAAATCAGATTGGTAGGGATGCACAATATACTGACATATAAATATAATACAAATTTTTTTTATTATTGGTGTGATATTGAAATGTCTGCTGATAACTACACTTAATAGCTTGTTCTTCTATTTTTAGCTTGCACATGCAAAGACGTATGTGTAGAAACACATGGATTTTATTTCTTATAGACCCCATAGCATCCTCTGCTGGCTGCTGTGGGTTTCTATGTAACGACACATAAAATAATTTACAGGCTTGTGTATTACCATCTTTCACCACAAACTATATTTTAGTGTGTTACAGAGTTCCACATATACTTTTAAAACAAATAGAACTTTTTTTATGAGGAATGCTCTAAAAAGACAGACATCCGAATTTCTATTGAGCTAGATAGCAGCAATGATGAGCTACATATATATTCAAAAGTTTTAACATATCTGGTCAATTAAATTGAAAATGAAAACTTATTTAGTGCACAACTGACAATAATGTAAAAAAAAACGAAGATGAAATCTTACCCTCCGCAAGGAGGATGAATTAGACTATATGAATTAGCATAACGTTCAGAGAGACTATATAGATATTTTATATTTTATATTAATCAGATCAACCCGTTAAGCTGTTACATGTGTGTTTGGGTGTAGTTCCTAATATAATATCGCAAAACAAGTAACTAAGAACGCTCTCAACTTCACATTAAATGTCAAAACAAGGACCAAAATGAATTACCAGAGCACTATTTTCTTTTCTTTTTTTGACATATTTGAACAGTTTTACTTAATTATCTTTAATCTGTCAAACAAAAAAAAAAAGCATGCCATTCAAACCAATAGTTAGGGCAAAGTTTTTTGTGCAGCCATTAGTTACATGGGCACAAAGTTTACAGCCTCATATTAGGTTCCTCTTGAACATTAGTAGTTATTTCTATTCACATAATGTTGTAAAAGGCTTTAAGGTAAGTGTGTCTGCTACATAATTAAAAATATCTACATAATACTATATTAGTTAAATAATTGGTTTTTGATAATGGTATAGACCGTTTTCAGTCATCATATCAGGTCCGGAAATTCCATATTTGTGCATCTCTACATATCTGCTTATGTGTAATAATACAGTAGTCATTACTGTGTGTTACAACATGCATCCTAATGTAACTGGGATCCTAGCACAGAGAAACAAGTCATTATAGTATACTGTATGATACTTAAATATCAAGACTGTTTATAAGGATAATTTACATGCACAATCAGAGCATAATCTGAATGGTCCCTTCTTCAAAGACCTTTCATATATTTGTTCTGTCATAGACCACAACACATTTGCAGTAGGTAAACAGTGCACTGATTTCCTGGGTCAGTTTTGCCTGACATTGTAACGCATTAGGAAAAGCAATGCCCTGTATGTACTTGATTCAAATGTGTAATTATTCCCATATTATTACTACATGAAAACAGTTACTGCCTAAAGCAAGTAAGCTTAAAGACACCAAAATGATAACAACAAATGTGCAGATCTCCCTTTCTCAGAAAGACAGTGCTCACCACCACATGGAAGGGGCTGTTGGGTATGTGCTCTCCTCCGAAGCGAATAGTTATGACATATTTCCCTGGCTCTGGGGCTGTGTAGTAGATATCAAACGTTCCATCCGAGTTCTCCACCACGTCCACATCCAGTTCGGCCCCATCAGGGGTGGACACTTTGCATGTCACCTTTCCCTTTCCAGCAGCCTTTGCATCCACAGTGATGACAGTTTCCTCACCAATCTGAATGGTGGGTCCGAGTCCTGAGCCTGGTGCAAAATGCACACGCAATTAAGTCAAGAACACAAAATGCATTTACAAAACAATGTGAGAGACATGGAGAAATCAGTAGTGTATTACTCACCCAGGCCATGTCCTCCAATGGAAACTGCAGGATCACAGAAAAAAACAGTTTGTCAATATCGTATAAAGTCCAGAAACCTGAGTTTAACAGTTTAGCAGACACTGATATCAGCTGTAATAGAAAGTAATACGAAGGTAAAAAATCCTAACCTGTTACCAAGCACTTGCTGGCATCTCCAGTGGGCAGAGCATGGATGCGGTAGGGGGAGTAAGGAATCTCATCTCCGCCGTATTTGATGGTGATGGTGTAACGGCCTGTCATGTCAGGCACGTAGGAAACTGTGTATGTTCCATCTCTATTATCTCTAATGTTGGCTTTCTTTGGCTTTCCCTCCGGATCCTAAGGGGAAAAACGCTGAGTTATTGGTTGATTAATTGGTTTGCCTCTAGCCCAGTTTGAGCTGGATTAGTTTTACTTTGGGGAGTGCCATAATTTGCGTGATTACTGATAAAGTCTGATTATAATCCACCATGACTCTGCCACGACTGTAAACTGCTTAGAAAAATTATCTTTAATCTCTAACTCTGACCCCATTTAGTAATAACAGTCCTGTTCCAATCAACTCCACACTAATGTTACAACAAACCCTGGTAACAGTCATCAGCACCTATTTTTTGGCCTCCAGAAATGAGGCTAATTGTTAAAATGGAGCTTGATTTAACATGGTTTCTTGATTTGTCCTCCGTTTCAAAGCTCCTGTAATGTACAACATTTTTGGCAATGGCCTAAATAGAAGGAGAACAATAGGTCTGAAGGTAGCACTCACAAGGCAGAGTGATTTCTGTCCTGTTTGACGACACATGTTATGTTGAAAACCAAACCAGCTCAAATTGGGCTTACATGTTCACCTGGGGTGCTTGGTTCTATATCTTTAAGCCAGTTTGCACTCTGTAATTTTTGGCCAAAACTGTTGCATGGTTTGTGTTAAGCAAATCTTCCATGTAAGTTAGTCATGTAGTGGAAAACTACATTGAAGAATTAGCCCAAACTCAATGGAGTGTCAGTCCACAGAGACCAGTAGAGGAGGGACATTAAGGGCTTTTAACTTCTCTATATTATTTTTTTTATATTAAGACATAATTAAACACTGCAGGCAAAGTCCACATCCATTAACACCATTGTCCCTCTAGCAATGACAATGTCCATTGTTGGATGTGCTGTCACGCTTCCGGGTTTCCCTGGCTCCCCCCGCTCTCCCGAACTCCACCTGATTCCACCTGACTCCACTCCATTACCCAATGATGTCACATACATGTCCCCAGTCTACCAATCAACACCATCTAGGTCACCTGAGTACTAGTACACCTGTTTGCGATCTACCAGTCTGCTTATAAGCACCACACACACACACACCTTGCAAAGTTTTGCCAAACCTGTTTGCAATTCTGAGGGTTTCTCGGCTCTGGTTCTGACCCGCTTTGTTTTTTGACTACCGTTTCCTACCTTATCCCTGTCAGCTTTCTCGTTATGATGTACTCTCTGGCTTTTGACCTCCTTTCACTCCTTTCGACTGCTCTCCTTGTTATCTTCTTCTACTTCAGTTGCCTCGCTGTCTGACTACCCTGGTTCTGACCTTAGCCTGTCCCTCGACTCTGATATTGCGCTCTCCCTTCATGTTTGGCCGTATTTTGTTGCTGTGTTTATCTACCCGGTTGTTTAATAAAGCTCATCTGACTTTTAGCTCTGCATGCGTTTGGTTCTTTGTTTCTGACAAGTGCATTTTCTGAGCGAATTCACATGTTAAATTTGAAGTTTGAATTTTCCCTTTGTGTAGAACCAAAGCCCTGTTTCAGGAACTACAACTCCCAGCATCCCTCAGGCCTATTTTGTCACATGTTTAAAGGGCCTATATCCTAACTTTGTACTGTAAGTCTAACATCGGTATTGCACCACATCCAGAATGCAGTCCGATCTGAAACACTTTAGCATGAATAGGTGGAACTGCTGTGGATGTCACCAACTGCAGAGGGTATGATTCGATGTTTACAAGCTACCTTACGCTCTATAATTTCAAGAAAACCAGCTTTACATGATATGGGCCCTTTAACATGACTAACCATGAATAGGAAAAGAGTGCTCTTTTTATGGATTTACATAGACATAAAATAGAGCAAGAAAGAGAGAGAGGGAGAGAGATCGCAGCCCTAAAGGGACTTCGACAACTGCCAGCACTCTTGCGGAGCACCCCATTAAACTCTTTCCCATGGTTTATATTAGTCTCAGTATGTTCCACAAACACCTTCTGGCATATGCCACACTGTAAAAGTGCTGCCACGCTTGAACAGCAGAAGGTGTTTTAGCCTATATGAAGACAAGGCGGAGGCAAAACTAGGGCATAGAGAGCTAGGGCACAAGGTGCAAGAGGGTATGAGGGCTCTTTTGGGAGAGAGGGGGGAAGGGAGACATTGGACATGATGGTGGGACAAAAACAAGAGGGGACTAAAAATGAGGGGTGGCCTTACACAGCCTTTCCTAAGAATATAGAAGGGGATGGTGCCCTTTGCAATATGGCTGTCCCACACCCTCCTACCCCAGTCCTCCACATATACAGACACCTCACGCCTGCACCCATCTGGATCCTGCAGCGACAGCAGGGAGGGGGTCATGGGTGGAGGGAAGTAGGGAGCAGGGTGACTTTTTAAGTATTGAAGTTTAAGAAACAGCTAACAGATCAAATTAACCCTTTAAGGACTGGCCTGGTGGCCACCTGGACGTACCTTTTTAGTTTGTACTGTAAAGAAGTGACACAATACACCATCTGTAAGTGTTTAGCTTAATCTGATTCAGGACAAACTCTTATACCTCAAGCTTCTCATAACAGTTACTAAAACACAGTCATAGTCAACATCAACATAGTCAAATACTAAAGAATGAAAACAATATGCAAAAAACCTTTTGCATAGAACTGTAAATACACAGGTCTGTGAACACTTCTCCACTCTCTCAGGAGATGTTACTGGCCATGTGTATTGTTATCCAGCTGTATAGAGCCTCTTGATGTTTCTTGAATCATTTAAAAATGATTTTGTAGTTTTTTAGCATTGATCTTAAAGAAAAGTTTCTGAATAATTGTGTAACTGTTTTTTAAAAGTCTAAAGTCAAATGTTATTAAATCTTTCAGATTTAAAAGGATGTGCTAACAGTATGTGGGCAGTCACATTTTTAAAGGGACTCTGAGAGAGTCTTTATATCTGACTCCCTGCTTTGACTGGGAGGATGGTGTACTGTATTCTCTGAATAGCTACCAAGCAAAGACAAAAACTATAGAAAAACATTCCTGGTGAACTGGTGTTTCCTGGTGGTCTGTATGCTCTAATGGGCAGGAGTCCTGAAATTTCACAGACAAAATAAAAGTCTGAAGGCATGTGTCATTCTGTAGTTGGCATTTTGTCCATATTAGGAACTCCAGGTCTAAGCTGGACAGAAATGAATGGGATTTGGAACATTGCTGCTCATGTGATGAACAAATAGGCTCCAAAGTAGAAGGCTCTGTCCTCCAGTTTTGTCACTCAGAGGCATTCCCTCTGAATTGAGTGACATTTAGTGGGTCATCTAAATTACAAGATTGATAAGGAGTCAAAAGATGAATAATGCTATACTGGTATTGATACACGTTGTGTCACAGTGTGATATTCATCCTTAAAGGGTTAAAGAGATTATTACAGAATGGCTTCCCTAATTCTACTTCATTAATAACTTCCTTTCTGTTGGGAGAGGAAATCATGTGACTTACCAAGATCTGGACAGTGAGAAGTCCTTCGCCGGCATCACGGGCGTCAATGGTGAATTCTACGGGCAGGCTGGCAGGCACACCTGAGGCGTTAAGGCCAGGCCCGCTGGCTCGAACTTTACTAGCATCATGAGCAGGCAGGGCCTTTATCTTGAAAGGGCTAAAACCATAAAAAGAAGGAAGTACATCTGTGATTCTCTGTGATAACCATAACATTATTCCTATCATATTAACAGAACTCCATTTAAATGATAATGAAAGAGCAGCTGTTCCGATGATCAGTTCAGTTATCAGTTTATAGTTATAGAGTTCTGTGTGAATATAGGGTCTTCTCACCTGCGAGGCACTTCTTGGTCTGCGTACTTGACACAGACAGTGTAAGGTCCATCTTTGGCAGGCGTGTAGATCACGGTGTGTGTGCCGTCACCATTGTCTGTGATGCTTACAGGCTCTGTTGCTCCTGCAGAGACATAGTGTTGTCATGATCATAGTCTAAAAATGTGACTGAATCAAAATACAAGTATCTATACGAGTAAAAAAGATCATTTTGCCAAGCTGTAGTCTAACTAAAAAAGGTCACCACCTGGATTTACCAAATAGGTAAGAGCCTCCCATTGCATAATTACTGCATGGGTGATTATGTTTCAGCTGGCAACAAGTTACTTAACCCTAACTGGTGCATTTGTTAAATCACGTGTGGTAAGACACGACCTGTGGTTGTGGAAAAGATGTTTATCTGGTTCAGAGGGGTCAAATTACTAACATGCATCAAGCAGAGAAAACATCTAAGGAGATGCTGAAACTGCTAAATTGGGTTATGAACTGTTCAATGCATTGTGGAAGGATAATAGGGAAACATCATCTTTGAGGAAGGAATGTGGTTGGAAAAAAATCTTCACTTATCTTAATTGGCGATCACTTAAGTGTTTGGTCAAGCGTTTGGTTAAATATTCAAATCGTAGAAAAAACTAGGTTTGGTAATGTTATGTGCCCAAGAATGAGGTCAGCTGACTACCTGAATATACTGAATGACCTGGTTATTCCATCAATAGATTTTTTCTTCCCTGATGGCACAGGCATATTCCAAGATGACAATGCCAGGATTCATCGGGCTCAAATTGTGAAAGAGTAGTTAGAGTTCAGACCTGGGATATACTGGAGAAGATTTTGTGCAGTGGTCAATAAAGGATCTTGGGGGGAAAAATTAATGCCACGCTGCAGAAGTTTGTGGAAATGATGCCATAGTGAATGCGTGCTGTGATCAAAGCTAAATGCGGTCCAATGAAATATTAGAGTGTGTGACCTTTTTTGTACAGGAGAAACAAAAACAATCTTAATAGAGAGAGAGAAAGAGGGGAGAGAGAGAGAGAAAGAGAGAGAGAGAGAGAGGCTTGCCACTACCTCAAGTGTGTATGTTGCTAATTTGAACAGTTTCCCTAATGCTAACAACTGTCATATGGATGTGACCAGCAAACCTGAAATACTCATCATGAAATACATCCAATTGGGTGTTGGATATTGATAGTGTTACAAATAATAATGGTGTTCCTCAAGAAGAAGTTTGGAAATTGCATATTTTTGCACTCTGCTCACCAGTTGGACCATAGAGCAGTACTTCCAGTGGGGCCAGGCCAGCCTTGCTGCAGTCCACAGTAAAGGTCTGTGGGACATGAGCTCGCACCCCACTGCCCAGTCCTGGGCCAGAACACCTCACCTTACTAGGATCCACCAGCTCCCTTACTGGAACTCGGAAAGGACTGCCTGCAAGTTAACCCATAATACGTTTAGTGCAAATAAAAATACAGTTGTTCAATTGTTCAATACAGTTGTTGTGAAAGTACGCTTTGGGTCATATTTGTAATACAGGTCAGGCTAAAAGAAGTCATATTCTACCTGGAATGGGCAAGCCGCCGAATGTGATGTTGACATCATAGTCTCCAGGAGTGAAGGGGATGTACTCTACACTGCAGCTGCCGTCTTTATTATCTTTACAGGACATCTTGGCCTCTGATGGACCTTCAATGGCCAAACCCAGGCCCCCTGTACCAGCACCCCTAGGGTTGGAGAGAGGGGAAAGAATAGAGAGCGAGTGAAAGAGAGAAAGAGAGAGCAGCAGGGAGGGAACAGGGATGAAAGGGAATGGTATTTTCAAAGGTTTCAAGAATGAACAAGGATTATGAAGTATATCCATCAAAGACTATCCAAATCAATCAAAGTCTGTAAAATGCTCTTTGGGTTGAAACTAATGTTATTACATCATGTACCTGGTCTCTACAGTGAAGCGGTTCGGTTTGTTTACCAGACCCTCCTCCAGTCCAGGTCCATACGCACGCACACGGCTGGGGTCACAGCCTTCCGTTACAGACACCCTGAATGGACTTTTTGGTACCGACACATCATCATACAACACCTCGATCAGGTGCACACCTACACAGACAGAACACATGGCTCACAACAGATACCTTCATTGCCACACATACACAAACAGCACGGTTGCACGAAACATGATTTCCTGTCAGTATGATGAATGACATGAAGCTGCAGACCAGCTGCAAACGTATGGCTGTAAAAAGAACCAGCTTGATGTGCGCAGAGGGAGATACTACACATGGTAAGGTCAAACCAGTGATATTTCCTGCGTAGCTGTGCAGAGTCTGAATCGATAGTGGTGCGATTGAGGATGTGCAGTTATCATTAAAAAACAGCCTGTCCACAACACAGTACATGCTGTCGCCCTCCTACTGCATCATTTCCCCCACCCCCACGCGATCAATAAAGGCTGCCATGCTCAGAGTACTGATGAGCAGTATGTGTGTGGGTGTGTTCATTTCCTTCCATCTATAACCTTTAAAATGCCCTTGATCAGGAAAACCAATGAGCAACGCTTTCCTCACACAACTTGGGGCTCACCTGATAAAGACTGGGTCAATAAATCATCTGCTAGTAAAGGAATGGTTGAAAAAATCTCATTTATGCATTTTTCAATTTACATTTACAGCATTTAGCTGACGCTCTTATCCAAAGCGACTTACAGGGTTAATCATATTACAGGTAGGCCAGTGTAGTGTTAGGAGTCTTGCCCAAGGACTCTTATTGGTGTAGCACAGCATAGTCACCCAGACCGGGATTCGAACCCCAGTCTCCTGCATGTGGTGGTGGTCCACTCGCCCCAGAAGTATGTGGCCAGCCAGGATCTATTTGGTGTAAGCACTGTGCTTATTTACATACATATGGGATCAATTAGGCTAACATTGTAATTAAACAATTAAAGTTCAACTAATAATAATCCATCCCTAGAACTTCTCTTAACCTGCTCGAACAGCATCCAGCTTTTTTTCTAAAGTCACAGAGACTTGTTGATGTGGTTTAGGTTACAGTTTGCCTGTGAACAATATATGAATGTATAACTTAGATGTTGTGTTAAATTTGTTTGCATATATCATACAAGCATATGGACACTTCACATATACAATTTCAGAAACTTTTTTTATGCCTAAAAAAGGATTGCTGATGTTCTACAGACTGACGCACAGTCACCTAGTGTAGAAAATGCACTGCAGCAACATTCAGCCTCATTTCCCAACTGATTTCTAGTACAAAAAGCTAATGTTAGCCTAATCTGTTAAAATGTTATGTTTAATGAGACATATCCAAGCATCCAAACATCTCTGTGCTAAAAAGTTCCAGAAATGGACAATTTAAGCCAAAACTGAGTTTTATTTTCCTGCAGGCCTTTTAGTGATAAGAAGGTGGGAGGGGCATAAGAAACCCATGTCCAAAAGCGTCCTTGGAGGTGGTTTGTATGAGCTGATAGAAGTTTTGGCTATTGACATTTAGGCCCAATCCCATTTCTTATTCTACCCCTTGTTTTCAGGTGGAATTACAAGGGGTAGTAGTTGACATCTTTCCCCTAGAACATGGAACAACCCCTAAGGAACAGGATGCATTATCTGTTGTCGTCAGCGGCAGACGAAAACATGTGTTCATTCAAAACTTCAGTTTTACACATCAATCACTCTAACAAGTCACCCAATAAAAAAGAGCACAAACAAAAACTACATGACTTCATTAACAGGCTAGTAGCGGTGCTCTGTAGGCGACCTTGCCAGTCTGCAGTGACAGCAGAGAAGGTTAAAGTTCAGCTCCTCACTGCTTAAATATATTTAGGGCATCATATGTCTTCAGAGAGGCGGATGACAATTATTTATTATCTCCACGAAGAATTCTTCTGTGATATGAAGCTGAACTTAACTCTTTAATCACCAGCTTCATGATCAGATTCCCGCATTCTACCTTAAATGGTGCAGCAACCTTATGTACCAGAACAGAACTGTTGCACCATTTAAGGTGGAACGGGAAGTTTCACTAGGTAGTGACCAAGACTACCTTTTTAACAGAGACAATACTCTTATTTATGGGTCTCTTTAGTTGCATGTGCAGCCAGCATGCCGATGATTCACAGGGCATTCCGGGAAATTTCTCAGAACACTCTGTTTGGAGTGTGCCTCTGAAAAATCTCTATTTGAAGGGCCATGTAGCCTTAACACTTCACCCTACCCCTCCGTCTCAACAACAATCGGGATAACCCTGCCCCTAGATGTGAACACAAAAAACAGAGGGGTAGGGCTAAGTGTTAAGTGCAAGGTGTGAAATGGGATTGGGCCTTGGTGTTTACTAGCAATGCCAGCCATAGCTCTAGTGCTAAACTAAAGAAGCAAAATATCGGTTTCAAATACATCCTGGCCAAACTATTCCTTTAAGCTGCCGCAGCTTTATCAGCCTCATCTTACCAATCATTTTACATTACTATGATGACTTTTCTCTTTGTCATTGTCACAAACCACCTGTTCCATTTCAACATAGGCCTGAGGACTATCCCCCCAAGTCGTCAGGGATTGAGAAAACCTAATCCAATGTAATTATTTAAGACAGCCGCACTCAGGAACAGAAGGCAATTTTGAGTAATTATACAGCTGTTCATTGGAGTTATCAGAAACCTGTCATTGTATTTAACCAATTACAATAATATCAGTCAATAAAGCACAATTTAAATAAAACTGCCTGTAACCAAAAACCAAATTGACTAACATTATCAGCTCTTTAAAATCACTAAAGGCATTTTTATACCGGTCAGGCCTTAACACAACTTCTCATACCTTATTTTAAAGTGCCCACGGGAGACTCAGCTTAATGAAAACAAGCCAATGTTGCCTGTAAATTAATGACTGCTACTGCAGCCGCACAGCCGTACTGCCCTCCAGCATTACGAGAGACGTTTACAAACTTTACACAAACCGCAGCAGTTTGTGTTATTAAATGGCGACGCACAGCTTTCGGAAAACATTCGTAAAAGAGGTACAGCATCTGCTCTACAGTTCACTGCTTCCTGCCTCCAGGGCTGTGCTCTGTGCCTTGTTCATCAAGCTAAGAGCCTGCCCATAGGCTGAGTCAGCAAAACCTGAAATGCAAACCAACTGACTGAATCCCCTTGATGATACTGCACTGCCACAGTCAACTAATACTATTTACAGACTCTATTAAAACCAAATGCTGCGGAAAATGCGTTCATTATTTCTCAATCATACATCAAACAAAACGTGCTGGAAAACCATGCTTGAACAAAACAAAAAGGAGAGGTTTTCACTGAGCATCGTACCATCCTCATAAGCAGTATACTCCACTCTGTAGGTGCCGTCCCCCTTGTCAGTAATATAGGCATCCGTGTTGGCCCCTGAAGGGCTAACAACGCGGGCTTTGATGTGGTTGCCCCCAGTTTTGTTGTGCGCACGGGTGTCCACGATGAAGTGAGTGGTGACTTCTCTAAGGACTCCTATACACATACACAAACATCAAAAGTTACTTCAACCATCAGGAGAGCTTTATTTTCAATACAGCAAGCTATAATTGCACCTACAGTGTTCTTACCTCTAGGTTCAACTCCTGGCCCGTAGACCTTTATTCCACTGGTGTCAACAGCAGGGTCCACCTGAACGCGAGCAGGGAACTTGGGCACAGCATGTCCTCCATAATTGATGGTGATGGTGTACATGCCGTGGAAAGGGGGGATATAGGTGATGGAATATGTCCCATCACTGTTGTTCTGGATATGGACTTCGGCCTGGGCTCCAGAGTCTGAGATGATCTCAATGGTTAGCTCGGCCTCCCCAGCCTTGGAGCAGTCCACTGTGAAGGAGGCAACCTCGTTGACCTTCCCCCTCTCCAAGCCTGGCCCGCTGGCTGTGACCTTGCTGGGGTCGAAGACAGACTGTACCATGGCTTTGAAGGGAGAGCCAGGGATATGCGCATCAGCAAACAGGATGTTGATGGCATACTCTCCAGGTTCAGTGGGCAGGTAGGACACGGAGCATGAGCCATCGCCGTTATCCTGGCATTCGATCTTGGCCTCACAAGGCCCCTCCACCGTCAGGCCCAGACCCCCTGTGCCAGCACCTTTGGTGTCTATTGCGAATGGAGCAGGTTTACCCACAATTCCTCCCTTCAGACCTGGACCGTAGGCTCGAACCTGGTTGAATGATACATGACATTTTTTTTTTATTATTATTAAAATTCAGGTGTATTCTGCTGGAGAATGATTTAGCTCATTGAGGTAAACTATGTAAGTAGGTGTTTACTGTATGGAGGCCTATACATATCCCACATCTACTACATAGCCCATTCTAAAAACATAGTTGAAGCTTGTGTTATACAGGCTCCATATTCACACACAGTCCTTGGACCCTACTAGCTCTCATAGCAGCTGCGACATTTCCCGCAAGTCAGTATATTCTACATCAGTTGGGCGAAGAAGAAAGACAGTAAGTCATAAATATGAATTAAAGAGTTGAGCGGATATAGCCATGTTTCCTTTCCTTCAGCTGTGTGCCATAATGTTGAACACAACTCTTTACAATCAATAAATGTTTGTGCCCCTGTAAGTCTTAATGCCCATTTCCTTTATCACATGGAGTATGCCCTGTTACACAAATCTCCAATTTGCTGTACTTGTACTTTTCACTGGAAGACGTGAAGAATGCAGGGTTTCCAGATGTGCTTACACTACCCCCTGTGGCCAAGCACACTCTGGCTAACCTCTCCCTGACAGATTAATTACAAACCACATCTTCAAGTTATTTCCTGAGGTGGTTACATGTTCTGCTATGTCGTATTTGCTTTAAGTAGCTCATCCGACAATGTGGACATACAAAACGGAACATCTGGCTCATGGATGCATCGTGGAAAACCTTGATAGGACAGCAATGACCTCATTGCTCGAGTAATCGTACCCTGAGTTAATTATGGGAAATACTGTAGTGAACGTATACAAACGAATTTCTCTGGAAAGTCTCTGGTAAAAGAGAAAGAACTCATGAGATTGGATTCAGTCAGGCATTAGGAAGAATGCAGTGACGATAAATACATGGCATTCATTATTAGTGAAGAAGATTGCTTGTTAATGAGCAATAACTGAGCTTCATGGGCTCCTAGGAAACAAAACTCAATTAGTGGCGCCTTAGGGAAGGTTAGTGCAGGTTTAGGAGATTATCTCACCCTCTCTAAGGGCACAAATGTTCAGCCTACAATAAAGACTGCATTCCATTAGCCCCATAAAATAAACGAACAGCAGCCGGATGCACCAAATTAACATAAGTAGCCGAGGTTGAACATATTTGAGTTTATGAGCTAGTAGAAATTTGAACAATGGCACAAAATCTGATTCTGAAGTAGCAGATTCAATGTAACCTTAATTTGAACTCAATGTAAATATTACTGGGTGCAAGATCAACCATAAAAGAATGTTCACATGTTAAATTTGAGAGATTACATTACATACTTTGACCACCACAGAGTAGGTATTATGGGGATCATTCCCAGCACTGTAGTGACACAGACATAGTGGTGGTGTGTTAGTGTGTGTTGTGCTGGTGTGAGTGGATCGGACACAGATGTGTTGACACATCAGTGTCGCTGCTGGACTGAGAATCGTCCACCAACCAAAACTATCCAGCCAACGGTGTCCTGTGGGCAGCGTCCTGTGACCACTGATGAAGGACCAGAGGATGACCAACACTGCACTGTTAAGCAGCAGATGAGTTATAGTCTCTGAATGTGCAACTACAAGGTGGACCAGCGAGGTAGGAGTGTCTAATAGAGTGGACAGTGAGTGGACAAAGTGTTTAAACACTCCAGCAGCACTGCTGTGTCTCATTCACTCACACCTCAACACACACTAACACAACAGGGTCAATGCAGTGCTAAGAACGATCCACCACCCACATAATACCTGCTCTGTGGTGGTCCTGACTAAAAGATCATTAAAGATAAGGAGGGTGGGGGGGGGGAGGTTGCAGAGAATCAGATGAACTACATTCTGTAATTGCATGTAGGAGGTGTACCTGAAGAAGTGGTTGGTTATGTACATTAAGTTCAAATAAAACAGGCAGCGTAACCCTTCAAGACACCACTTTAATTTAAACCACAATTTATTTGGATTTGTTTATTTATCTAGTCCTTCAAATAGGATCAGCATCAGTAATCAACTAACCACATGAAGTCTAGTTTGTGTAGTCCTGGAAGCCAGTCATTCTAATTGTCACCTCCCTGAAATTCTATGGGTTTAATCATTTAGTGAGGTCAAGAACATCCAGTCTGTACAAGAAGGAATCTGACTGCGATCCAACTGATATATCTTATCACAATCAGTCGAAGGAAAGTGCTGGCAATGACTAGCACATATTAAGGTCAAATATTTACGAATTAGTTCATAATTCAATTAAGAATGTCCCAGTTTAGTCCCCCGCCCCACCCTACAATCAGATTAGAGTCCTTTAACATGTATCAGTTGGTATTCAGTCTAATCCAATATTTGATTCTATAGATAAATTTAACAGCCACACAATTTAGGCACAACTGCCTGCCAATTAATACTACAGTAAATGACTTCAGCTGGACTCATCAGTTTACTCTGCGGCTCACTTTTTAGATTATGTTTTGGCATACTGTTCAGTAAGATCTAATGTTTGGCAGACACGAGCCGAGCTAAAAGATAGGCAGGTTTAATTAAGCAAACAGGGACTCAAACTCAACAAGTAAGTCAGAGCATACAACATCCCAGAAGGGAACAGAGCCAGAAACCATGAGACAAGCGAGGGTCAAAACCAAAACAATCCAATAGAACCAGCAAACAAGTTAAGGGGAGAACCAAAAGACAGAAACCAGAAACTCAAGCTAAGGAGATGCAAGAGAACCGCTCATTAAGTCAACAAGTGGCAACACCTCACAAAGAGTGAGTGCAAACATACTGGTATATAAGCAGGGGAAGACAACGAAGGACAGGTGACACAGATTAGAACTCAGGTGAGGCTGAACGCGAAAGGGGGGTCATGACTGGTGGAATAGCAGCACAGGGGTGTGATGTCTTGTGGAAATGACTAATGGGAGGATGTAGTTCGAGCTTTGGAGGGAGAGGGAGAACACAGAAGCGTGACTTAAGATTTGAGTTGTACTGTCCTAATTGATGATGACTATACGTAGTAAAATCATTGATATGTTTATGAAGTGATTTCTGTATTGCTTCTTTCTGGGGACTTGAAATAGCTGGAACAGCTGCAGCAGCCACTTCTCTCGTACAGATGATCTGATCGTCTTGAGTGGCAATCAGAATTCTATACATTACTGGTTTCAAATAAGCGACTCGTAATAGTCTTTACACCCTGACTTACATTCAGCCGGTGCGACCTGCTGCAGAACAGCATGATCTACTTGTTTACAAGCTTAGCCATATCTCTGCCATTTGTAATAGGGAAGAGTGACAGAATCACCATATGTGGTAAATTTATTGCGCTGGCCACAGACACTTTGGAGGTCGCTGAATTGCTGTGCTCACACTGTACCGCACACACTGTACTTCCTTCAGAGGGCTGTAAGATTCAGCACAGTGTGTGCTGTAGCGTTTGAGTTCTCTGCTCCCACGTTCTTCTTCACAAAGAGAGGTTTGTCTACTTCAGCCAACTCTTAATAAGTTTCAGGCCTTGGGCTTGTGTGAAGCTGCATTCAAACGATCCGTGACCTGTTCGAAATGTCACAGCGAAATCTCTCTACTCCTTCGGAGTGAAGATCTGTTAGCGGTCCATCACTGATCAAGGCATCTCAGGACATCTCCAGAGCCTCCTAATAAAACTTAACAGTGGAAATATGTCAGAGTTTAACTGCATGTTGCTTTTTGCAGATTCGCAGGCTTCGTGGTCATTTGCCAAATGCGCCATTCAGAACTCATTATGAAGTAAACAAACAGCTGTTATTTCGGCCCATGTTTGTGTTTTGTGAGGGGGCATCTAGAAGAATAGGATTTTCCATTAATATGGTATGAGGTAAACTCTAAAAATGACCTGTTTCGCATTTTTTCTTGGGACTACAGATGTGTCCATTTTCATTTGGACACATTGGGACAGCCGACAGCATGACTAACAGCATGATCAAATAGATAATGGGGTATATAAAACCATCCAAAGAATCTACTGCCTGTGCTCCCAGACACGCCAGTGTCACTGCTGGACTGAGAATCGTCCCCTGCCTCTAACCACAGGACATCAGATAATTCCATATGTTGACCATGCCTAACTTCTTAACAGAACAGGGTACATCCTATACGTTGATTCTTTGGCCTGAATGCCAGTCCATCCACCTGTTAGGACTTTAATATGTGTTAAATAAGGTGTTTACATGAATAGTGTTACTGTTACTCAGTAGTATTAGTTTTCTCACTATTGTACCATTGTTGACATAATCCAATTAGTGTCTGTAATCGTGGCTGTAGGGTCGGGTAGCTACAGTGATAAAGCCTGCCATTGCTTATGTCACATACGTGGCTGAGCGTGAAACTTGAATGATTCACATGTCTTACAGTGTCAAACCTACCCACTGGGTTTCTGTGTACAGTGTTTAGTATTTTGCCCAACCAAACTGGGGATCTTGCTGGCAATCCATTCTGAGAATTTGGCTATGACCCGTTAAACCTTTAGTCTCATCACAGAGGAGTTACCAGGCCCACAGATTCTGCTTTCTACTGCATGCCACCAGAAGTAAGCTAGTCGGGCACAAGAGGACCATTTGAGGACCAATAATGAAAGAGCCAACTGTGTTGTTTTCAATCACCATAGGGCCCCTCAATAATATATTATTATCAACAGTATATTATCATTAGTACTATTATTATGATTGGCAGTATTATTTACATTAATATTTATCATATTAATCAAATAAATATTTTTTTGTCATATGGCTCTCTCAGTATATTCACAAATTGTTGCTGGACAGCTTTTACAAACAGTGTGGTAATAAATACTGTATAATCTGAGCTTTCTTAGTACCGTGTTTTCTACCACTGTATAAGACATGAACAAGGTTTCCTGTAGTGTTTTTGTAAATGTGATTTTTTTTTTTTTTTTTACGAGTGAGGATGCAGACTCATTCTATACACAATTTGGACTAGAAAGACCTCATTACTCTTTAGGATTATAATAAAACATGTCTGATGTGTGATTTTGAGTCCTATTTATCAATGTAGTTCATGATTAAAAAATAAATGATAAAATATATATGCGCATATAAATTTTTTTAATTAATAAATTATGCTGATGAGATTTTTTTTTTCTTTTTTTCTTCCTAGACAATGTATAGATAGATAACCGAATCTTAATTATGATTTATAAGATTTACCTTAGAGGGATCAGGCGGCATAACCCCCTCCACTGTAAAGGGACTTCCTGGCACAGGGTTGCCATCATAATTGATGTCTACTTTGTAGGGTCCTTCCTCTGGGGGGATGTACTTCACCGTGTGCACTTCATTGGCTGCTCCAGACTCAACCTTGCATGGTATTGGCCTCCGAGATGGTGAGGTGATCTTTACATCCACTTTGCCTTGCCCACCTGCTCCACGCGTGTTAATGGTGAACTCCTGATCCTTCCCAACGTCCACTTCTGCACACAGACAAAAAGCACGATTCTTTAATATGGGCCAAAATACAACATCACAGTGACATTTACAATCACTGATAAAACAATGCTGATTTAAAATCTACCCTGACATATCATGAGATAGCAGTATGTGAACTGATTATGAAGTGCCGTTAACTCCGAGGATGGCTTGGGAATGAAAAAAGTTATCTATGAGGCTGAACACTAGCCAGCATGCTAATGGAAAAGTGTGGGTGTACCCAAGCTGTCCCCTAATGTAATTCACATGCTGCTTTCCCCATGGCTTTTGGTAAGTCAGTGTACAATCATGATTTAAAATATAACATTAAGAAAGCTGCTAAATAGATTTAGTGCAGACTTACTAGTGTTTAGTCCTTGGACTTTGACCTTACTAAGATCCAGTGGAGGAGCGACAGTGATAATGAAGGGACTTTTGGGGATGGGGTCACCTCCATGACATACAGAAATACTCATGTTGCCCTGCAAAAAACAGGCAGGAAGTGAGAGAGTAAGCATAGAGCAAGGATCTATTCATTCTGTGCCTTATGAAAAAAACTATTTGAAGTCATTTAAAGGTGAATATTTGTATAGGGAAGCTTTTTGAAATGAATTATTAAAAGAATGTAACATCATAATATTAATATAATGAACTGCATACATTTGGCACATCCTACCTACCTTATAAATAAAAGGTTTTAGCTCTCTTTTCTTTAGTAAAGTCTTCCTCCAAAACTAACTCAAATTAGCATAGGGATCTTACAACTGCAGACATAACTACCATCAGGTATTAGTCCTTCAGAGCCAAAAGGCATTAAGGTGATCAGGTGCTGCTGTGAAACTACTTCAAATACACTTTGGCACTCTAACTGCTTCATATCCATCAGTGAAAACAAGCACATAGACAGATCAGTGAGATGAGTCCTGAAGATATTAATATGGTTGTGCAAAACAAGTTGTATCCCTGCTTAATATATCCCGCTTCCCCCTTACCTGCTGTAGTGCCGTGTAGCGCACAGTATAGGAGTAATCATGGTTATCAATGATCTCAAAGTCACTGACAGCTTCCCCTTTAAGCGCCCCGGTAAAGTGCACCTCAGGCGTGGCCTTGCCTGCTCCTTTAGTGTAGACTGTGAAGTGGGTTGGCTTGCCCACCTCCACACCTGTGGACCATGGACACAACATGGGTCATTCTCCTAAAAGACCATTCTTCTATATATAGTCATATATGTCCAGAAATATATGACTATAAAAGCACCACACAGATTTTATTACAAGGAGCTCTTAATGATACACCAAAAAATTTGTGAGTTTATGCTTTAATGTTTTTAGTCTAACTCAAAATGTCCACATATATAAATCTCATAACTCATTTGTATATGTTTTTGCCTTTTTCGTTATTAATAAATCAGCTTAAATTGCTTTCAACTGTTAAATCTCTTTACTTTGGTGTTTTCCTTGTAAAACCAGATAATAAAATGTTTTGTGAAACAAATCCTGTATGTTTTCCTCCATAATGAGATAAAATTTTAAACACTATATTTTGCAACATCACATTTAAATTGTTCTATGTTCTGTTAATGAATAATTATTCAAATGGGTGATATTTTATTTTCTTAATCTTTTATTTGTCATATTTGTGGGACTAACTCATGGCAATGGCAGCTGTATGAGACTTTCTTTACTTTCAGAAACATAGGATTTTACCTGTCTTGCAGAGTCCAGGGCCTTCAGCTTTAACTTTATTAGCATCATGGGAGGGATCCGCTTTAATACGGAAGGGGCTAATAGGAATTTCCTACAGAGATCAATGGGAGAGTATTAAGACCATCATAATAAAATTCTAACAGATTCATAAACTGCCACTCATAAGAGTCAGACAAGCTAACCTGATCGGCGAACAGCACCATGATGGTGTATCGTCCAGGGCCGGGTGGAGTGTATTTGACGGTGAAGGTGTCGTTGTCATTTTTGATGATGTCGAAGTCAATGTCGGCCTCTGCAGGGCCTACAACTCCAGGAGCACACTTGATACCAATGCTAACATCTCCTACAGGGCCAAAGAGAAAAAGGAGAAGCACATTTTCAAATATTCAAAATAAAAGACATAAGCTGTATTTTAGTGGGATTAGTATTATCTAGGGAAGCGGTTTAATTAACAGTGATTACCAAGAATCTTTGTCATTTCAATTCAGTATCAATCTGCCATGTCCATAGTTTTTACAAGCCTGCTAAGTAATAATTACAGACTGAATTACTTCCTGAATTGATTTGGGGAGCACAGAGCTCCTCTGTAAAAATAGTCCTGCTCAAATCCACATCTCATTAATGAAATAACAACTAAAAACAGATGTACCTGAAGTCATATTCAAAGTTTGCCAGCTTCTTGTTTGGCTTTCTCATTCCACCTTAAATGGTGGAGAAGTTACAGTCTAGGATCTAAGACACTTATTAAATGCTGCACTATTTAAGGTGGAATGAGAAAACTGGCACAAGAAAACAATGGCCCTGTGTTTTCGTTTTTGTGACCTAAGGAGCTGAGGATCAGCTAAAGCAATCCTCACATTCATTGCAAGAAATCCATGGTATCTTTAAAGGCTGAATTACAAAGAGAGAAGAAAAACTAAAATTCAAAAGCATCTCCTCACAAAGCAGTGTATTAACTGTCTTGTGGTGTGGCATTTGGTAAGTTGAACTCACTTTACTAGCCTAATGCTAGTCTGTATGGCGGTTAGCCCCGCATTGTCTTGTTATTGTTGTGAAGTGTGGTGCCTGTCAAATAATGTTAATGTAAACGCCAATCAGAACTGATGTATTTTACATAAATAGCAGTCTTAAAGGCACAGTTACAAACTCTAACTGTTTATTGAAAAGGGATAAACAGAAACTGGTCAAAAAAGATTGGTACAGAAAACCACACCGACATCAGAAGAAATAAAACATATAATAAAATGTAAGATATGGGCCCTTTAATAAACATGGAACTAAACAGTAACATGAGGAGCAGCTGTTAGACATGTTGACCGACCTTGCCCAGCCTCGCTGCAGTCCACAGTGAAGTAGGTAGGTTCGTTGGCTTTCAAGCCGGTCTTCTCCACTCCTGGCCCATACACCTTCACATTCTCGGGGTGGCTGCCTTCTCCAATGGTCACCTAGATTTGGATCAAGTTTCATTGATTATGTAAATTCCCATGCAGCCTGTCATTCATATGCTTTATTATATTCTGATCACTACACTACTGTGTACAACAGTATTGAACATGTGAGTGTATTTCTGGTCAAATGGGTTTCATTATTTAAGACAACTACCGCTTCTGTTTTCATCAAAGCCTTTGAAAAAGTAAGAGTGAACAATATACTGGAACAGATGCAGTCTTTTTAGTATAAGACAGCCATATGTCTTGCATACGGGAGAGCTCTTACTCTGAATGGGCTGTTAGGGACATTGACTTCACCCCAGGTGATGATAATGGTGTGCTTGATGGGTTTTGTGGGGATGTAGACACAGAAGAAGGTGCTGTCACCATTGTCTGTGATCTGGATGTCAATGGGGTAACCTTCTGAGTCCTGAAGTCAAAAAGTGCATTTCAGAAAAAGAACATCATACACCATAATACAAAATTTCCATTCTAAAAGATTTGAAGAATCACACTGAAAATTGGTAATAACACATACATTTAACTACTAAGGTTTTATTTTAAGGGGCTGTAAGTAACTTTAAGTCATTTTAAGTAAGCTTCAGTTTAAACATAGTAGTATAGCAGACAGACAAATGGAGTCTCAAACATAGGGGTTGAACCAGTACCAGCATCATTGTGAGGAGGTGATGATAAGAATTAAGGGCCAGTACCTGAGCGTAGATCTTCAGCTGGCCCCTGCCTGCTCCTCGTGCATCTATAGTGAACTCTGCTGGTTTGTTCACAATGCAGCCAGTGGGTTCCAAGCCAGGACCATAGCATTTCACCTGCAACAAGACATTCAAGGCATTACTCTTTCTCCTCTCTATTGTTCTTTCCATATCATAAGCTTAGAATCATGAGGTTAAATCAGGCAAGTCAATCGAAATTATGTCCACATACTGAATCACTTTTTGCTGCTGTGGTAAACAGTCACTGTTGAGTCATTCCGTCTCTCATTCCTTCTTGAAAATGGCATACTAAGCTGCTAAGTTATATGTTAAGTTCTATCTGTAGTCCAGTCAGCAGAGCTAATGAATTTAAAACAACTATTCAAAATCCATGTTTGAATCATGTAATCAAGTTCAGCAGTATAAATTCTATAAAGCTCAGTAGCTTGGCTAAGAGAACCTAAGCTAAATAAGAATCGGTACTTAACAGTTATTTTCTAGCTTCTAGCTATTCCCAGCTTGGACTTGCATCCCGCTTCCTTCTCTCCTTTAGCTCCTCCATCATTACAAATGGTCAGTCATTAATCATGTAATTTCGGACATCTTTGGAGGTTATTAGTGGCTAGAAAATGAAATGTCAGAGATAGCTAGCTAACTCACCTTCGTTATTTAGCTGGAGCTAATGTCCAGAATATTACGCAAAAAAGACCAAATCTGAAAACTAGCTAGCTGCCGCAGAAGCAAGATGAATTAGCTAGCTAAAATATTGTCATTAAATTTATTTTAATTTTAAAACAACTAAATATAAGTAGATAGGAAAAATGATTGTACTACCTTCTCAGGGAAAACGTCATTGGCTGCAGGGAGGATGTGGGCCATAAAGGGACTGTCCTTAATATCCTCATCATCACAGATGACATGGACAGCATAGTCGCCAGGCTCCGTGGGCCAGTACAGAACGTCACAGGAACCATCGCCCTTATCATCGCACTCAATCTTGGCCTGTGACGGGCCTTCGATGGAGAATCCTAAGTAAACACACACACACACACATTGCTCAGATTTCACAACAAATCTGAGAGTTTTATTTGCACCCAATAAAAAACTTTGGGATGTATTTCTTGGTGCGAAAAAAAAAAACCCTTGGAGAAACACATACTGCTTGCTAACGTCAGGGAAGAGAATCCAGAGTTTATAGGCTTTCCTGCCTGCACTCTGCCACACTCACACCCCATAAACACTGAGTCTCAGGCTCCTGGGCCCCAGGCTGGACAGAGTATATGGAAAAAGGAAAATAAAAAGCAAATCCAGCCTTACCCAGAGTTCCCACCTCCGTGCCGATGGCCTCCACAACAAAGTCAGCAGACTTGCCCACCATGCCTGTCTCCAGGCCCGGTCCCCACGCTCTCACTTTCTGTGGTCCTGCATCCTCACTGACCACAACTTCAAATGGACTATACGCAAAGATAGACGTAATGAGGGCAGGGTAACACAGGGCTGCTTGTTCAGGCACTGTTCTTCGCTTTAAAGAGGAATGACTTTCCCTGATTTCTGCTTAATTCAGTCGTTAGGAATTTTCTTTTTAATTTAATCACCATGTTTTGTTTTTGATCAACTTACCAAGTAAAAATGATTCATAGTAGTGGTGACCACAACCAAAGAATTTAATACTTCACACACAGAAAGTTATTAACTGAAGTGTTTATAAATATGCTATTAGGTGCCCGTTTACAATTTTGAGATAAGGGTTTGGCTTCAATATGTTTGTGACAGAGATGAACATGCCGGGCATTATAACACAAACTATTTAATATTAATTCATTATTAGGACTATAATTTACCACTATTCAAATTTTGCAAACATAAAATATACAAAGCCAAAAATGCGTAAATTCACTGGCTAAAATCAATAGCTCAATTTGTGTTCTAGACATTGTGGTTCCCATCGCCACTACGATAAAGAAATCAAAGCTGATGTTAAAAGCTGAATGTAAAAACCAAAATGTTTTTACATTCAGCTACAGAATCAAGGTGATTTACAGCATTTAAAAAAAATCAGTGGAATTGTCCTTTAATGATAAATCACAGTCACTGGTGTGGATGAGCTCACCTGCGTGGGATGGCATGGCCGCCCCAGGTGATGATCACAGTGTATTTACCAGGGAAAATGGGGTAGTAGTCACACTCATACACTCCGTCACCCAAATCACGCACCTTCACAGGCTCATCTCCACCCTCTAAACATACAAACAGAACAAAAGAACCACATTAGAATTTAATATACCATCACTTTCAGAACAAAAACTCACACATGTTGCCCTTTTTAAAATTATTTGTCATTTTTGGTCATTTGAAAATTCACTTGCCATTACCCAATGGGCACTTCATTGATAAATGGACCAACAGAAATAGTTCAGAATTACTTAACTTGGAATAAAAAGCATTTTTCTTTTTTCCTTTTCTATTTTTTTAACTCTCATTTTAATTAAGTGAGGAAAATTTAGTTTTTCATTTTACTGATCACAAGATAACCAGTGCAGTTATTTCACTTCATTATTAGATTTGTGCATCGGTTTCAGGATTTACTTACTTGGGCCTTTGATGAGGACTCTCAGGTCTCCACTGCCCGCTCCTCTGGTGTACACTTTAAAATCTGCCACCTCCTTTACCCGCACTCCTTTGGGCTGCAGACCTCGGCCGATGGCCCGACACGCATTCGGATTACTCGCTGGTGAGTGGGAAAAGCGGTTAGACACAGAGAAAAGGCACGTATACGCACATACAGGGAGACTAACATACAGACTGACAAACATACATCAGACAGAGCTGCAGGGGTTTATAGTTAGTTCTGAAGTTATACTGGAGAAGTTAGGCATGGGCATTCACATGAACACAGCTAAGGAGTAAAACAATAAGAACATAAGAGAGATGTAGATATTCGGTCTTCACTGCGCTTTAAACTAATTACATTCATAAAAGAGGAAACTGTAACCCAGTGCTAGCTTTCATCTGAACTTTTATTTCTAACATCTGATACGCCTTTTTGGAAAGTGAACAAACAAAAATGAACAAATCATACTCTGACTTGCTGGAACATTCTGCAGTGCTAAATCGAGATCATCAAAGGGAACACTGTGGGCAAACAGGTCAGTCTTTCCATGAAGAATTAGTCATTAGCTGCAGTCAGTAGGCTGTAATGTTACTGAATCAGAACAAAATGGATTTATTTCAAATCTGCGGCTCTCTTACTGGGTTCCCTACCTCGCAGTGAATTTACTAATGAGCTCCTGCAGAGCAATAAACGGATTATTAAATCTAGTCACATGAAAGAGCAGATCAAACGAACAGTTCTTTTTGAAGCAACTCAAGTCAAACTGAAAAAGACAAGGACAAATAGACAGATAAGACTGTACAAGGGACGGTAGATAAGACCATTAGTACAATGCTGTTAATTCAATAAGTCGTGTGGCAACTTATTGTTTTTTTGGGGGGGAGATCATCCAGGTTAGATTCAGAGCATCCATGTTTTCTGTTAGTCGGCGGCAAAGAAGATATTGAGACTGTTCTGGAAGGCATGAATAGCAGAGATGATGACGACGATGATGATGATGATGATGATGATGATAATGATAACGATGATGATGATGATGACAGTCATGCTGCTTTACGACAAAGACGCTTCTCTCTTTCTCCCAAAACTAGACGGTCACTTTAACAACAGCCCCTTGATGCTTTCCATTATATTTTGGGATATGATGTTAGGCCAAATACACTGAGTTGCCATTTTATCATACAGGTGCACTTCATAGGTTTACATTATAACTGGTGATGTTTGTTTATGGACTAATGAACAGCCATCCTTTGACCCATCCATCAATAATAAAAACAATCAAAGTAATATTTAATTCTGAGAATGTGGCAGCAGCTTATTTTTGAGAGCTTGGGCTATGGCTTCAACATGTTGTGGTAGTATGAGTGAAGACAGATTGAGGGAGGGGAAAGAACTCTGAGAACTTGGACTGAAGTTTGGGCGGTTGCTGTCTTTTGCTGGAAGGCTGAATCCCTGGCTTCAAGATTGTGGTAGGACAGATAAAGGGAGGTGATGAAGCGATGGTGGGGACTGGGAAAACTTAAATGGGAACAGAAGGTGAGTATGTCAATTTATAGGGCAGTAGAATGAAAGAAGGAGAGCTTTCAGGCATAGTCCTCCTCAAACACTTCAGTTATTCCATAATTCCATTAAATCTGTGGCCAGAAGAGTGGGGGTGTGTGCAAACCACCCTAACCGTTTTTAAATGTTGGCCACAGTGAAACGTGGTGCATAGAAAATGTGCTTTCAGTGTTGCTGTCCTTCCTTCCATCCTATTGCTGAATGTACTTTTATTTTCATCCTCTGTACTGACTTTCTCAGACTAATGCTCCATCCTTTTTAAGCCTTAATCTGCCTCTACATCTGGAGTGCTGCGCTATGCACTTTAATATACATATACAGCTACACATATTGTAAGGTCTACAGGTATGTAAGGTATTGTGTGTGTGTGTTTGTGTGTGTTAGGATGTGTGTGTACCCTGTGTGTAATGTTGCTAGTCTCTGTGCACCGTGAGCTACTGTAACCAAAGATAGATTGCTTGTATGTGTGAACATACTAAAGCTTGATTCTGTTTTTTTTCCAGATGACCATGCAAGCCGGTTCACGGCTTTTTAAGCACTTATTATTCTTTAGCCTAATCAGAGTAATTACAACAATAATAAATCTTTAAGCATGTAAGATTACAAATCTTACAAATCGTCGCTGTCCAAAGAAAAACAGGTATCTCGAAAATGGCAACTTTACAGGAGAGGCCAAAAACCCCATTAATTTGAATGGAAGTCAATGGAACCAGACGTCTTTCCAAGCAGTTTTAGGCCATTTCTGTTGGTCCATTCTTCAGGAAATTTTCACACAGTGTAAACAGCAGCTCATGTGATCAAATGAGTAGTAAAAAAAAAGAAAAAGTAAAAGTAAAAATCAACAAAAATGGAGATACCTGTTTTTCTTTGGACAGCGACGATATACTGCTTCCAGCGGAACACACACACTGACATGCCACTATGCTGACACTGTGCTAAGAATGCTCCATCCACCTACATGTAATATCTGACTATGGAATGAGATGGAGGGTGATAAGAGATCTACAAGTCAGATTTACAGCTCAGAGCAAAAGTTTTTTGAAATTTTAAATTCAATGAAGTTGAGTTTCACTTCATTAACAAAACCAACAAACCATGTCATCTGACCAAGGGCACCCAAACTGTTGCATACGACTATTTATGATTCGATTCCCCATCGAGTGATTGTAGACACAATAATTATTATCTGTCCCTAATAAATTGGCTACTCAGTGTATTTTGTCACAGGCTAGTCAGGTAAATTGTATTGAGGAGGAGTTAGGTTGGGAAATTAAGACTTGTTTAGAAGGATTACACATAAGAAAGCATTAGAGTATTAAAATATCAAATCCAGACCAATTGTAGAGGCCATGCTGTTGTGTTGTAGAGCTGTCTGCCTGTTGACCTCTCAGGATTAACAAACAGAGCGATTTGTGAAGGTGATCGTCCAGCGATGGCTTTCTTTTTGAAGAGTTAGACGACACTAGCAGCCAAGACTAGGTGTTATCTATTTTGACCTTCTTACACATTCTCTCTCACGTGCACTCTTCCACAGACACTCCCACACGTTCCATTCCCTCCCTGCTGAAAGCTTTATGCGGGGGTCTGCTGTATACGGCCAAGCGGCAGCACATGCCAGACAGCTGAGAGGACAAGGAGTAGAGGGACGGAGTGTCTAGATGGACACACCAGGGAGAGGCTGATTGGAGGACAGAGGGATAGGGAGGGACAGGGAGGGGAGGAAAAGCGACCAAGCTTCTGCAGGCATGTGCCGCGCCCCAGCAGCCCTTACTAACTTGGTCGCCTGGGTTTGGGCGGCGTTGGGGGGGGCACTTTGGTCTTGGTCTTTTCGGAGGGCGGCGTGCGAATAGACTGGGGGATTATCTGAACCGGGGAGCCGGCTGGCACGCCGCTCGGAGGAGCTAGAACAACACACAGGCGAAAGAGAATAATACAGGAACATGTCTCATCATGTGTGCGTGTTGCGGAGGGGGAGGCCGGCGCCGAACCCCCGGACCAGAGAACACAGAGACCCCCGGAGACAAAAAAAGAATTAAACCACATTCCAGCCTTGACATGAGACCAAAGGAGGGTCTCTCAATCACATTCAGCAACACGCAGTCTCTACATACAGTCATTATCCACAGGATTAGTGCACAGATCACTATTAGACCTGCAAAATATTTCTATTAGATACTGCAAGGGCTCTCAACCTTACTCCACGTCATTGCTGCCTTCACTGTATTTGACAAGGCCAGCTGTGATTTACAAATACATTATACCCTTCATATAATCATATACTAAAAATGTTCTGTTTAAAGGACCCATATTCAATACTTCCCTTATGTTATATTTTGAAATCTATTAATGAAGACTGAATGTTATTCCATGAAAGTGGTGTGTCTCTGTTCCCCCTTTGCTTAAAATAGACGTTTTTCATTTTTACCTTTTAGAATTAGTCTGGTTTTCTTACTGTGACATAGTATGTATATATGTAAGTAAGCTGGTTCATGTAAATGAGCTCTGTTCTGATTCGCTGCCTGGTATTGTGCCTCATTCAAAAGGCTGAAACCTTTTTTTGAAGCCCAGTTTCAGTACATAGACCATACGGATTCTCAAATAAATAGAACTCTGTGAACATACTGCATCAAAGTCTTTTATTTTAATCTTCTTAAACTTCAATAATTTGGGTCCCTTAAACATAACAGTTCCTTTCCACGATGGCAACAATTGCACAGGGTTGCTGATCTAATCAATGTCGGCTCTAAACTCTGACTGAGAAATCTGGGTTAATTGCAAAGGTGCTAAGCTAATAGCTTGAGAGCCCTTGATTTACAGGTTTGGGACTTGGGTAAGGTAAAAACTTTAGATTACAGTCATTAATAGATCAGTATTAAATGATATTTCAGGACTTTAAGACAGTCTCACCGGAAAGTGGTTCTTACCCTCTGAGATATGGACAGTGAAAGGACTTCTGGGTATCTGCTGGCCAGCAAATGTCACATAGACAACATGAGGACCTTCCAGCACAGGGCCATAAGTGCAGCGGAAAACGCTGTCCCCCTTGTTTTCTAGAATGATCTCCACTGTGTCTCTACGGCCCTGAGAGTCCACGATGATCACACCTACATCACCTGCACCCGCACCTGAGAGGACACACAGGTAAATGAAGCAGGCTACATTTTTGTAAAGAGCTTCATTTTAGATATGCAGTGCTTACTTTAGCATCCATACTCATTTATGACAAGCTAAAGAAAGTGACTCAGCCTTCCTGGTCCCCTACCTGCAGTGTAGATGTCAAAGTATGTTGGCTTATTGGCCATATTGCCCACCGGTTCCAGACCTGGGCCTCGAGCTTGCACCTTGTTGGGGTCTCCTAGAGCTTTGGACACATTTACTAGGAAAGGACTGTTGTTAATGTCCTGCCCAGCAAAAAGCACCTTTACCTGGGGACAGAAACAAGCAGCATCTCCTGTCAGATGTGTAGGATCTGGCCTGTTGCAATTAGTCAATTAGACATTTGGACATTCGTGCCATAATAAAATATATATTAAGATCACTCAGTCAAAGTGTGTGTCATTTATTCTAAACAGACTATTCCGATATGGACATTTTCTTCTATGGCTAAATATAATTTCTCACCGTTTTTAGATTAAAACTGACTTCTGTATACTTGTGTACTTGTATCCTTTGTGCACTTCAGAGTTCAGGATGCCATCAATGAACACAAGCTCACCATCACCATTGTAAGACAAACAGACTCAGACTTTGACGTTTAAACTTCTGTGCTTTACAGAACACTTAATGCAGTTCGGTTGGAATTCTTCTTCAGGCCTCTACCACACTAAGAATCATTATTGTTTTTAAAATGGTGATATGTATTCCTATCAGCTGCCTTCGTATGCACTATTGGCAACACCTTATAGGCACATCTATACAATAAAAAAGATTTAATTTTCATGGTGGGTACCTTATGAAGTCCTTCCACTTTGGGCAAATAGACAACAGAGTAGCTCCTGTTCTTGTCATTGTTAGGGATCACTCTAGCCTGGTAGAAAAGGAGACAGAGGACAGAGAGTGAGCTGGGGGGTCACCATGCATCTTCACATACAACACATTATGCTACATTATGTGCACTGAACAGCTGTAACTAATATAAAAAAAAAAACAATGTAGGACTAACGATAGGGAGCCTGTAAAAATAAATATTTTAATTAATTTGTATTTTTAGCAACAGCAAGATTTTCCCTTATGCTCTGTAGTTTATATTTTAAAGCTGATTTACATAAGGATATAAACTTGTTGGCTGCCATCACCTTTTATAAATAAGAGCTTGTTTAAGCTTGTTTAAAACCTCAGCAAAATGAAATCATGATATATGTGTATCATTACAGCTTTCCCATGTTGTCTATTCTTAGCCTTGATGACAGTCCAACTAGAGCTAAAGGTTTGTAAAACAAAACTGTGATTAAATCTCAAAGGTGACCTCTTCTGTATGACCCTCAGGATCCTCGATGTACACCAGAACCTCTCCAAGCCCCGCCTCCACTGTCTCCACCACAAACTCAGCTGGCCTTAATACCATGTTTCCTCTGGGCTCAATGCCTGCAGAAAGGCAGGGATACATGCACACAGGAAAGAAGGATTGAGAGACCCGACACGATGGTAAACAAAACAATTCACCAGAAACTGTCCCTCACCAGGTCCGTAAGCCTTGGCCCGCTTGGGGTGCAGAGTTTTGGAGCGCAGCGGGGCTCCTGGTTTCAGTTTGGCTTTGGGGAACTGAGATAAGTAGGTCATCACAGAATGCTCGTCCACATTTGGGTCCACAATCTCTTCAGGAGCAATCACCTGCACGGGACAATGGTCAAGAGGTCAAAGGTTAGGTCAGAGATTATTTGGCACCAATATATGCATACCAGGGCTGTGCACAGGTTCCTGAGTGCACAGTTAAACTTGGAGGTTACTGAAATCACTATTTGGTTACTGCTTTTATCACTGGAACACAGAATAGATGTACAGGCTAACAATTCACTGAAACATCCCTCATATTTGTGAGTTACTGTATGTTATACTGTACTACAATCAAACACAAGTGCCTAAACATGAGCTTGTTGACAAAAACATGGCAAGGAAATGACTGGGAGAGCAAAGACTGAACAGCTTTATCACTAACTTGGTTAGCCCCTCTAGCTAAGTTAATGGTAACTACGTCCAGAATTGAATCTATTCCTTATGCCTTCTCATCGCCTGAAGGAAAAACACCTAACGTATGAGAAAAGAAGTTCTCCTTAGCATCCAACACGAGACTAGTTAGTTCATCTCATCATTCAGTATGAAAACCTACCCATGAGCCTCAGCTATTTTAAAGAAAACATGTTGAAATATGGAGATCATGAAAATCCTGTACAACTCCTGATAAACCTTCCCTGCAGGTATCTGGGTATGTCCATTACAGATACTCGACCATCAAGGGAATCAAGTCTATCATGTGTAGTCAGAATGCACACCCTTACTATATTCTTCTCGTTCCTACAAACAAAAATGTTCAAGAACATAGAAAAGTGTTTGCCCTCCAGTTTAAAACTGACTCGAGCAGAAACAACATCAAAAGACACTTCACTTTCAATCAATGCGCCTGTCATCAGGCCTACAGTTTCCTGCCACAGGTAGAAACATGCATGGATGGTCTATGAAGGGTGTTGAATAATTCACTGAGCCTAATTGGAAAGGGGATCCATAAGGAGAGAGAGAGAGAGAAAGTGGGAGTGTGTGTGTGTGCGCAGATAGAGAGACAGAGGGAGGGAGAGAGACAGAGGAAGGAGGGAGAGGTCAGAACCATCTGGCAGGCACATTTGACTCCTATTAAAAGAAAGAGAACGAATGCAGACTGCTGTGTGTCATTACAGCTCTCTGAATTACAGGTGCCCTCGCTCTCTTATCACACTCACACATACACAGACTCACCAAAACCAGCACTAAACTTCACGTGTAAATGAGAGGAATTGTGTAATGACTTGAGAAATTCCAAGGTGCTGTCATAAGAGCTTGTTCGTGTTAATGCTCATTTAATTTAATGTGCAAGTCAAACCCTCTCTAACGGTGTCCGGTCACGAGCCTTTTTAATTAGGCTAGCTTGCCAAAGCCTAATCACCACCCTTTTATTCTTATTGTTTATCTTCTATTTATTTTAAAGACTTTCCTACCCAGGCTACAAAACTGTTCTGGGCTAAATCTGGCCCACATTTCCCAATTTCTTTTGGCCCACTTGCCAGATGGGTTGACCGCACTTGAGTGGACCGCTACCAGTAGCAAGATGTAGGCCACATAGGTACGACATTAAGCCACGCCAAAAGAAGGCATCTGTGCCAGAAGTGGACTAGAAATCTTTTGGGGTCTAAACTTCCTCTACTGGCTGGAATATTATCCAACGGAACACTGAGCACGGTTGTAAGTCGCTCTGGATAAGAGCGTCTGCTAAATGCCTTAAATGTAAATGTAAATGTGGGCCACCTTTGGCTCACAGCAGATTGCCAGTGCCGACAGTGGGCCAGCAGTGCCATATCTTTGCCAGACGTAGCCTACATCTGCTTGCTATCTGGGTATTATTCTCTTTTTTTTTACTTCTGCACCTCCGCACAGATCAGCTCACTTTTATTTTGACCAGACAAATTTATTTTGTTAGCCGAATGACCATAGAACAACTGACTAGTTGCTTCTGTTTATTTTATTATACACTCATAGAAAACTACTTATTATTCAAATATATCATTAAACCTCAAAGAAATAGCAGCACAAATAGTTGCAGCCAGAAAGGAATCAACTGACAGAAAGTGTTGGATTGGTCTGAGATCGTGAGACCTGCAAATGATTCCAGTTTTAACTGCACATGCGATGTAAGCAAGGATGGGCCTTATCACTGTACCGGACTGACAAAAAAAAAAGAGCCATGATTTTGGGCATTTAGCAGGCACTGATGCTCTTTATGAGTCATCCTGCTAGTGCCAGCACCATTGACAGGCGACTGCAGACCATTATGACGACAATCTTTAACACCACGCCAACTTCACCAAAGACTGAAATGGTGTCGTGCCAGACTGTCATGGAGTAACTGGCAGCGGGTCATGCTGAGATGTCAGGAATGTTGCGAAGCCATACTGAGAGACGCTACTTACATTTACGGCATTCAACTGACGCTCTTATCCAGAGCGACTTACAACGTTAATCATATTGCAGGTGGGCCAATGTAGTGTGAGGAGTCTTTCCCAAGGACTCTTATTGGTGTATCATAGCATCACCCCGACCAGGATTCCAACCCCAGTCTCCCACATGTGGTGGTGGGTTCATGGCGGGTAACAGAGTTATCCACCGAGCTACACCAACCACCTACACCCACCACTTCTGTATGTATAGCTCAATAAACATCGCACATATCGGTCAAAATTGATCATAATTTATTCTTCCTTTTTATCTTGATTGTATATTATCATCATTCAGCATGTGCCTGTGGGGAGTGGATGCATATTTTATAGTCTAAGGTGCTGAGGTAATGATTGTGATCCAGCTTTTTGGTTATTTGCAATGAATATTGGGTAAACCAGTGCTTTAATATTTATATTATTTAAAAGTGAGTTTCTGCTGTATATCTGCATTTAAGAAGAACTATTTCATAATTAACTGACACATTATAAAAAACCATGAGAATATTACAGTCAGCATTAGTCAACAATTTTGCTAGAATTACTAGGGTACAAAAGTAAATTCTAATATACAAAGACCATATTATTTTATTGGTTATCAGAAAATTTAGTCTCCAAAGATCAGCATCTGTATCATCCACATTGAAAGTTTTTCATAACCAAAACAACTTTCTATGCATTGTGTAGGTAGTGTAACATTCCTTGGCAAACCAATGCAAAGTTTGTCCACAAAATGTACAATAATTTTTTTTACATAGATTTCTATTAGTAGACATTGTTTTTGTGAGTCACTGCGGCTCTTCTCTCCACTCATGCTTCTCTTTCACACCGTGCTGTTTAAGTGGCTGCTATATTTAACCTCAGGTTTTAGGGATAAGGGCCTTCTGGAAATAGTGCCGCATGGTATTTAGCACAGCCGCAGAGAGTGCTGGAAGAGACACAGCCAGAAAGAGAGGAAGACAGACAAAGAATTCACCCACCACCAAAAAGGCTAAACTGAAACTCTTGTAGCAGGGCAGTAGCTCATTGCATGCATTCCAAAAATTCCCCCCTTTCTCTGGAGGGAAATGACTAAACTCTCCCTGAACCAGACACCCCACTGTTCTGTTTTTACTGAGTGATTTCATTGTGTAAAAGATGTATGTAATGGGAAACGGGGAGTATTTAAAGAATATTAGAACTATAGAGATGCATGCAGATGTTTTATCAACACTGGTCAAATTAAATATTCAAGTGAAAATAGGTCCTCCACAAGGAACAAAGCTACATGTGGCATTTTTCTTCAAATGTACCCTTTTGATTTCCTTGCTGGAACAAACATACATGAAAATAGATGATACATATCAAATGTGCCAAAACTTTTGCACAGGCCAGCATGTTAAATACAGTAAATAAACAGTAACCGGGTAAACATGCAGACGCTGGTTCTTTTCAGAGAACATGCAAAATTTTTGACATCGAAAATCAATAAAGCATGTCATTAGAAACCAGGCCTGCCTAAACTCTTACGTATGACTGTATATAGACTTTGGCTTATAGAATGGTATATATGCCAAATCCATGATTAGTGGTTTTCAAGTCTAATTGAAAAATAATTTTTGGGGGACAGTCGTGGGCTGAAGCCTTATTGAGAGAAGGGTTGCCAGCTTGATTCCCTGAACCGCCAGTAACGACTGAAGTGCCCTTGAGCAAGGCACCTAACCCCCAGTTGCTCCAGGCAAGTGTGCTCACTGCTCCCTAGTGTGCGGGTGGGTGTGGGTGTGGGTGGGTGCGTGTGCGTGTACTGTGGGTGTTTTACAGGTGGGTTAAATGCAGATATAGAATTCCCCTTTATCCAGAATTCCAGAAATAGAAAAAATGAACTCGTGATTCAGAGAATGACTGGCCCCACCTAAATGAATAAAATCAAAAACAGGATTTATTAACACCACGCAAATAAACATACTCCAAATCATAGTAACGTTAGGGCCAGAAATCCATACACTTTGTGTTCCAGGGTATTTTTACACATAATGCAGACCAGATTTGTCCGTGATACAGGGTCGTGTAACACTTGCCGCCCACACAAACACAGGCACACAGGGTCATTCAAACCAATGAGGCAAGTGAATGAACAAATTAACTAATCAGGAGCTTTTAGCGAGAGAAGGAAAACCTGTGGAATATGTCAGTAGCACACACTCGCACAAAAAACACTCTCATACAGCACAGCTTTCCTCTTACAAGAAACATGATGTCATGTTTTCCTTCTGCAAACTTCAAATTCCTGCTTATGCTTTCCTATGCCAGACAGCCCGATCCCTTCTCAGGGAAGTGTTTAGTAGGAGTTCTCCTGATGCTGTACAGTTGAAATGTTAAGGCTACACAGTATGAACATAAAAGGTGTTGTTCTATTAAGCTATTCAATATCACTATGATGATACGAGAAGCAACACGTTTTTTTTTTTTAAGTGCTCCTCTGACTGGACATGCCACACGCCTTATTTTGTTTTGCTGTGTGAGCAATGTGACTAACCTCTCCCTTAAGCAACCACAAAATTACAAAAGCACCAGCTATTACTATCCTACTATCCAAAACATGGCATAAACCAAAGCACACCATACAGAACTGAATAAATGAAGTAAATACAGTTACTACAGTAACCACTGAACGAGGTTGTCAACCAGCTGATTAGCGCTGAATGTGAACAGCCCCCTCTTTTTAGTAGCTCTGTACTCGCAGCTTACCTATGAACTGTCATGCCCATTCCAAATGGCTGTTCTAGCATCTCCACCAGCACCATTTCTCATGGCAAATATCTTTATTAAATATAATTTCATATCATGATATAATTGGAAAACCCATCTGACTTTGTACTGTAGTCAATAAACACTGTAACAGCCATTATAAACTACACTGTCAAACTAACACACAGTTGAGTCACATTATTATTACTTCCTGCTTGGCAGCGTGTAGCTCATGAGGGAAGTCACGTTTTTGTGACATTCTGGGGGCCCACTCATCCATGTGAAAGGTGCTCTCAACCGATCTGGGTATAAATCCATCCTTGCAGATCACATATACCCATACAGGCGGATGGGATCTTCAACCAAGACAAAGCGAAATGTCAGATGGCTAGAATTGTCTGACATTAGTTGGAAGAGCATGTCCAAGACCTCCAAGTACTACCCTGGCCCCCTAATTCCCTAAACTTGAACCCAACTGAACATCTGTGGGACCACCTTAATTTTCATGTTGGCTCTATGAATCCTCCCACAGCAGCTATGGAATGCTGGGACAACCTATCCGGACAGATACCTGGGACAACCTATCAGGACCTTACTGAGTCAATCCCAGCCCGTCTAGATACAGTCCTTGCTGCACACGGCGGTTACTCTGGATATTGGGACATAATAATGTGACTCGATTGTGTAAAAGTGACAAAGAAATTAAACATCTGTGTGCGATGTTGAAGACAGTGTAAGATCAGGCATGTGCTGCCCACCTGAGGCACGCCAAGCCAGTCGTCAGCCTGCTGCATGGCCTCCCTGGCGTTCTCCACCGGCTGATTCGGGTCCCACATCTCCCAGTCGGGGCAGAGACCTGAGAGAGAGGGAGAAAGAGAGTTATTGCTATGGTCAACATTTAGACAGTCATCATTCCTTTCAGTCCCATAACATCCTCTGCCACTGCGTCAATCCAAACAAACAAGCTAATAGAGCTGTGGTGGTTTGCTTCACAGTCAAACAGACAGATCATCTAAATAAACAGTGGACCGGCAGCTACACGTTCTTTTGGCAGTTTAGCAATGGTTAAAAGGCACTTCCATTACGGGCTTAAGATTCAGAAGCTCTTGAAACGCAGACACTAGAGAGGCTGCTATTAAGGCCTAACTACATTTAAGTCTATAGGAACAGACTGCTTTACTGCACAGACTGCACTTTTTGCCCATACCCTGGTGTTTCAGTTTATCACTTCTCTATAAAGACCAGTATTATTCTGTTTATACTGAATGTGTACACTGTGTTTATGATACATTTATACTTAATTTGAATCTATAATTGGCTGCTGTTGCACCGTTCTGTCATTTGCACTAATACTGCATACTGTACAGATGTTCTGCTCCTTTACCTTTCAGACTTATATAGCATATATTGTAAAATTTCTTAATTCATATACATACATATATTTTTCTTCTCTCTATTTTTTTCCTTCTTATTTAGTACTTAGTATTTATATTGTAATTGTTTAGTATTTAAAGTCCAGGAGCTAGTGCAGAGTATTTCATTGTACAGTGCAACTGCTTGTTTCTCTGTGCATAGAACAAAATAAACACTTGCACTGAATCGAACAGTTAACAAGCAGCCAAGCTGACCCACTATACACACTGCTCTACACCTGAACACCAATTAAATCATGAGTTATTCAGACTTAATACAGAATCCACTGAGCAAACATTTTCCCATCTCTTTATCTCTGCTGCCTCTTACATTCCATCCCGGTTAAGGGGTCCAAGCACTCTTAAGTTACCCAACAGCTTCCTTAAGAAAATCCAAGGTTCTATCTAGGGTCGTATTAAAAACAGAGGTGTGAGGTTATTGGACACTGGATAACGGCCTGGCAGAGTGTGAGATCGGGTGAAACTAGAGACCCTCAAACCACGAGACTAAACCGCTGCTGCCAAATCCATATATCAGAAACAGCTTTGTGCATAGCTTGACCCTCTGGAGCTCTGCACTCAAACAGGCCTGTTATTAGTTAGAATGGCTCACCTCCGGCTGCCAAAACTGATAAAACTGGAGGTTTTTCATGCCTAGAGTGGTATTTAGGTCCAAATGGGAGTGGGGAAAACAATATTAATGCACTTAAAGTAGAAAAAATATAGAATATGTAAATTAATAGGGAAACTGAAGGCTTAACTAAGCCACACTTCTACCTACTAACTTGTTATCCCTGCTTTCATCAAAAATTAAGGGAAGATAAGTTACTTAAATATAGTAAACTGGTACATCACATTAAAAACTAAATGGACAAACAATAGGTGTTAGTTTGACAGGATGTACAAAATAACCCCTGGTATTCTTGGGGAGGGGGGTCCAATGTTGGCTCCCATGTTGACTGGATGACTACTAACTCACTCAACAAAGTGGCAATGATGCTTCAATGACAACCAAATTGATGGTCACACTGTTTTCCTTCTGTAAATGTTATTTTCTGTTTTTTATAATGTGTTCTTCCACACTGAGATCTTAAACAGCTCCTGTTTTCTCTTCAGGTTGAGAAATGAGCAACAATTCACCCTCTTCACTAATCTCTTAGGAAACAGGGTGTGTTTCAGTTTACAGTTGTTAGGCTATGAGAGACCCACTGTGTGGACCAGTTGCTACAGTTATTAGTTAAGAATTTCAAAGACAGAAGCTCACTGACTGGCATGAAGCAGCTGAACAATTACCTTTCACTGGCTTGCATTTACATTTACAGCACTTAGCTGACGCTCTTATCCAGAGCGACTTACAAGGTCAATCCTATTACCTGTAGGCCAATGTAGTGTTAGAAGTCTTGCCCAAGGACTCTTACTGGAGTAGCACAGCATAGTAACCCAGACCAGGAATCAATCCCAAATCTCCCACATGGTGTGGCAGCTAAGTGACAAGTGGTGTTATCCGTTGCGCCTTTGTATATGTGTGTCTATTTAATGTTTTTATGACGGACAGCATCATATTTTCAGGGACAGCCCAGAGTTTGGATGTAATTGGAAATGCAGGTAAAGAAGAAGAGGGGTGGTGGTGGGTGGTCGTCCTATTGTGCAGACTGCTTGCGCAAATATGCATGGAAGAGTCACCAAAAGGAAACATTCCCTGCAACCTCATTCCTCTTAATACCTCATACACAACCTTTAGATATAGAAGACGCATTCTGGAAATGAATAATGAATTGAGACTCTCTGGCCACAATTGCCAAAGGCAGTTTGATGTTTTACCTTGCTGTGGCAGTAAGTAGCAGGTTTTCTATTCACCAGTTTTTTTGCACATGTTACAAAAAATGCAAAAAAAGCTCACGGAATGCAAACGCAGGAAATTTGAAGAAACAGCCAAATGCAAAAACAGCTTTTATGCTAGGATGAGGTGAAAAAGTCAAGATTAACATTAAAGCTGAAATAAGAAAAAAAGGTGATGGGTTAAGCCTTTAGTCTCATGATTCCATTAGATCTGATCTTACATAATACCTGTCACACTTATGCCCACCACCTTCCAATAGACAAAAGAGCCCAGCTCATACAATGCAAAGGCAATTCCATTACCAGTTGGTATTGGCTGACTAGTGACTGGAAACGATTCACCCTACAGATGGTCTGATCAAGTTTCCTTTAATATTTTGAATGTTAAAAAAAAATCCAAAGTGCATATGAGAAATCGCTTGGTGACCCAAGAACTGTCTGCTGCATTTGAGTTCCCAGATTCAGGGTGGATGTCACTTGTGCGGCACTGAGAAATTTAACGTCCTTATTAGGTGGGCCACTGCTTGTCCTGCCCAGCCTACCGCATCTATAAACAACATGGCCAAAGACAGCAAATGCTTGTTAATTTTTATTCAAACAAAATCTGCCAATTTGGTTTGTTTAGATGCAGCCAATAATCAGTCATGGCCGCCTAAGTCATCTAAAGTTTCTTTGCATATCTGTAGTAGATAAAGATCTAATTTACATTTTACACCTTCCAGAAATGTATAAATCCATGAAACGTTTAAGTAAAAAACAGCTTGTGGCTCAGGAAACATGGCTAAGTATCATAGATGCCCTACATATAGGCTAATCCTGGTAGCGAATGAGACTCAATCTGTCAAGAAATTGAACTGAAAAGAGGCTGGTTTCCTTTTAAGGCAAGCACCCAATAGCACATTTTTAAGTTAATCACCTGAAAATGATCAGTGTCTCTAGGTGTACAGGTTCTGGGTTTGTGTTGGACCAAAATTCCTCGGTTCTGTTTTATTCTCTACACTACTGGAACCATGTCTCCCAAACTCCAGATCAGATATTGTATTAGATCTGTGTATTTAGAAAATCACTAATGACCTCCAGAAGCCTGTTTTTAGACCCATGCCCGCTGTGCGTTTCACCCCAGCCACCGCTCGCCAGTCTCTCTGTAGGTCACTTGAGGTCATCTTACATTGGAATGAGGTGGCGCTCATCACGGTCAGTAGAGAGTGGGTTTGGCCCTCTGCCAGTCTGTAGCTGTGTTGTCCTGTGTGTTTGCTGCTTGACCTTGTTCTTATGAACCAGATGCTCACTGTATCTGCCAGTAAAGCTGGAACCCAAACTTCGGTTCCTCAATAAGAACCTGCTGTACATGTGGAGATGCTGATTTAAGAACAAACTGGAGTGCTCTCTTATTGATTCCCAGAGCTGTATATATTTAAAAAATAGTCTGGGAAAACAAAACATGTAATTTCGCCACCAGTGGTTTAGTTTTTGCACACTGTAGGTAGGCAAAAGTCCAAACATACTCTTATTGTTACAGCACATCTGTCTCTTGGCACCTTTGGGATTCCCATCATAAAAAGGTATGTATAAATGTGTAACCGACTGGAAAGCTGGTATATATTTTGAAAAACAAACAGACATGCTTAAAACTACATCTAATTATGAAATGTAAATATACAGACTGAAAGGTGGTGTTAAATACGACCATTTAAGTACTTAGAAACCACAACAAATACCCAGCATCTACAAAATGCCTTTTGGACCAGAACCAACACGCACACACAAGAGGTAGGATAAAGTGTAGTGTTTGTTGGCAGGACATTCTTAAAGCAGCATGTGTTTTCACTTAATCATGTTGCTGCGCTCGCCTCTGACACTTTCCATGCTGTTACAGTACAAAAGAGCAGCTCGTTAACCAAACCAGAGCTCCACACACATACAAACACCTGTACCATCCAAAAAGCCACACGCCTGCTACAGTGAGTGGGCCTCTAATGAGTCCCAGAGCAGGGTCAAAAGGCTAGCACTAATCAGCAATGCAAAATATCCCAGAGTTCCTGCATTATTATTAGTGAGCATGTGATGCGGTATGCTCGAACGCACTCATTAACCCAGAGGTAGGTAGAGACACAACGGACTGCTGAAACAAACTAGCATTCAGGCTCTACTGATGATGACACAACAGCCGCACGGGTGGAGAATATCAGCTGAATTGCACTGCAAGCGTGCACACTTTATAGCCTACATCCACCCAGTACAATCCATAAATCCTACCCCCTGCCGAGAGCTTTGGTCAGACCAGGCTGGAGGTCCATTACAAGAGAATCAATCACAGTATTGTGTGGATTTCATATAACGATCAATACACACATCCGCACAAACACACTGATTCTAACATTAGGTAGTTCTTCTACAGCGTGAGCTTACAACAAGAAGAGACAGTCCAGCCGAGATTAAATGCTGCTACATCTTGCATAAACAGGCCTGCTTGCATACTACAGGGGTACTTCTGCGGTAGGTTCTAGAGCTAGTTTGGTTGTAAAGGAAACTCCACTTTCTGATGATGCATCTTGAAGTTGGGGAAAGCTCTGGAGTTTTTTTTTTTTTTGGGTGGGAGGGGTTTGACTGTTTGAATAACTGTTTTCTTCACTAGCAGAGGAATCACTCATAGGTAATGAGCAGGACAACAAGCTAACACCTGAAGTTAGCAAAGTAGTAACTGGGCTATATCAGAACCTCATTTTGGCCTATTTTCTCTGAACTTTTTGTGCTGAAAAAAACTAAAAAAAAATACTAGTACTGGTAAAGTTTTTGGTCTATCGCTCAAGGGTTAACCTAGAATTCGCTAAGGACCACATGGATTTCCAATACATCAGATATGCACATGTGGGAACTGTGGCTTGAAATACACTCCCACACTTATAGTATGTGGGGGAAACAAGTTACACACACGTCATACACTGTAATGTAAAATAACAGTGTAAAACAAAACCAATTACAGAACCACCAGTATTAAATTAGTGTCTTTCGGTCATTTATAAACTGCCAGGTGAATGTATGTCTACTCGGCTTGCCACAGAACATGAACGACGCATTGAAAAAATAAATTGGTTCCATCTTGAGTTACGTCCCTTCAGTTTAAATCGGAAGAGAGCAACCACAACAAATGGCCAGGTGTGCCATATCCAATCTCCAGGTAGGCAAAACACCAGTGTTCTACTTCTGAAGTGAAACATTTAACTTCTAATATTTCTGTATATTACAGGAATTCTTTACTTCACTTTTCAGTCCTGCTCTACAAATACTCAAGTCAGGTCAACATTAATATATATAGTGCTTTTTACAACAGATATTGTAACAAACCAGTTTTACGAAGAATTTGGTGTCTGAGCCCCCAGTGAGCAAGCCAAGGGCAACAGAGGCAAGAAAAAACTCCCTCAGTTCAAAAGGAAGAAACCTAGAGAGGAACCAAGACTCAAAAGGGGAACACCTTCTCCTCGGGTCAACACCAGATACAAGACAAGCAAAGGAGTAAATGTCTGATTAGTCTGTAGTTAACAGAGTGTAGCAGTGACCCCGGCAGGCCTGGCTCCTACAGCAGGACTGAAAAGGGATAGCCAGAAGGTCACAAAGACATGAGGGCTCCCTGAGAAGTCAGTACCCCTCTGCTTCATCGTCAATAAACCTGAGTGACCATGAAAAGCAGTGGGACGACACCGTCAACATTCCCAGGCTACCAAACACTCTCTCTGTGGACCCCAAGATCAGCAGCTTATATACTATAGCACAGCTATAGTATGCTAGCTAGCATTGGACAAACACTGGGTTTTGACATCACACCCTGCAATGTCAGCCCAGTGAGGAAAAACCAGGACATGGCATGGGAAAAAGAGCCGCTGTGATGCGAGCCTATTCTAGATCCGATTTCTCAACATGTGAGCTAGTAGCAGGCTAATTAAATAGTTTCGGTTTCAGACAACATAGCTAGCTGCTGGCTAGCCACTAATGGAGAGGTTTTGTGGGGTGCTTTCTCAGCTCCCTTGTTTGACACATATAATTTTTTTTAACCAAATTTACTGGAGTTAATTAAAGTTGATAGCAGTTTTCTGGTGGGCCGCTATGCTTTATAGCTATTATCAGGTTGAGAACCCCTGCCTTTAGATGATGTATTGCCAATTGGATGTATGGTTATGTAACGTGCATGCTGGGTATTGAAGAGACACTGGGGAAAGAAAACAATATAAAATCATAAATTCTGTCAAAGCCACAAGGTTGGGATTTATAATGCTGGAGAAAAGAGGAATAATACCTTCAATAACATGATAAATAGTTTTACTGATAAAAATAACTTTGGCCCTAAAGGTCTTGGCAGGAAAAGGAGGTCAGTGTGTAGCTGCTAAGCAGTTTGGATCCAAGTGTAATCACTGCATGCAGGTCTTCAGAGAGTAAGACAGCCATATCCCTCTTTGTCCCATTCTCTTCCTTTTCATCCCTTCATCAAATTCTCTGCCACTGCGATCAAAGCTTGTATTTGGGCCAGATCTGAGCTATGAGAGCCCAACCAAAGAAATGAGTTCCATGCCATGTGCTAGACATAAGATTATTCCTCCAGGAACAAGGAACCAGATGCTGGGCAGCTGTTGGTGAGATCCAGGCTGGAGCCAGTGCAACACAAGGCTTGCTATTAATCCTGAAAAAAAAATCCCATCTCATTCTGCCTCTTTGAATTTCACAGCTGTGAGAAAGATGCATTTAAAGGGCACATATGAAATAATGAAAACATCATATTAAAACGGTTTTGAAATAACAATAAGCAGCGGCCCAGGTGCATTATATTAAGCAGACGGCAAAAAAAAAAAAGCCTGGCAATTAGTACTTGGATGCATGAGTCGTCAAAACAACATGGGGACGAATATTAACAAGGCCAAACTGCCGAAACCTGAATTTCAGATGTATTGGTAAAACATACAAAATTATTTGTGCAAAAGAAAAACAGATATGTAAATTATGACAGCAAGCACAAATCACAGACAAACTGCGTCAGTAGAGGAGATCGGAGGTCAGCACTGTTGCTAAACACCAATAAAGTCGGGCCTCAAAAATGACCACGGAATTGAATCATCCGTGACTAAAGAATTTATAGCAGGACTAACACTCAGAAAATACTGGTATGATCCAAGACTTACAAACAGATCCACAGCACCTGGGGTAGTGAGCACAAGCTGGACAAGCATTTTGGAGAGAGCTAGGATTTTCAACAACGGCTATTGCCAAATGTTAAACATGGTAGTGGATCCACAATAGTATGGGTGGCCATCATCTTCTTGGACTCTGCTCTGCATAGCCATACCATGGCCAAAGAATATGACTTCATTTTATAGTACCAGGTGCAACGAAAGCTGCATTTTTGGTAACCAAAGCATTTTTCCTTAGGCAGACCAGCCATGGATGACGTTTTCAGTCATCCTGGGGACACTTGGTCTCCACAAAGGGGTAAAAACATGTCTATGCATAACCACACACACACGTGCAAGTACCTGGCCTTCCCACCACTCTGTCCATGCTTTTCTGCATGCTTTGTCCTCAAGTGACCCAGTGCAACTTTATTTACAAACTGCACTGGATAGAAGTGATCGGGTCTCGTGCTTTCTATTCTCCTCAATAACAGGTGATTACAAATCATTCCAGACACACAGCCTCGTTATGTACAGGCCACTGTGTGCATGACCTAAATTTCCTTCGGGATCAATAAAGTATCTATCTATCTATCTATCTATCTATCTATCTATCTATCTATCTATCTATCTATCTATCTATCTATCTATCTATCTATCTATCTATCTATCTATATATCTCTTAAGAAGACAACTGGTCATCATAGACCAGTTGATTAGTCAACAAGTCAGTGAATAAATTCACTCGTCGCTGGCGTAAGCAGCATTTAACTACCTGTAGACAGGGCCTGAGGTACAGCACTGTGCGTTGATGTGACAGAAGGAGAGAGCAGAAACCTAGACAGAAAAAAGGTTTGTCTGCTTCACAAAATGTGTAGTTTATTAGTCTGTTTAGTGGCTTAAAAGTAGTTTATGTGCAAATAGAACACAAAATAAAAACTATTCCAATACAAGTTGCATAAGACTGCCCAAATAAGGCTTGGTTGTAAGCTGGGTATTTCTGACTGACGTGCCCAATCACCCAACCCTAACCCAATAAGAGTCCTGGAGCTAAACTTTTAAAGGCCAATATTTAGCTAAATACATCAAAGATCAAAGAAAGGTCACAGATGTTGTCACACACTTGGACTGGATTCAGATTCAAAGTTCTACCTTCTGCCATGCTCATGGAGCGCGCCTGTTTGCTTGCATGTGTTTCTTGCAATCTATTCGGTCATTTTGTCACTAAACCATAAAAGGCCACTGCGCTGTGTCATCTGTTGACCACAGTTTTTGTTGCAACCCTTCTCACCTGGATAACATCTCAGCTCTTAACGCTAACTTCGCCTAACTCTATAACAAGATTAAATTGTAAGTTGCTCTGGATAAGAGCTTGTGTTAAATCTCTACATGCAGTCTGCGCAACAAAACCAAACCTGAAGGACCTTTCAGAAATCGCTAGAGGGATTACTGGTTTACTTGCTACCTACGATATAAAACACAATATAGGAAATGACATTTTAAAATGATTTCAGTGATCAGACCTATACCTCGCTCCACACAGGTTACTGGTGAGTAAGTCCAACTACGTACAATTAACATTTTGATTGTTGAACAAATGTTAGCTCCCCAATGTATCATGCACAGAAGTGAGTATAGCAAGAGCCGGTTTAAACGGGTTTGTGAGAAGTGAGTTTCTGAGAGCTGTATATGATTTTATCATTCAGTTTACATCAGTCAGTCTGTGTATTTCTGTGGACTGAGAGAGACTGAAACTAACTGAAATTCAACAGTAAAACAGAAACACAAATCTCATACCTCCAACCACAGTATCTGCGGTCTCAGTCCTACTTAGCTGCTTGGCAATTGCCCTGTAGCCCTTTCCAGCCTTGTGGAGGTCAGCAGTTTTGTCTCTGGTGTCTTTGGACAGCTCTTTGGTCTTAGCCATGCTAGTAGTTGAAGTCTTACTGATTGTGTGGGGCGGACAGGTGTCTTTATGCAGCTAAGGACCTCAAACAGGTGCTTCTAATCTAGAATAATAAGTGGAGTGGAGGTGGAGTTTTTAGAGGCGGACTAACAGGTCTTTGAGGGCTAGAGTTTTTGCTGATTGGCAGGTGTTCAAATACTTATTTGCAGCAGTAACACACAAATAAATTATTAAAAATCATACATTGTGATTTCCAGGTTTTTTTCCAGGTATATATATATATATATATATATATATATATATATATATATATATATGTATATATATATATATACAGTATATCTGCTGTTTACAACCATATACTTAACTGCACACCGGCCTAATTCAACATACTGTACTACACCAATATGTACACTTAACACTAAGCTGTATTTCGCTGTACTGCATATGCTAACTGCTGCTTGCAACTCAGTTCTAGTAATATTATGAAATACAGTTACTGCTCTTGCACATCTTACACATACTGTACTGTGTCTCCGTTTTTTGTCTTTGCACTATTGCTTATTTATCAATTGATCATATTAATTCAGGCACGTGTATAACTCATGATGTCTTGCATATCAGGCTCATTTTTTTTGGAACAGAACTGTTATATTCACATGTAAAGTTTTGTAGACGATAGGAACTCATTCAACCAGCCACTCTTATGTCTGATGCTGGCATGTGAGCCCGTCTAAATGACACATTGGTTTTGTTCCAGCCACTGTTTAGAGGTAAAGTGTTCTCCTGCTTCGTAATAGGTAGTGCCAGCATATAGCATGAGGCAGAGGTCAACGTCATAGTCTGCACATTTTGTAAGACAGCGTGTATGGATTTGTACACCCAAAGTGTGTAATGTTATGGATTTATGTGTGAATATTCAGCTTTTTATTGCTGTTTACTTGCATCGAAGTTCATCGTGTAACCCCTTAAGACTTCACACTGTGAATGCCTAATTAGGGCACACTCTCTTCTGCGAACTCAGCTCAGTAGTAAAAGACCTCTATTAATGGACTCTTCTTTAGGCATGCATATGGGACACGTGCCATCATACTTGAGAAGGGTTTAGTGGCCACCAGCTCAAGTGGAGTGCTTTCTATAGGTTTTGGTTTGGATTGGTTGAGGCCAGCTCTCTTACTTAATGCAGATGTTCAGGTTAAATCAGTCTGAGCTCATTAAATTAGTAAATTAGTTCACAGTAGAAACTGCTGTACAAGGAGACATTTAGAAGTCAAAAACAGCCTTTTCTGCATCTCGTACAGCATTTCATCATACAATACAGCTAACTTGGGACCAGCAAACCAATGAAACTGCAAGGTCCTGTCAGACCACATCTCTGCAGCCAATATGCTAGCTGAATTCAGATTTTGCAATTCAAATCCAGCATGGTAACAGCTTTTGAAAGCTGATCTAGAAACAAGGGGATGGGCTTTTGCTTTCATGACAAGCTGGTTAACGATACACATTTTAATGAACCATATTTTAAAAATCAATTTAAAATAAATCAAATCAAATGTTTGTTTTTATGAATCTTAAACTATTACGTTATATATTGTTTAAATAAATGTTATTATAAATGATGAATCGACTCTAAGAGCCAGTTATCATTATGCAGTTACACTAAATGGTTTCCACATGCTTTCATTCTTAGCCATGTAAGAAATTTGGTAGAAGTTTTCTTTTTTGTTCAACTCTGGCCATAATAATTCATATTGGTTTGACCTGGTTTTGACCTGAGTGATCAAGCACGAATTTCACATGGTCTGCCTTCAAAATAGCTGTGGGCCCTTCATCTATTCCAGCATTCCAAACAGGCTGGCCTAGGACCATATGTTTTCAGGTTTCTAAACCTGAATTTACATTTACATTTACTAGTGATGATGGAGTCACTCCCATAATGACACTGCCATTATCACCAAGGAGACATTGCCAATATCGGAGCAAAGCACTAGCAGGGTTTAGTTGTTTAAGGTGGGAAAAGGCAGGCGGACACTCTGTCCTCTTTTAACCTCTTGTTGTATAATACTGGGTGTGCCTGAACTTTGACAATGAGACGTTTGTCGTTACGGTCTCCCAAAAAAATCAGCATGTCCTTTATTTCATCGCCGCAAAAGTTGGAAAAATTGATCCCTTAGCGGAACATTCCACTGACTGCTGCACTGCCCTGCCATTGCTGCTGCTGGTGGTGTAATTTCCCATCTGTTCTCCACAAATAACAAAGGTATATCCTGTTTGATCGTGTACCATGACAATGTAAAAAATAGCATCTACTCTCCCATCATTAACTCCACTTAGCAAGACATGAAAGGCAAAAACATGTCAGCAGCTCTTGAATGGAATGTGTTTACTCACCAGGGGCGCAGTTGTCCACCAGGGCGCCCAGCGCCTTGCCATCCCTCCAGTCCCGGTGGAAGTTGTTGATGGGCAGCTGGGGAACTTTGTTCTGGATCCAGCCCAGAAGGCGCTGCTTGGGAGTGAGCTTCTTGGCATCTTCATCGTCTTCGTCCTCCCACATGGGCATGGAGATGGAGTAGTGCAGGATGAGCGTCCATATCAGCCCCAGTATCAGCTTCAGGTTGCCGTCCACTATGGCTTTGCTGTCTGCAGGAATGGTAAAAGAATTGTTAAAGTCAGGTCACTTTCTGAACATATGGTTTATTCAGGAAAAGTAATGAATTTAAACATTTTGATTGTTTGCTTTTGTGACTAACACTATGTGGTATGGCTGCGAAACCTCTGCTGAGTGAAAGGCCCATCAGAGGGTGGTAAAGACTGCACAGCATATCACCGCAACAACCCTCCCACCCATACAGGACAAATATGACAAGAGGTGTCTGAGGAAAGCAGTCAACATATCCTCAGACTCCACACACCCTAGTCATCCTCTGTTCCAACTGCTGCCATCTGGAGAGAGGTACCGGAACATCCGAGCCAGAACCACCAGGTTCAGGAATAGCTTTTACCCTAGAGCTGTCAAACTGGTCACACCGGCAGCACCTACCCGAACATGACTACAACACTAAAGACTCTTACCGATTTCTAGCTCGGTATAACTATCGGTAAGATCTCATAGGACTATTTGCACTGCACTTTAACTTTAATCTGTATACATAAACATCTCAGCTGCGTATTTATTTATCTATATTTATTTATCAATGTATTTATCAATTTATCAATTGAATAATTACTGTGGTTTGAACCGTGATTGTTGTCTGTAAATACAAAGCTTAAGTGAAACAGAAAGTGTAAAAAACATCAATGTAAACTGAGGTTTTCATTCTTCAAGCACTTTTCAGCACCGTTTGACAGCTTAAATATAAATTCACAACGATAAATCTATCCCTTAAAGAGTACCTTACATCAATACTGTTCAATACAAGTATCCCAGGGCCTGTCTTTTTGGCCAGGAAGGCGAGCATGTCAACCTTTTTAGGCTTTCTGTGTGCTGTATACAGTTTGCCAGATGATCAGTTAGTTGTGGATGTGTTGTTATGTGCACATTATATTTGGTTGCTTCTGGCCCAACTCTGCAGGCATTTCTGAGTTATTAGGTTACGTTTCCAACTCCAAATTTCTTGGCAGCGTAGACTATAATTATAACTACAGCTCTTTTGATTTGAAAATTGCATTCTTTCAAATTGCCACCCCATATGAAAATGATTCATCTTTCAATCCAGTTGAGGTATTCATGCTTCATGTGAAATATAATTTTGTGTATAATAGAAAAATATACAGAACTAGCAACATGAAATCACTGTTTTCAATAACACAAAATCAGTATGTTACAAAATATGATACATATTGTCCCATCTCTGGGGAGACTCCACTTGGACTCTCCCTAGCTCTGCCCTCTCTTCTCCACTACTCACAGCTGCAATCGATCAAAGACTCATTAAGACATCCATATATACACTCCTTTCTAAAGCCTGGAGAATTCCCTGTGTGCTTTACTTGAGTTCTGAACTGTGGTTTATTGTTTTGTTCCTTGGTGCTGAATACATTTGAGGCAAATAATCAAGGAATATTCAACTATAAATAGATAACTAATGCACATTATTTGTCATTTAATAACTTCTTGGTGTTCTCTAGATACTGAAATATGGAATAAAACATTTTAAATGACATTATGTCGTTTAGAATACACTACTGAACACAACAGTAGCAATTATCAATCACTTTTGAATGGTAGTTTATGCTGGATTGTACATTACAGTCTTAAAAAAGGTGGTGCTTTAAATGTTCTGTAGTGAAGACACTTGTTCTAAATGGAAACATGAACACACAAAGAACCATTTGCATGCTTCAGGTGTTCTTTGCATGGTGAAATGGTTCTCTAGAATGTGTTGTATAGGGTCAGAGTCCAGATTTAATCCCTATACTGAATGTTTTATCTCACGTTAAACTACAGTTTAAACAATGTTTTTCAGCTGTTTGAAGAAATCAGTGCTAAGTGAAACAATTCAAAGGAGCCACTTTATCTGTGTCTCAAATGATTTCATCCATCGTTTAAACTGCTTATCCTTCTGGGTTCCAGGGGGCATTGTCTATCCTAGCACTTATTGGGCAGAGGGCAGGAAGCACCCTGGACAGCCAGCCAGTCCATCACAGGGCAGACACACAGACATATCTATTCACACAACCACTCACACCTAGTGGGCCACTGCCTTTACCAAGAAGCCATAAACACTACACAATCAGTGTACAGTACAAAAAGTGTACAGGTTCCCCTACGAAAATGGGAAAAGGACTGAGTGGCTCAGTGTGAATGTAAGAATGTCATCTCAACAACATTATCCAGCGTTCCTCACCTGGGTGGTTCACTTGCACAAACACCCAAAAACCAGCTGAGGCTTCATTCCTTAGCAAAAACAAACAGCGCTTCAAACAATAGCGCAGAGCAGGGCAATGCTCTAATGAGACACATCCCTGCTCTGCTCCTCCTGCGATAACTACAACATCTGTGTTTGTCTTGCCCTGACTCCTCTCTGCCAGTTTGTGTATAGTACAGTGTGTGTGTGTGCGTGTGCATGTGTGTGTGTGTGAGGTTCTTTGGGTCTTCATCATATGATCATCTATTCTGAGGCTTTTACTGCTTTCTTTGCCTGCTGTGTTGATACGTTTTCCAGGACTAAACGTTCATAACATCTGGGTCCATCAGTTAGGGAGCACTGCTGTGGGTTCTTGCTGGCTCATATATGACTTTTTCCATTGTGCAATATTCTCTCCTTGTTCCTGCACTCGTGCAGAGGTTGATTTCTACTTTTACTACCAGCCTTTTGTTAATGACCTCATGATAACTGGCCTACTCAATAGGGCTGGGTATTGACAATCTGATGTGTATCACGAGGCTGGGGTTACGATTAAGCATATTGCTGTATATTGTGATACTGTAAGAAAGGCGATACACGATATATGGAATCTGTCATAGAATAAACAAAACACACAATTACAGACATAGGTTTGCTAATGCTAATGATAACGGTGCACCATTACACAACTTGTTTACATAGGAATGTAACTGCTGAAAATTACAGCACAGCTAGCACTGTAATCTAGCAGTCAGGGATTTAAACACAATACAAGATGAACCACTGTCTGCCACAGATATTTACATTAAACTATTCATTAAAAAATTAATACTGTGCTTAGAACTGATACAGTACCGCAAAACAAAATATTGTAATACTCAAGTGTATCAATGTTTTTCTACACCTCTAACATATAATGAGAAGTACTGCTATATTGGAGGAAGAATGACTCTTGTGAAAGTCAGCTTGAATAGAAATGGAAAAAGTACCAGCCCAAAAACTAGCACCAACTCAAGTACTGATTAACTTACGGATCTTCCAGCCTGCACGAACCCAGTACCTATGTTAGAAGCTACTGTTGAAAAATTCAGTCATGTGGAGAGTCGTAATGATGATTCCACCAACATGACATAACGAAAATGAAAGAACACACAAAATGAATGAGCAACTGACTTAAGTTTTAAGCATCGCTAAAGTACAGTTGTATGCAACAGTTTGAGCATCCCGGGTTTAATCCTACATTCGCACTACCTGAAGGTGATAGAGCAGCAAGTGACCAGTCATTTCCTAAGGAAGTAGGGGATTTGTACCAACAAATCTGTTAAGAAGCGGCAAGCAACACAGCGACAGAGCAAACAGTGACAAATTAAGAGCAGCCTTGTGCATACCCATAAGACGCAAACTTAGCATGCTAGTGTGGCTAGTAGGAATAACAGGTAAGAGAAAAATAAGATGACAGTTCTCTACAGGGAAACATTTCTCTGCTGAAAGTTGAAATATAGGAAACCAATTAAACAATCAATAAAATGTGTTTTAGACAAGTGTTTCAGAATGTCAACAATGTGAGTTCGTAACCCAGTTTTACGTCAAAATACCTACTTTTATTAGCGCTTTCAGATCATGTTAATTGAGTTTGCGCTTTTGGTCATGTTATCTTACTCTGGTTGCTTACAGCCACAGCAAGCTCTACTTAATCATCCTGTTAAGACTGTATATGGGTTCTTGTTGGTGTCCTCCTCCATCTCTACCACCATCTTCCTTTATTGACATAGCTTTAGGCATCTATTTTAGCTGAAAGGTCTAAATATATTGCACATATGACGGAAAGAAATGCTCTCTGCAAGTACCTAAGAACTGCTCTACAGAGAGCAATGATGTAAGCTGTAAAGGAGAGTTTTAACAGCTAAAGTGGTGAACTTTCTGCTGCTGGCCAGATGTTTATCCTTAAAAAACCTCAACAAAACATGACAAAATATGACTAAACAGCACTCAATCTCTTCTGACAGAGTAATTTCACATGCATACAAAATAAATTCCATTTGAAATGAATAACATGCTCCAACACGCTCACTTTTAGCATTTTGTAGTGATGCACAACGATTTCCTTTTATATCAATATCAGAACCCATACAGAAATGATTGTGTTTTCCTGTATTGCTAAACCAGGAAGATCTAGTCTCGGTTTCTGCATAATATAAATAAAAGGTCATGCACAAGATATTATAGAAGCACTTATTATAGAAGAATTGTCAGCTCCAAGCAAGAGTAAGCGAACCCTTTGGAATTACCTGGATTTTTGCATTGATCACCTCTAAAAAGTTACAACTACAGAGAACACAATCTAACTAAACTTATATCAAACAGAGTTGTGCTTTACATGTCTTTGAGTAACATGCACACTGCTGGCTAGAAAAAGCCATTGGTCCCTTGACTTTCACAAACTGTAGATCCCCTTTAACAGCATCACCTCTGCCAAACGTTTCCTGTAACTGCAAACAAGATTTCCAAAATGTTGAGGAGGAATTTAGGATCATTCCTCCCTACAAATGTGTTTCAGTTCATCATTACTTCTGGAATGTCTTTCTTGCACAGCTCTCCTCAGGCCATACCACTGCATCTCAATAGGGTTGACTTGGTCATTCCAAAACACCAATCTTGTTTTGACAATTCCTTATTAGTTGATTTACTTGTCTTGTTGCATCACCCAGCATCTCTTCACCTTGAGTTTATGGCCTGCTGGCCTTACATTCTCCTGTAAAATTCTGATGCATCTTTAAATTAATTCTCTCCCAAAAATGCAAGCCGTCTAGGTAGCAAACTGCTTGCCTGAGGTAGCAAAAGCAGCCCAAACCATGATGCTCCCTCCACTATACTTCACAGGTGACATGAGGTTTGTGTTGGAGGGCAGTGGGCTTCTTCCTCCAAACTTGACATAAAAAGTTCTACTTTGTCTCATCTGTCCATTCAACATTTTCCCAAAAGTGTTGTGAAACATTCAGCTTGAGACGAGACGTAGTATTTGTTTTGGAGAGCATCAGCTTCCGTTTTGGTGTTTTTGCTATAGTGAACCCTTGAATAAAGGTTTTTGTACTTTGTAGAGCCTTCTGTATGTATTTTGTTGCTACACTTCTTTCTAACTTTTTTCAGGGTCATTCCAGTGCTCATATGGTGATTTCAACAGGACCCCCACTCCTAGGAAGAGTAGCAGCAGCCCTGAACTTTGCCCATTTATAGACAGTGTGTCTAACAGTGGGTTGATGTACACTCAGGTCTTAAGCAATGGCCTTTTCCAGCTACATGCATCCCTATCATAAGTCTTCTGAGGTCTTCTGAAAGTTGTTGGCACTGAGACTGCATGGTTCACACTAACCTTTCTTAAGAAGAACAGATTTTTGAGTAACCAGACTTTGTACGCTGATTTGAATTAATGAGCAAAGCAAATGTGAAACCCACACGTCCAATCACCTTTGGGCAATTAGTTCTTGCAGCAAGTCATTAATACAGAAGTTCACTTACACTGTTAGTTTAGTTTGATTTTGTTTGTCTAAAACTGTGCCTTCCATTGTACATCAGCTATTATTAAGCTTGTTATATCTAAAATCACTACATGTGGATATACAGGATTATGGAATTAGTGTTCAACTTCACTATAAAACCATTATAATTATGGACGACGGGCGAGTACAGACAGGTCAGTTCTTACATTTTTTCCCACTTATTTATGTTCCACATTTGCCACATCACGAACACATGTTGAACATTTCATATCAGTCTTGATCTTGATGTGGGAGAAATGTGGTAGACAAGCTGAGTATTGGTGACCCACCAGCGCGCCGCGCTGTCCTGTGCTGTGGTTAGGCTGTCACTGTAGAACTCTGGACTCCAGAGAGTAACATGAATCAAGATGGACACGAGTGAGCCTCGGAGCAGAGCCCAAGGGCTGATGTCATTTAACCCTGGCTCCACAGAATGAGGTCAGTTTAAATAAAACACACACATACACACGTACAGGAATCGAAACCAGACTTCAGTGAAGCCCCCAGTGGAGCTGTCTACACCGAACACCGCAGCGGACTCTCCAAGAGCAAATTTACGGCGCTAAGATCACTCCAATCTGAAACTGCTGCCAAGCGTTTCTGTCTGCCTCTCTTCCCTCTCTCTCATCTTCACAATGAAAGGCCTTTGTCAATACCTCCATTATTTAAATAGTTGATCTTTGGTTTCATGCATTTGGCTTATGCAGTGTGTTATACCTATTGTCCCTGATTGAGTAATTGATTGCTATCAGATTGGTAAATGAGCGGAATACAAGAGGGACTGACCTTGCTCTGCCCACAAGTCTGTTTTTTCATGTTACTGTGGTTAGATTAGAAGAGCGCTACAGGATGTTGTAGCACTTAAAATGATCCACATGCATACAGAAGAAAAGCCAAAGGAAAGTAAGGGATAAAAAGCAGTTTCCCAAGGCCTGTGTTTAGTTTCTTAGCCAAATGACCAGGGTCTTTTTTTGTACACCCTGCAGGGTCCTTTGGTTTCTTTCCACAGTCCAAAGAGTCAGACAATTTGGAGATACTAAACTGCCCCTAGGGCTATATGCGTGTGTGTGAATATGTATGTCTGCATATCTGCCCTGTGATGTATAATATATATAGCTTCAGTTTGGAAGCTCCTTTTTCAGGTTTGGTAGAATCACAACACTGCACTTTACCCTGAGAACACCAGAGCACCATCCACTGAAGCATGGCGGCGGTAGATTCTGCATGCTGCTGTGTGGATGACCTTCATCAGCGGGTCATCAGGGTTGAGAGCATGATGGATGGCCTATATCACATGGCAGTTCCAGAAGAAAACTTGTTTCAGTCTCCAAGAGACTTAAGATGGGGTAGAGGTCCACTTTCCTACATTACACTCACGCCAAGCATACTCCCAAAGCTATGCTAAAGTGGTTCAAATCCAAATGGTCCAGTCAAAACCAAGAGCTTGATCTGAGTGAAAATCTGTGGCAAGACCCGAAAGACTTGATAGTCCTACCAAGACATAAATTACTCACTCACGTATGGAACAACATTGTGAAGCGAAGCAGTGCAGAATTATGTGGTTGGTGTAGCTCAGCAGATAACACCACTACCTGCCAGGGCGCTGCCACCACCACTTGTGGGAGACTGGGGTTCAATTCCCGGTCTGGGTGACTATGCAGTGCTACACCAATAAGAGTCCTTGGGCAAGACTCCTAACGCTACATTGGCCCATCTGTAATATGATTATCCTTGTAAGTCCCTCTGGATAAGAGCGTCAGCTAAAAGACGTAAATGAGACATACGGTAGTATGACTGTGAATAAATGTCACATATTTTACATACTTCCCTCACATATTAAAACCTGTGTGTACGTATGACAAGAATCACATTTTAAATCCAGGTCGTAACATTACAAATGAAGCAAGGTTTAGGGGGTGAGGAAACTGTTATTGAAAGCTTGTCCAATTTAGCCACAAGTGCAATTAAATAATCCACATGTGGGCATGTGGGTTATAAAGATGACACAAGTCCTATATTACGTACAAAGCAGACTAACAGAATAACACAAGATGAAAATCACTGCCGCACAAAAAACACAGCTGTTTTACAGCGTCACTACACAGTGCATTAAACAGCAGTACACAGATGTTGAGTCTAACAACACCTGTTGTAAGAAAACAATGCTACTCAGCTGTACAACTTGACAAAATGTGCACACACCCACAGACGCACACACACACACATAGACACATACTACAAACTGGCAGACAGACACATACACAGTCACTTACACAACTCTCCATTACTTTTCCTGTTATTTGTGTTTTGTCTATTGGAAACAGGCACCAAACCCCACACTGAGAGTCATATTACACACACTCACTTACACATGCATGAACCATCCAACACACAGGAACAAGATGAATCTGGTCCTCTGACTTCTGACTATAGGAAAATTCATCATCTAGCTTTAGTCACATTCCTTGTTGAGTGTGATAAAGAGGGTCTTTGTTTGCAAAGCTGAGACTGATTATGGTTACATCAGCGCAGCACAGGACAAAGCGCAGACTACAGTACAGTCCTGCATCTGTACCATCCTTACAGCGCAATCCTCATTTCCTGCTGGATTTTCATGATGACGTTTGGCTCTGATTTATTTGATCTACTTCTCACATGGAAAAGAATGGACTCAATGACCGTTTAATGCTGATGGTTTGGTCAGAGGCTGCACACTGGTGCTGGGTGATGCAGCGTTAATGACCCACTCAAATGGCCTGCTACATACACCGGGGCACTATGTATGACGTCATTATTGTTAGTAATTATTGTGATAAATTGTGCCACAACACACTTTGCTGAGTATGACATGTGAGTCTTCATTGCATCTAGAACAATGAACAACAGCATGTATTATAACAGGAATGATTTATTATAGAGAGGATGTGCCATAGTGTGAGATCTTGGCACTGATGCCCTGCAGTTGTAGGCAATTACACCATTGATTAAACCAGTTACTGGTCTTTAATATTAGGATTTGAGTCAATTATCACCCAAAGCACTATTAAGATTGATTTACAATCTGTGACAATAAATAACTCTGATTTATGTCTGTATGTCTAAACTGGAAACGTCAACTTTGCTCCCAGGGCACAACATAAATCAGCTAATAGTGCAGAGGAACTAGATACATCAGTTGCTCACATCCTCCTCAACACTTAGGCAGACAGTCTGTGTACATATAGAAGACATTCAAGGCCATTGTAACCCTCTCCAGAGGTGGTTACCCAACATAGCGTATTCCAAAAACAAGGTGTGTAATTGTTTGCAAGGTCAAAAAGGAACCCAGGGCAACGTCTAAGTACCTAAAGGCCTCTCTCACAGTGGCACCGAACAGCAATGTGAATGGCTATGTTGCAGGAAGAACGCCACTGCTCTCTTAAAACAGCTTGTGTGCTGGCCATCTGCGGTTAACTAAGATCACACGCATTAACCTACTGGTAGCATGTTTTGTGCAGATAATAATAATGAATAATAATGGGTTACACTTCTATAGTGCCTTTCACATACCCAAGGACGCTTTACAAACACAAAATAAACAAACAAACAAAAAATTAATCAGATGAGACCAAAACAGAACTTCAAGATTTGAGTAAGAAGCTCTACGTCAGGTGAAAGAAAAAACAATGCATTTTAGCCCTATGCGATCTGAAACATGGTGGTGGTAGTATCACGGTTTGAGCTGTTTTGCTGCATCTGGGCCAAGACGGCTTGCCATCATCGATGGAACAATGAACCCTAAATTATACCAGCATATTCCAAAGGAAAATGTCAGGACATCTGGAGAGAGACAATGACTCCAAAGCACACAAGTCATTCTAATTAAGAATAGTTTAAGAATAACAAATGTCCTGACCTAGTAAGCCTAAACCTTAATAGAAATGTTACTGTGGAACCTGACGCGAGCAGTTAACGTGACGAAACCCACCAACGTCCCAGAGTTAAGCCTGTCCTGTACGGAGGAATAGGCTAATATTCCTTCAAGTCTCCAAGAAAATTAAAGTCTCTGTGAGTCTCTGTGAAAATGTTAAAATATAGTATTACATTACTACGATTTTGCTTCCTTTAGGCTGTTACTTTTTGATTACTGGCAAGTCAGTCAGTGGTCAGTAACTTTAGAGAATTGGGAGTGCTGGGGGGGGGATATACTGGAACATATAGAATTTACGTTAAGTAAGTGTTAAAGACTGTTGAATGTTGAAAACTGACTAAATGGTTATACACTTCATTTACTTGATTCAGCTGTATACAGCATTGCCACGTAAATAATAAAATCCGTCACATCAACATTTACTGCCAAAGTAAAATGCTTGGGGAAATAATGTAGACATTCAAATGTAGTAAATAAACGCTCAATTTTATTTAACGTTCATTTCTGTGCAACCACGTCCTGCTCTCTCAAAGAACTAGTAAAAAGAAGAATAATGGTTTTGGGCTGCATCCAGGCAGCTTTTTCTCGATAGAGAGAGTATGCTACTTGAGTGTGATCCTCCAGCATGTTTATTAGCCACTCTGGGTGACAGTCGTGTGTTGCTTGGGGAAACCAAACAAACAATACGCTTCCCGCAGGCCCGAAGGAGCTGGAACGGTCACCATGCTCATGGAGGAGGCAGAGACAATGGCCACTGTGTTGAATAACGGTTTGCCTCCAGAAGTATTCAGATGTTCAGATATCCCACACATTACGCACACTCACAGACGCGCCAATATACATCTTCTCTTCTGGAGAAAATGTGTCATGTTGAGAGCTTTTAGAGTTGACCTTTCAAAGCAATAAAGAGTCAGAGCACAGAGGGAGAGAGAGAAAGAGAGAGAGAGAGAGAGAGAGAGAGAGAGAGAGAAACTGCGTGTTAAAAGGAGAACATACTTCCACCTGTTTAACTGGATTCACTCCAACAAAGCTTTGAGTGAAAATCATCCTAATTATAGTTTCTGACAGTAATTGTTTACATTTGGCACCACTGGGTCTTTCCATTTGTTTATTTTTGTCTGTTCCAACTTCAGAAAGTGTACTCAGAAAAAGTCTTTTGTCACTTCGCCCACCTCGAACCAGAGCAGACCCTGAGCCACACAATCATCTATGTGTCGGCCCTACCCTTGGGTGGTTGCGTATTGGATCCCCAGTGATGCCACAGCCACCCATAGCTGGAAGGCCAAAGAAGCGTAACTGGCCGTTTTCTTTGGGTGGGTAGGATGTCACCACCTCTTTCCGACTCACAACACTTACTGTGATGCTATGCAACATGGGAGTCTGTTAGCTGATGTAACAGAATGCACACAGATGTGTTCACCTCCCAGCATGCTCAGCTGTCCAATTACTGTTTTTATAAAAATAAAAAAAAATTCTGTCATGGATTAATTTGGCATTCCACAGCTACATTTGGGCCATATATACATTTCAAGTGAAAAATCGTTGAGTATTTACAAATATTTTTCACTGTTATACAGCACGGCATCCTTTTTAAGCATATCTTCACTGTCCAAAGTGCATCATGCATCTCTATTTTTGTTGATATTCAATTTTATACATCATTTGGTCACATGAGCTGCTGTTTACACTGTGCAGGAATTTCATGAGGAATGGACTAACAAAAATGCCCCAAAACTGCTTAGTAAATAGTCTGGTTCCATTGACCTGCAGTTAATTGAAACTAGTTTTTTGTCCTTTATAAAGCCTCCATTTTGGACCGCAATGATATGGTGGACAGACGCTGCCAAAAGCACATCTACATCTACAGTAGATCTACATCTGATGTTTTTTGTAAAAAAAAAACGCTGCCTGCTGAGGTGAATCATTTGATGCCTTAAATATAATATATTATTTTGTGTCTGTGCCAATTGACTAGTGCTGAACAATTCAGAGAAAATATTGTAATTCCATTTTTCTGGCAAATATTGTGATTGTAATAAATATGACTGTCTACAGGCCCAGGCCTGCGTTCTGGCTTGAGGCAGAAATACTGCATAAGATGTCCAGACTGCCAGTTATTTGCAGTTCTAATGCTGCTGAAAAGGAGAACTGCTTTGGATTGAACCAACTGATCTACATTCAGTTCCAGGCTCTGAGTTATTGGGTAATCACTTTTGCCATCTGAAAATTACTCTTTAAAAAAAAGCTATTTGAATGTAAAAACTATTTATTTCAGCTCTAACATTAAGACTGCTGCCTTCAGTTTCAGACTGCAAAACATGAATCCTGGAAAACATGAATTGGGCGAAAGTATAATAATGTGGACCACATGTTTACTTAATATCAACAACTGTGACTAAATGCTATTTAAAAAAAGACTACATGTCATACAAAAACTGTAGTTTTCTAAAGTGTTGTGATATTATATTTTCCACATATCGACCATCTCTTGTCTTGAAACAGAACTGCATTACAATATGCCATTTTCTATGAACCGTGCTTTAATTGTGCTCTTATGCTCTGTAATTAACCAGAACACAGATGTGTCAGTATGGTTACCTTGCATAAACAACAAACCCATAAATTGTAAAAACCTCAACATCTCAACAGTGCTCCAAAGAAAGACATAAAAGGCAGTAACACAGACCACACACACACACACACACACACACACACACACACACACACACACACACAGTGAAAGACCACCATATCCTGGAGCACAGAAGGCAGAGGCAGTCAACAGAGCACATGACATTCATATCCGAGCAGAGATCTAAGCTCAAAACAATAAACAAGAGAAGAGCTGACAGACATTAACCAGGTCACACAGCGGGCTCATACACAGGATAGGCATGACCTAAACACGGTGACCCAGAAATGTTAACATCCACACAAACACTCCAAGGGGCTGGGCACTCTCGTCCACAGCTGAGGTATGATTACTGCTTTTGGAAAGTGACTATCTGCTCTGAAGCACCTCTCTGAACCATATGATGAGACCTGGGTCACTGAGCGTTATACTCCAGGGATTTAGTGAAAGAGTGCTTTGCAGACTTACATGACTAACAGTGCAACTGTCACTTTCCCTGAAATCAACAAATATAATCAGTGTAGCTCAGGGGGCGGAGCTAACTAGAAATATTTTGACATTGTCTGTTAATTAAAGAACATATTTTTCTTAAAGCTGCATCATGTTATAGGGATTGACTGATAAGTTAGTTTTAGGGCTGATACCGATACTGATAACTAATCATGGACACGAAAAAACGATATTTGGGCCCAACATTTATTTACCATTTATTTTATGTTTGTACTGTGAACTGCACCATAATTTCCTCTGTTAGTCTCATAAGGAAGACTTCTGTCTATCATCAGACAAGCTGGTGCCTTGTGCCACTTAACATGACCAAGAATCTTCTACTTTGACAGGAAAGGCCCTGTGACTGTGGAACACACCACTGTTTTAGAGTGACGTTTAGGGGCTGGTGAATTTTAACCAAAACAAATCCAGTGGGGAAAAAAGGCATTGGCGAAGATGCAGAGATATCTCATTTAAAAGCTATGAAATGCTTCATAGACAGGTTTTCTGTTTGCAAGCATTACTGAAAGCACGCTTTGGCAACTTAGCCAGCCACAGCATTGTAACATCAGTCCGCTGTGGTAATAAACATTGTTTGTAAAATCTATGTGGCTCGGTGATAAAATGCCATTTCGACATGAATCTGTTTGATTGCATTTCCTCTGAATATTATTACAACATAATATAACATATTAACAGTTCCCAACAACAGCTGACTAATAGCTGCTATTCATTAAATGTTTAGCTAATAGGTGTTTATGACATGCTGACATGTTCTATGAATTTTGCCCAACATTCCAGGTTTTACTGTTTGTGAGCCTGTTTATTGTCTCCTTGTTCAAGAATGTCAGGAGCAAATTAGTGATGTTACATTCTCTTAAATGGGTCTTTGGGAAGAACGAAGCCTAGCCGTACATGAGGGTTGTGCTTTTTATCATCATGCCCAAATTTCACTGCCTGCCATAAATCCACTCCACGCTCCAGACAAGCACAAGAGACAGACATTCTCAAGTTAGGTTTCTTTAAGGCAGAATGAGTAGAATTTGTTGTATTACGTTCCTGAAAGGCAGAACGAGTAGGATTTGTTGATTAGTGTTTAAACAAACTTGTCAAAGTTGAACAGACAGCTTAGTGGTGGTCAATCAAGCTAGAGAGTGAGTGAAGAGAGAGTGGCGTTAGAGAAAACAAAGCAGTGAATCAGAGAAATAAAACACCATTTTACTTTGACACTGTCAGCACTTTAAGAACACTGACCAACCACAAGTTTAATGACATTGTCAGCACGATTGGGCCTTTTTAATGGGATTCAGTGCAGTGAGGTCTGCATAAATTGTATTGTAGTTGCAGGTTTTTATGTGGTGCTATATTTTGTTGGTTCCAAGTTATTAATTTATTAATTATACATTTTATAAATGAAAAATCACGATGCATATTTTGTATGGTGAAAATGTCTTGGCTTTGTCATATTGTTCACCACTAATGTGCTAGGTCTTGAGGTCAAGACTTACTTGAGGTCATGTTTTATAGTGTCTGACTTTGGATGCCGTTGTGGGAAAACCACATTAATGCGTAGCTAATTGGCCTAGAATGTCACAAGACCTCCATGATCCACAAGCTAGAGTACAGCCAGTTCAGTGGACATTATCCCAGTTACTGCTGCAAAATGTACATCATAAATCTACTCAATCAGTGGTGACTATCCGTATGATGTTTGTCTACATCCTTTAGCTTCGTGTCAAGGATCTTAAAAAAGTGTTGAACTAATATTCAACAGTATAACATTTCTTGCTTGGGTCTGAAGTGATGGAACCAAACTACACATAAAATACATCCTTAAACATTATAAACTGCATGGTTGCCAGTGAGTAGCCTATCGGACTGCAATTTGGAAACACCCTGGGTAAAAGCCTAGGTCACAGCAGACTGGCAGAGAGCGAAGCCAAAGAAAGACAGAACATGGGATTCCCCCACACACTCTCTCAGAAGCCAACAGGAGATACGCTTTCTCTTATCTGACTCTATCCAGCGGAAAACATCCTGAATCCACCAACAGTCAAACTAATCAGGTCACTGTCAATGTGTGTGTGGGAGTGTGGGAGTGTGTGCGTTTATACAACATCCCGAAGGCAAAGTTCACTGTGGATGGAAGGAAAAAGTGATTGCATCGCGATATCGCTATGTCAGAAGAGAATAAGAAAGCGAGGACAGGAGAAAAAGACGAGAGAGAAACAAGACGACAGAATGGCCACATACCACTGAAGCTCATTTTTTCCACAGGATTTCCCAAGAACAATGGAAGTGTGTTGGAGAGACCCGCCGCACTCACACGGCACACACACACACAGTTACCACAGCCAAGTGCTCTCTGAGTGACGACCCTCGGAGACACTCACTAGAGCTGTACTTCTGTGTAGACAAGAGATATGTAGCACACACACATACAGTACAGTGGAAAAGTCAGAGAGAATTCTTCATTAATGGGGTTTCTGATGTAGTTTCTGACCAGCCTTTGAGTCCTGGTCCTGTAGTCCATCTGTTTCTCTGTATACACTGTTAGCCCCATTTCAACCTGTTCTTCAGTGGTCTGAACTCCCACAGGACCCCAAGAGAGCAGGTATTATGTTGGTGGTGGATCACTCTCAGCAGCACCGTAGTGACACTGACGTGGTGGTGGTGTGTTAGTGTGTGTGGTGCTGGTGTGAGTGGATCAGACACAGCAGTGCTGCTAGAGTGTTTAAACACTGTGTCCACTCACTGTCCACTCTATTAGACACTCCTACTTTGAAGGTTGAGCCTGTAGATGTATAATCAGAGGCGATAGCTCATCTGCTGCTGAACAATTTGTGTTGGTCATCCTTTAGTCCTTTATCGGTGATCACAGGACAATGGCTGCAGGATCTGCCCACAGGACGCTGTGGCTGAATAGTTTTGGTTGGTGTACTTTCCTTATTCCCGTGGTGACACTGAGGGGTCTAAAACCTCCAGCAGCACTGTTGTGTCTGATCCACTCGCACCTTTGCAACAACAGGGGCTAATAAAGCATGCTGGACTATGGTCTGTAATTGTAGCACTGCAAAATGCAACTATATGGTGAGTGGAGCTGATAAAATGGACAATAGATTTGGAAATAAAGTTGCTCTGTGAGTGTTTACAGATCTATACAGATACATTAGCAAGGACGAAGGGTAATATGTGAAAAAGCAGGAGTTTCCAATGCTGGAGTATAAGAAATGATGTATAGATGGAACCTGATAGAGTCCCAAACTGTCCCCATCAAATAAACAGGTTTCATCTTTCAAAATCAAGCTTGACTCTTACTAGAAATAAGCAAAAACATATGTAGAGCACGTACATATACCTTTCACTGACTAACTTTAGCGCTGAAATGAACCATTTTCTTACTAAGCACGTTGAAAAGTTTAACAGGCCGTGTGGCAGCCTAAGCTTTCACCCCTCTACCCCCTCACTCTCCTGTCTTCTGAGCATACAGCATGTGCATGAGTGTGCTGAAGGGCTGTGAGCTCTCCATCACTCCCTGAGAGGATCACACACTGCAGCTCAACCTCCCACCCCCCCTCCATAACCCTCCACCACTCACTTCAGTTTTCATGTTACTGAAGCGGAATTCCACACTGAAGTGACCCAGAGAGCAATGCTGAGAGCACTTAGAGGACTGAGCCAGTGCCTCAATCAGCCTTGTAACCAAAATGCCCTGCAATTTTCAAAAAGAGAAATAAGCTGAGAGATGAGAGAGAGCAACAGGTCAGAACTGTCTCAGAAAGATTCATTTATCAACGTCTACACTATGTAAACACTAGTAGGTCTGTACAGAACCGTAGAAGAGTAAGAGCAGCAAAGCATGAGCTCAGCAGCTCTGACCAAACATATACAACTCGCTGCAGCCAGATTTCCATCCAGCTGGTGAATTAGGCTCAAGCTAATTACTGAAAGGTCACAAAAGACGCAAATAATTTTCCATCGCAAAGGAAAAAAAGGTTCTATGTAGACACATGGGCAGAGCTGCAGAGTACTCTGTAATGCTGTTTAACTTATTGTTGGTTCTGTTTCATTTTTGTTTCAAGTCATTGCTATATTTTACACTGACTGGCAGAGCATAACAGCGAAAGTTTGGGAAGAGGGCCATGCGTGAAGTTCATTCCAGTCTAACATCCTATAAATTTGTGGAGTTTTCACAACACACCACTTCACAACCCTGTCTCCTCCCTGTTCTCTCAGCACTTTTTCTCTTCATCAGGGAGATGAACAGAAAATGGGCTGAACGCTCCTTTCCTTTGCTTATCTTGTTATCTGATGTTGATCCGAGGAGGACGGGTTTCCCTTTTGAGTCTGGGTTCCTCTGGAGGTTTCTTTTTTTTAACTGAGGGTGTTCTACCTTGCTTCTGTCAGCCTTGGCTTGTTCACTGGGAGCTCGGACACCAGATTCTTTGTAAAGTTGCTTTGTGACAACATCTGTTGTAAAAGGCCCTATAAATAAATGCTGACTTGACTCGACTCGACTCTCCTTATACCACTGCCATATCCTGAAGGTGTTGTCCGAACTAGTATAATGTCCATTAATCAAGCACGTTCATTCTCTGCTGCCTAATGACACTGTTACGTTTTATTTTTGTATTTCTAATCAGCAATAGAATCTCTTCTCCACAAGCAAGCAGGAAGTGAATTTCGACAATGCTGTTTGATATTTGCAGAGTCGTTTTTCATTCAGTATGCCAATCGAAATAAGCATAATCATAATTGGGGGGAAACGTAACAAAGGGCAGTTTAAAGCTGTTCTGTACAGCAAAATATTTACATATTCGGCGCTTACAAAAGTGCTTTGTCGTCCACTCTGAGAATGTATCCTGGCAAATACTAAGAGTCCACACTCCCTTCAAACTCAGAAAGAAACAAAGTAAAAGCTGATGCCTAGAAAGATACACACAGAACTAAACACAGCAGAAGTGCAATGCAATACAATACAGTAAGTACTCGGTCTAGCGTTCACTTAAGTGCTTCAGTTTCTGTTTGAAGACCGTAAGAGCCTGCTGTTCAGACCGCCATTGGATGTTTGTTCCACCAGAACGGGTGCCAGGACAGAGAAGAGCCTTGGTAATTGTTTTCCATGCGTCTTAAAGGATGGCAGGTTAAGCGGTACTAGGCCTGAATAGCTTGAGATACAGATCAAGTTTTGACCTTTGCCATAAGGTAGGGACTGGATGGGTCCATTTTTTGCCTTGTAGGAAAGCCTAAAGTTTTCAATCTGATGTGGGCAGCTACAGGAAGCTAGTGAAGGGAATGCAGCGGTGAAGTGACATAAACAAACTTGGGAAGACTGAAGACAAGCCATGCATTCTGGACCAGTTGCAAGGGCCTAATGGCCCGCATAGGAAAAACAGACTCCAAATAGAGGTCCTTACATGTATGCATCTACTTGAAATGGAACAGACACGGAATAAAACTTTCCTATGGGGATATTGATAGGTACACACCATTACTGTAGCAGTAAGCCTTTTACTTCTAGCTTAAAAGGCCTGTTATTCTTTGAAGGTTATGACAATTACTATTATTAATATTTGAGCCATTCAAATAACAAATCAAAGCGCTACAGCAAAGATAAGACTTTACTGCCTATTTAGTACAACAAGCCATGTATAATTCTGCCACATTTTGGTATACATTTGAGTACACTTATTACACTCTATGCCATAAAACAATAACACAGGCCAAAACAAATTGGGCGATTGCATTTCCAAAGCAAAAACTATCCCATTTAAATCATTAACCCCAAATTATCCATACAGTTAAAACTGATAACCCGTTCCATTCCCTAATGCCTACGCGTGCGCGCATGCACACCCACAAGTATATATCATTCAGTGTGTCACTTGTGTCTGAACAGTTGGGGTGTGTGATGTCCATATAAGGCCACAAATGACCAGCAGTCTCTCAATCTGCAACACATGCTCCTGTCCAACTTGTGATGACTGTGGACAAGAGGGTTAATACACGCTCACCCACACTCACAGCTGACAGCTTGCAGTATTCTGCACACACACAAACGATGGGCTCTAAAGGACAGAGCGAGCAGCTGGGTACATTTCAGAGTCGTTTCTTGACCTGACAGGTGCTGCCACTGTTCTGTGTGGACTCCTGTTGCAATCGGAAGAAGCTGTTACAACCAGGAGAGAATCCTTTACATTCACTGGGGTCAGTCACCTCGGCCTCATAAACTCAAAGAAACAGCTCGTTTAACGGACCATGACCGATTCACTCTCGTGCAGCATGTAACAACCATGCGGCAGTCCTACATGAAGATTTAGTTCCAAGGCTGTTATTATATGTTATTATGAAGAACCTATAGGCAGAGGGCTAATTAAGAACACCATTTACACTAACAAGCCTTAACACCAGCTTTTCTACTGTGTAAACAGAAGAATCACTTTAGTGTAATAGTCATTTTGCGATCCTGCAAATCAACTTTCACAGGCTCTTTTTTCTCTCTCTCTCTCTTTCTCTCTCTCTCTCTCTCTCTCTCTCTCTCCACACCCAGAAGAAAGTGTGGAAGTACAGTGCTATTGGGCAGGAACATAAAGGTTACTACACACAATACATGATAATAAATTTAGACTGATATGGGCATTATTCATTGAGTTACACATACAGAACTAGTCTTTCTGTATGGCATCAGGCCACCACCTTTGCTCATGCAACATGCCAGACATATCACATGGAGTTGTCTCTGTTTATATGAATGAATGCGGGACTTCTACAGTGGTGCCGTGACTTCTTATGTGGCGGACGTAGTATGTCCGAGGTTGCGTGGATACTACGCATTCGCGTACTGAAAGAGCCTACTGCTTTACTGGTCGAGCAGTGCGGGTTCAATCTAGTACATACTGACTAAGTAGGCGATTTTGGATAATAATACACTCAAAATAAATAAAATCTCTCCAGTCTACATACACGCCATACATCTACTTTCAGACATCTTCAGGTCAGCAAATATAGTCCTGGGCCAACTGTAGGTCCTGCCCAGTCAGGGCTCTGTGGTTCGCCACCAAAAGAAAATAAAACACTTTCTTCAGGATCATTCAAATTTAGCTTCTAGGAACACAGGCATAACAAGGTCACTGCTGAAGTGCTGGCTTATTTTGTTCTACAACATTTACATGTAAAATGAAATGACCTGGAGGGGTTTAATGCAAGGCTTGTGAGGAATGCACATACATTCAGCAGTCATTACTCTTCTCCTCAGTCAAACAGCCAGCGAAACTCCCAAACTCGGAAGGCGCGACTCCAAAGTAAACAAGGAATAAAGGTTTGCAATAACTCTGTCAGGGCACAAGAGGCCTTGTGTGAGAGGCCCCTTTCTGGCCAAACCAAAAAGCCCACAACAGATTCAGACGAGGTGTTTCACAGGTTGGAAAAAGCTACCCTGGTAACCGCAGTGGATGCTATACAGGAAAGGAGCCATGAGCTGTTTCTTTCACTGCTTTTCTCCCTTTGCCTGCTTTTATCTTGTGCTGAAAAGTTTAGTCAGGAAGCAGTTTACGATGGCCTGAAGGCTCTTCTCCAATTCTGGTTTAAGCCACTTGCAGGAGGGTAAGGAATGAATTTAGCAGATGGAAGAGGAACATTTGTTGATGTAAACGGACTGAAAAAGACATGGATTTAATTAAACTAGCATCCGCATCAGTGTACATACTTGTTGTACTAAACTGAGTAAATCCCTCACTTGTTTTTCAGTGTGACGGGTATCGGGGGAGGTTTTTCTGCGGTCAGCAGAGGGGACAGATATTCCCTTCTTTCAGTCAGCTGCTACCACAGCTGCTAGAAGGCCTTCCTAGCCAACAACTGATGGAGTCAAAGACTTACAACCACGGCCCATCCCCCAACCCTGACAAATATAAACCCACATGCTGTCTGAGTGTTCGGTCTGAGTGCACACCTAATACCATTTCAATGGCATTTCAATACATTCTTAAAACTTAAACAAAGGAAAGATAATACGATTTCCACCATGCAACAATGCACACAAGCTCAAATATGGCATGTTTTACTGTGTATTTTATTCAAACAAGATGGTTGCAAATTTAAAATGGGCTGTATTCAAAATGGCACACTACTATACTGCATACTGCATACTCCAGTAATATGTACTACATACTGTGTGAGGTATGCAGTACAGTAACAATTTTGACATACAATGCAGTACACATACAATGCATACCTCACATTTACCCCAGAGCTGTTATTACTGTATCCACTGTTTAGAGCTAGCTGCTGCTAACGCTGCTCAGTTCACCTGAAATACATTTAGCCTAGCTGTTAGCTATCCTCAGCTATTTCACTCTAAAACTGATCCTCTGAAGCGAGTTTATCTTTTATTAATCTTCAGACCTGTATAGCTTAACTTTCTGAGGCTCATTCTGATCAAAACAAACTACCCCCACTACAATCACTACACCCACATGGGCAAGTGTTACCCACCGCTGTGGGATGCAGCGCACCATGAAGACAGCTCCCCCTATATATTAGAAACTCTGACTGAAGTAGCATATCATCCTGTATCTTCAGTGGACTACAGGTTTACTATATGGTCACATACTGTATACTGCTTTTAGGCAGATTTAGTACACGAGTAGTATGTAGTATACCATTTTGGAATACACCCACAGATAGATAGAGATATATTGAGATATACATATATAAATATGTCTTTGATATCAGTTCTGCTGTCTAGCAGGTACCAGCCCTCATTCTGGACCACACTCTGTCACACCTGTTTTAGCTACTTAACTCTGATCGGCTGCATCAGATGCATAAACATAGCTTATGGGGAGGGCAGCATGTTAGGTGCAAGCTAGAAGCTAAAAAGCAGCTTTCTAGGAAGAGGGGTTAGTAACCACTACCCAAGTCTTTACTATCAGTGGTTAGTTTCTGACAACAGTTCCATTGTTGGCTGTATATGTTTGAGAGGTAGATTATTTTGAATTACTATTTTTAAGTCTTTTTAACCTGGTCTTTAAACATAATCTTAGAATTTAATACCTCATTAAATTCATCAAAATCATTAATACCTAATAGCTAAAAATAAGACACAGGAACTTAGAGGGATATTATTGTTATTGGGATAAACATAATTGCATTATGAAAAAGAGAGAGTTCAGATGTTTTGGATGCCAAGACTCTAAACCCTACTCCACCCACTGAATGCAATATGAAATGAGACAGCACAAGTAGAACAGTAGCTGAGGATTGGACTACTGGACAGTAATGATGCAGAAGTTATGATAAAAAATATACTATGAAGTAAGACTGGGGATGGCTTTGAAGAGTATGAGCAGTGCAATTACGCAGATACGCGATCTCATGTGGCCATTGGTATGCATGATTCTGTCATTTCTAAAGAGGAATTCCAGTATATGCCTTTCCAAAATATGATTGTCCTCACTATATACCATTAAGATGTACAGAATTCATTATGATTGATGTGAAATGCCCTGTTTAAAGAAAATAACAGAAAGTTGCCCATAGCGATAAGAACCAGATACAGAGTCTAATGAATTTACGGCATTTAGCTGACGCTCTTATCCAGAGCAACTTACAAGGTTAATCATATTACAGGTGGGCCAATGTAGTGTTAGGAGTAGTGCCCAAGGACTCTTATTGGTGTAGCACAGCATAGTCACCCAGACTGGGATTCGAGTGGTGTTATCCACTGAGCTACACCAACCATGCCCCTTACAGTTCCCACTACGTCTGAAAGATCATCTGCTTTAACAATGAAATCGAGTGCAATTTTCAAATCACAGGTTTTGCATTTATTACTATGACCTATATGATCAATCAACTCCTCTCCTCAAAGGTAGCACTTAATAGCATGGAGCTTATAAACCAACTATAGATGTTTTAGACCCATCAAAATAACTCACAACACAATCCTAATTAACAGGCAGTGTGTCGACGGGTTAACAGGCTGTCTTAAAGCCTCAGGTCCAAGCGGGTGTAGCTTTTCTAGATTAAAAAAGGGACAGCTTTCAATTTATAGCCCATTATCGCAACTAACATCGCAATTTTAACATTGATCAGAAAAATCACAATTAGATATTTATCATTCAGTCCTGGTTCCCACACATACATAAATGAATACACTGCCTGCCTTGAACATCGTTTTATAATCAAGTTTTAGAATTAAGTTTTTAATGCATATGCATTGCATTTATCATTACTTTACAATCATTATCACTGCTTGTATACACTCAACACACATAGCTTCAATGGTCATTTTACACACTACTTTAAAGTCTAGATTTTAGACATTGCAACCCTGGTGCATTACTGTCCAAAATCCACAGTAAGTTTCTGTCCAGTCAATCATTTCACATCAAACCACACTAAATTAAATTCTGCCTTAAAGATCTGACTGCCTGTCTTCTAGAGGAACATTTCTAAGGATCAGTTGCAGTGCATGTTTTGTGCACTGCTGGCTACACCGAAAAAACACACACATAAGTGAACAGTCCAGGCTGCAGATGGGAGCAAGCTGTCACTGACCCATCAGCAGGGCTTTTTACTGGCCTGTACACTCTCTGAATGAAACAAGCTCAGGAGAACTGCAGCTCCTCTTAAATTCCTCTCCTGTGATCCACTTAGGAGGAGAAACAAGTCATTCATAAAACGAGGTAGGAGAGAAAAGACCCGAGTCAACACAGAGCGAATCTGCTTTAGATTCAGTTACTTCGGTAAATGCAAGAATAAGAGTCAAATACACACAGCACTTCAGAAGCACTCAGGATGGAGTAGATGGAGTAGTGTGGAGGAGGGAACATCTGTCCGTTACAGCTGCTGCGCATACGCACATTCCCTAAAGTCAATCTCGGCATGGAGCCTGGGAAATATACTAAACATGTTATCTAGCATTTTCCTTTAAACGTCTCGCTTTCTAGAGGTCCACCAGACGATCTGGACTGCTGCTGATGCGTGGGAGGAGGAATACTTTTCCTCACTCAAATCTGGCAAGCCATGGGTCGGATAGTCAATGACATCATCAGCTTGCTGCTGACAGGTCTCTGTGCCTGACACCGTCGACACCAAACACCTCTAAGTGCCCTTAGGCGTACTGGCATTTGAGCTATCTAGACATTGGCAGAGTATGTCACAGCTCAGTACGTCAGTACTCAGTACTAGGTAACAAAGAGCAACTATAAAGAGTCCAAAATCATGCTGTTTAACCGCATGGTCACACTGCGCCTGCTATGATGCTTCTGGGAACCCCATGCAGAGGAAATTTTCCTTTATCCCACTCAGCGAGTGATATCATATCAGGCTGTACACATATGGAAAAGTGGATGACTCAACTGACGCATCGCTGGCACATTTGAGAAACTCAGTGTTTCTGCAGACTCATTTGACAATGATGTAAAAGCCATAAACACGGGGAAGATCTAGGACGTGATGGTTTGGGAACAAGCAAACGCATGCATGTCTCAAAGAGATTCATGTAGTAATGCTTCCAGTTACATCACCCGTTTTTCCATATGCCTCTTCCATAATTGTGGCATCACTCAGTGAGCATTCAGGCGTGTTTTTTTTTTTAAACTACACAAAGATCGTATAAGCTCTAGTTTTCTGTCTCTGTTAGCATACCCTGAGCGTGTAAAATCCAGCACGGGCAGGCTGTCAGCTGGCGTCTATAAGACGGCATAACTGGAAGTCTGGAAGAGAGGGCAAAGATCAAGTTCCTGGATTTTCGATCATTACACGTAAGCCTTTGAAAATTCAAATAAACTTTACTGACAGTTTAATCGCATCATAAACAAAGGAAGCCTTACAGCAGCACCAGAGAATCAGGGAAGCATTATATGGTGAGGTATTGCTGTCACATACAAAATAAACAATTAGATGCTGATAAAACAATTTTCCCGTTTTTTGAAACGACAGTAGTATTGATCCCATATTAAGAAATGCTAAAGTTGTAGTAATATCAGCTATCATCCACCGGGCCTGTTCAAAACACTATAGCTGTAATAATACTGCTCTTGCATATTTAAAGAATCATGCCAAAAAATTTGTTTACGAAAAAGCTTATTTTGCATTGTGTGCTCTGAAATATATTATCAGGGGAGAACTGAACAGCACCAGATCAATAAGTACAATAATAAGAGAGCGAAGGCAAAGTCACTGTATCCTATAAAATACTTAAGCTATAAGCAGAACTGTGCAGAGGCAAGTTACTCACAGGTAAACAATTACATATAATATAATCTTTTTGCAAAAAGAAGGAAAGGATGAGACATTTAAAGCAAAATAAGTAAAGAAAAAAAACTAATTAAAAGCTACGAACAAAATGGGACTTCTAACAACCAAGCAAGACTGGTAGACCAACAAAACTGTCTCCATTAAAAAAACATTTAAAAACATTTAAAGCTTTTATCTTTGAGAGAAAGGGGAACATCAAGCTCCACTTTTGCTTTATATCTGTTCATCCGTCCACATATTTCCATCCCTCCACTGTGAAAAAAACAGCGGTCATCTTTGCAGCTTACATTACATTAATACACAAACACAAACACACACACACATACACACAGACACACAGATACACAAACACACAGACACACACACACAGATACACACACACACAGACACACACACGCACACACACAGACACACAGATACACAAACACACAGACACACACAAACACAGATACACAGATACACAAACACACACACACACGAACACAGATACACAAACACACACACACAGACACACACACAGATACACACACACGCACACACACAAACACACACACAAACACACACAGGCACACACACAGATACACAAACACACAGACACACACGAACACAAATACACAAACACACACAGATACACACACACAGACACACAGATACACAAACACACAGACACACACAAACACAGATACACAACACACACACACACAGATACACAAACACACAGACACACACAAACACAGATACACAAACACACACACGCACACACACACACATGCACACACACACACATGCACACACGCACACACACACACACACATGCACACACACACACACACACAGACACACACACACACAAACACACACAAACACAGATACACAAACACACACACACATGCACACACTCACACACACACACATGCACACACACACACAGACACATTCACACACTGTCTGATAAATTCAGAAAAGTTCAACAGTGAAAAAGGGAGATGCTGCTCCATGAAAGAAAACATTAATAACAACAGTAATGATGAAAGAAGAGGAGGGTGCGAGAGATTGATGGAGTATGTGTGTAAGTGCATGTGTGTGTGTGTGTGTGTGTGTGTGTGTGTGTGTGTGTGTGTGTGTGTGTGTGTGTGGGGACTGAAACCTGTTCATACACATCTGTTATCCTAAGCTGGTCCCCACAATGTGCATCATTAAACTTTAAGGCTGGGGTCAGGTTAGGGATAAGCTTGTGGTAAGGGTTAATGTTAGGTTTAATCTAGAAGTTCTAGTAAAGGGTTTCGTAAAAGTATTTAGGAAATGAATGAAAGTCAAAGGGCTCGACAATTCACAGAAACAAGATTGCGTGTGTGCGGAGGGGTGTTCGCTTCATTGCACTGAAACATTCCACTGAACTGACTAGCCTCAGACACATGGTAACAATTAGAGATACTCTTGTATGACAACAGTAGAATGAAGCACAGAAAGAGAGAGAGTGAAGGCTTCAGCATGGCTTAACAAAATCACCTTCAACACACTCCTCTATATATTATCACCGACAAAAACACCGCACAGACCTCACAGAAGAAGGAAAGAACTCTTAATCTTAAATTTCAGAGCAAGCTGATGGAATATGATTTGCAGTCACTCTGGGACACTTTGACTCATGGGCAGCTGACATTTCCAAATCATGTAAAACTTCACTGTAAAAAGTACAGCCTAAATAAAATAAAATAAAAAACTTGTTACAAGCAATTGACAAAGTTTTACTCAACTTAAAAAATATTTTGATGTAACTTGTTCGTTCAAAATCCTTTTTTAGTTTAAATAAACATACTTGATTTGCTTTTCAGGTTGCACTTTTTAGTTTTTTTACATGAATTGGAAATAAAAGTGTCTCAGAATGACTGGACTGACTGACTTTCGAGCTGGACCTTCTACACCTTTTACAGTGTAAGAATTCTATTGACCTATTATCATTTATGAAGATTTAGTTCCAGCAATAATTACACACTCTAAAATGAGTTTCGTTGGTCCAACCAAATAAATTACCCTAATTTAGGTTTATTCCAATCTTTTTAAATTTAAAAACAATTCTTTTAACAATTCTTCCAATCAAAGTAATTTTTTGAGTTGAGTAAAACTTATTCAGTTGATTGTAATAAATTAGAGATTTTTTTTAGGTTGCTTTTTTACAGTGTAGTAATTACAGGCTAGTAGTAGTTTATCAAGAGTGTAAAAGACTTACATCTACAGTGACTTATGTTGTGATAAACTCTCTTTCTCTTATTGTCTTCAATTCCAAAGACACATAAGAGCCTGTTGTATTTTCATGGCTAAAGAACGATGAAACTACACTGTAAAAAAGCTTACAAAATACTACAGTTTATTACAAGCAACTGAATTAGGATTATTTGAGGCATATTAGGTTTAAAAAGGGTTCTTGCAATCAAAAAATGTTTTAGTTGAGTAAAGCTTATTCATTTGCTTGTAAAAATTAGATTTTTTTAGGTTGCACCAAGAATCGGTTTTATCAGTATAGTGACCCACAGTTTTCGAGAGGTGGTCGAAGTGGCTAGTCAGCCCATCAAATCTGATTCGCCACAGCCAGAGGCAACCACAAATTTTCTCATGTCTCGCTGTGTGGCGGGTGTTGGCGCCCTTAAGAGGAGAACTGGTTTGCTGTCAGTAGAGCAATTCACCATCACAACAACCCCCACACCCCACTCACACAACCACCAACCCCACCCTCCATTCTGCAAATTCTCATTGCCTGTATATCTGTTCTGTCCAGCTTTGCCTGTAAGGGTCAAGGGAAATGATGACCCATTGGGACAACTCTACAATCTTCCACTAACACTGCAATCCTGGTAAAGTTTTCTAGAACTACTGCTGGTTATAGTCCTGTAATAATAGAACACACTGACATGTGTTGGTGTAGCTCAGCGGATAACACCACTACTACAACCGCCACACATAGTTCGAATCCCACCTGACTAGGCTGGCTTGGTGGGCAAGACTCCTAACACTACATTGGCCCACCTGTAATATGATTACCCTTGTAAGTCGCTCTGGATAAGAGTGTCAGCTAAATACCATAAATGTAAAATGTAAATGTAGGACTGGCAGTATAAACACCCCGATCATATCTGTAAGGAGATAAAGTTTGTTTTAGCCTTGCAAAAAAGGATTTATAACAGAGCCTAGGGATGAACTTTTGTGGCAAACGGTGGCAAAAGGAGAAATCAATATACACAGATGGTAGATGGGTTTTAGAGACTTTTATTTTGTAGAACATTATGCTAAAATTATTATGCTATTTCAAAAACAAGGAAAAAAGAATTTCACAGTTTATATTATAAAATATGATTATTCTTTTATTGCGTGAGGGAGTGGGGTTAGGGTCACTTTCTGTCAGGCCTGAGGTTTTATGAAATTGCGCAATTTATATAATGGCTACAAGCAAGAAACAGTATTCAATGTGGATTCGTCACGTCTAGTCAACATCCGTTCTGTTTAACAAATTTAGCGCTGGCGCCGGTACTGATGCAGTGCAACAGGTCTAATGCCTTTAGTCATTTCTGAACTACGTCATTTGCCTTTGGACACCCACTACGAGTTTCTCTGCAAAAGGAAAACCAACATGAAAATACAGATCACTGGATTTTTGTGTTAACGCTTCGCTACTTTTAAACAGTCTTCAGGAAAATGCTGATGTCATCTCGCTGGCTCCGCAGATCCAGGCCTAGAAGTTCCTGGAAATCAAGGCTACTCCTCTGTGCTTCTCCCAGAAGCTCCTTATCCCCCATTCACCCAGCCCCCAACTCTCCACAGCTCAGGATCTATTTCCAGCACCTGTTAGTGGATGGAGGCCAGGGTCCAGCTGTCCTTGTATCAATCATCCACTCAGAAGAAGTCTAACACAGGCCCAGGAGGGGTGAGCAGTGTGACGGCGTTTTATAGTACTTAAAGAGCACTCATTAACATAATGTAATGTTTCATTGTAAACAGTATAATTAGTCCTGTTTAACTGCATTTAGAGCAGGGCTGTAGTGAAATGCTGAATCACTGTAGTGATAGTTTTTGCTAGTACATCCCATTGATGTTCCTCAGGAGCAGTATTCTAAATATTGCATTGTGTTACAGAACATCACCTACTATAACATAACAGACAATTACAGTTCAAAAATCTGATTGGCTGAGCCTTGTTCAAAGGTCCAGTATCATTTTCAGTATAAACTTGTGATGGTACACATCTGTTGGATTGCGTATTCATGATTAAAGATCATTGTGCTGTTTAAATAATAAGCTTTAATTGTTATGTTGCCTGCCAATCATTGTCCAGTGTTTTCCACTTTTCCACTGTATGTTACCGGCCTAACTCGGCTTACGCTGGCTTTCCAGAGGCCAAACCTGGTGCATGGTTCTGTATACTGTATTCCAAGCGAGCTGAACCGATACCAAAATCTGATGTTAAACGCTTTAGAATACTAACAGGTCAGAAAGAATTGTCAATATAGCTCCATCCTGAACTTGTTGTGTTCACCCTGTGAATCCTCCCCCATGTACTCTCCAGCAGCTGTGGGATGCGCTGCAGACAGCATGGCACCAGATACCTGTGACAACCCACCAGGACCTTACAGAGCCTGTCTAGCTGCTGACTCTGGATATTAGCTGGTCATAATAATGTGACTCAACTGTGTACTTCTATTCACTCTTTTAGATCATGTACTGCAAAATGATCAAAATGGTCTATATCTAGAGCTCTCTTTGAAATACAAGTAATTAGAATTTTTCAAGGCAGTGAATAATGTAGAGCATCAAATCAGAGAACCTTTTGAAAACACAGCTGCCCTTTACACTGTATGTATATTTGTCCAGCCACGATTATTATACAGTATAATCGTTGGATTGAAATTATTTGAGCAGACAGCAAGAATAATATGTGATGTCTTGTAATTATTATGATGAGGAGTCTGCCTATGTAAATACAAATGTGAGCACACAGGTGTGCTCTGTGTATCTGATGGTTAGACTGAACGGTTAGGCCTGAAGTGTTGGGCAACCCAGCAGTGCAGTGTTTCCTGTCAAGGCAGTGGGCCAACTCCCATGTGACACAGTCACTTCCATTTTGCACACACTGTGTGAGTAAGTGACGAGGGTCCAGGAGGTTTTCCTGTTCTCCTGTCACTCGACACCCTAAGCCATAGAGAGGAATCCATGGCAGGTGTCCTTCTGGAAAGATCCGTCTTATCACCAGCAGCAGCCAGGCCGGACACACGCCGCTCTCGCGTGGGTGTCACTGTCTGAGTCTGCTGACCTATTTCCCCTCGTCTCTCGCACTGTGACCAGTTCGAACACACATCTGCTTTCAATCTAATATAAATGTCCCCCTCCATACCGCCCCCAATCTGTCTGTTCCTCTTCTTCGGTCTTTCTTCTTCATCTAATTCCATTCTGCCCGAGTCAATCTCTTTATCTGCTAGCTTCTGATTTATCACCTCCATCTTTCAGTATCACTACTTTGTAAGATGAAGTTGGATACTGTGATATCTGTGAAGCTAAGCAACAACATCAACCCTTATTTGTGATGTATTAAAAACCAATACCCTTTACATGTACATATGCCAATTGAGCCAGTAGACTTACAGTGAAGTTATAAGGAGCTGGGTCTGCTTTTTGAATAAGGCACAATACAAGGCAGACCGTTTAATTCTAAGGGATAATAAGAGGTTGGAAAACAGTCATGAAAAAATTAACTATGAATGTTTTCGGTACATAAAACCAATCAATAGACCTAAATGGACCTCAGAGGAAAAAATGGGCCCTTTAAAAGGCCAGCACTGTGACAGCGAAACTTTCTCTTATTAAAGCTGCATTGTATTTTGTAGAACTCAGTCAGCATGCCACCATGGACACTCCAGGCCGTTCTGTCTTAGTGTGATATATCGTCTGTGCGAGCACACGGAAATTAATTCCACAATAGCTTTATAGCTTTGCCTTTTAGGGAGTATTTAGGAGGTGCCTGTAGATCACACAGTTATCAGTACATGTTAAGATTTGACATGTCTACCTGATATTAGATTATGTATTTATTGCACTCTGAAAGAGCTTAATGCTTAGGTAATGCTCGTTTACTGCAGTAACATTTTACTTTTACTGCATTTCAAACCCTCTACAAATAAATCTTAAAGTTCCCTGTGATGCTAATCCAGGTGGATCTGATCCCATTTACACCACTGCCAGGTATGTATATGAAAGATTTTGGCAATGACCACAAAACTGACCTGCTTTGAACTTTGCTTTTAACAGTTTAGCTATGCATTTAAGGAATAATGAACAATGTGTCAATCATACAACACCCATAAAACAACAATATTCCAGTCTACTGTGATGTATGCCATTCGCTGGCTGATGCAGAATGTTTGGTGGAAAAGACGCAGGTTCAAAATGCAGCACACAGAACAAGAAGTGTATGCCACTTGCCAAATCTCCCTCTTTTTCACAGGCTAATGTTGCCAGGTTTAAGCTTGGGTTTATCTGTGCTTTATTTATGATCATATCTGGCAAACTGATATATTTGGAAAACACTGTGATACTGAATTGCATTGGTACCTCCTAGGACTAAATGTACTCAAGGAATGTGGTACTTTAAGCCAGGACTGTCTGACAAAATGGCAAAAAAATGTAAACACTAGCACTGATTGTTTTTGACTGTTTCCACATATAACCTGCACACTCCCATTCAATGGCAAAGATCAATTTTGCTCAATGGTTATTCCAAGCCCAGCAGTATTTCCAGTTGAGGAGACCCAGTAAACCAAATTAGCATTGATCATCCACATCTCAAACACACCCTCCAGCGTGTTTGGCTCACTGTGGTTTTTGAGAGAGCAGTGCTGTAACATAATATGTCTGTACATCATTAAAACTAGTATGCCACTACTCCATATGTACAATATTCCACTACTCCCCGAGTCAGTCACGAACAATAGTACGCTGCTGTGGAAGGGTATTTCCCTCAATTCAGTCCTCGAGATGTGAACAGCATCATTCCAAGGTGGTTTAATGTGAAATGGTTACTTACAGAAAAACTCTGATTTCATTTCACTGGTGATGATGGGAACTGGGGTCGCCTTGTTTACATCTGGAATACAGCTACTTCATTTACCGTCCAAAACCAGCAGTGAACATGCACAAGATCAGATAAGATCAGGTCAGATAACACTTTATTGATCCCAGAGAAAATTTCTGAATATATTCCACTAACAATGGACTGAAATGGAATAAAATAAATGCATGGGACTGAATTTTCAATCATGCTACTACCGTTCCTGCTAGAATTTAAATATATATGCTTCTGGGCTGCTTTGCCATTACAGTAGCCTATTTAAAGTATGTTTTTTGCTGTCTTATTGACTATTCAGCTGTTTTCCTGTTTTATATTAATCATGTGTGCCAATTACTGTGTGATTATTACCATCATTTTTTTATTTGCATGATTCATCTCCATGTATATGCATTCCCACTTCTGCACGCTCCTGCACATGACACTGAAATTTGGTCTTGTGCCGCAACACAGGAAAGCAGAGGTCTACTTTAGACGTCTTCTTCTTATCACCACAACTGTGAACAATTCTAACTCAAGCAAGTTAGCACAGTAGGGCCACATAGGTGTTGGCGATTTTGGCCAAAAATATGGTTTTATATACTGTGCTGTTGTGTTTTTAAGTCCTAACAGCAAGTGTTTTGATTTGTATGGTAATAAAACTCATCATGACAATAATAATCCATTATGTAATAAATGTAATAAATGTGTTATAATTAAATAGCTCACCTCCAATTCTAGAAAACTATTAATTATGCATTTAACAATGCTGAACCAAAAGGAATAAGAAATGGACAATAATATTGGAATAACATCAGTACTGGCGGGTAGTACAAAACAATTAGCATCACTTAACAGATGCTTCCCATCACCACCACCACTGTAGAGAGTCTGAGTTGATACGTTTTTCTATATTATGAACCATTTTACATCAAAACACTCTTGAAAACCCTCTTCTACATCTCCACGACTGAACTGTGCAGAATTCTGCACTTTTCTCCAGAAAAGAATATCGCGGTGTGATGTATCACAATACATACTGTGGTATTGCCCATCCCTACACACAGACCTCACTGTGACAGAACCAGAGTGACTTTACTCACTGTTCCTCAGTGTAACAGCCCCCACACGATGCTTAGTGGGTTCTGCACTCACTGCACTCAGTCAAAGCTCAGAGAAGCAGCACAAAAGCCAAATTCACACTTATACAAAGTTTAGCAGCAGAACAGTTCAACTCCAGTGAACACGCCATAACAGGCCAATCATTCATTTGCACGGTTCTGATCAGGGCAGCTGCACAGCTGTCATCACCAATGTAACTCACAGGCGCCCCCTACTATGAATAGGTGCAATTGCAGGTGCCACTAACTCACTCTCTCTCTGTCTATGGACAACTTTTTTTGGTTAGCAGCAAAGGATTTCCCCCGTCAAGCCCACACACACACACACCCACATCCCAGCGCCACTCACCTATCGATACGAGCTTAATGTGCTCCCTTTCGAGGAACTCCAGCGCGACGGACACGTTTTCCAGTTTCATCTGCCTGAAGTTGGGTCTGGCGTGGTACTTTCTGTACATTTTCTTCTGGCTCAGAACCTCCAGGAGCCCTATGAGCTTGAGGCCGTCGCTGAGGTCCCTCTGCAGGTCGCCGATCTTCTTGTTGATGCACTTGAGGTGCTCGTTGCACCACCTGGTGAAGGTGTTCTGCTGGATCTTCTTCCAGGGCGCGTCCTCCGCCAGGTCCTTCTCCGTGGCCGGCATCTCCTCGTCTCCTTCCTCGCCGTCGTCCGTGGTGCCCTGGTAGTACAGTGTGGGCTGCTGCTGGTGCTGCTGCTGCGGTTCGTAGTATGCGTTGTTGCTCATCATGTTTTCGCTTTTTCGCGCGCCCCCTTTTTATACGGCAATCACTGAGGCTTCACCACAAGGCGGAGGAGGAGGTGGAGAAGGAGGGGAGCGAGGGCAGTACCAGGCGCGCGCGCTCGCTGAGGTAAAAAAAAAAACCGTTAGCTAAACTCTTCACTCTGTAGAAGCGGAAAGAGGGAAAACGCCGTTTTGGGCCCTTTTTGGACCAAAAAAGAGCTGAATGAGGAAGTTCGGTATCGGATTTCCAAGTTTTTCGTCCTCTCAGCACGTGGAAACGTGGGAAATCAATGTTATCTAGTCCCCAAAACGAATGAAAATAGGCTACCTAGCCTACCTACAACTACCACCGGGAAAAACTTCTGAGGAGACGGGTAGAAGGGACCGGCGCGCGGCGGCGGAGCTGGGCTGTCGTGGCCTCTGCTAGCAATACTTGAATGGTTTAAATAAAGCAAGTGGTCGGAGAGGGCTTTAAAAAAACTCCTGAGACCCCCCGGCCCACGTCAGTCCAGTGGATTTCATGGTATGCCGCTGTCATCATGACCATATACAACTGTGGGATGGGTAGCTAAGGCTCTAATCGCGCTGGGATAGCGATGCGGCGTCTGATTGGCTGGGGCGCACGCGGGGGAAGGGGATTGGCTGACACCCCGCCCCCATTAAGCGCCGCGCGACGCTTGTTACAGTGATAAGTATTTTTAGGCCTCCCCAAAAAGTGTTGTTGTGTTTTTTGTCTCAACACCCGTATTCACGCAGACCCCGCCCCCACACTGCCCTCGGATTGGCTAAGACTCAGCGCTCCTGCACGTGAGTGCGAACTTCTAGCCAATCGTAGCGCAGAGTGGGCGGAATACGGGTGCGGAAAAAAATAAAAGGCTTCTTAAACAGGGTGCACTGAGCGAACCCTAACAATTGGGGCCAAGAAAGGCAAGTGACTTCAGCAGCTTGTAGACCGAGGTGGTAAATTTACACAGACCGTGAACATGACTGTGAGCTTTATTAATATGAGGCTTGTTTATTAATAAAGGGTATGGCTTCCGCTTTTGACAGCCCACTTATTCTAGGCCATGAGGTCATTTCTGGCAGGGGTTGGTGGGTCGGCTGGTGATCCATTGGCCTGCGTTAAATGTGTAGCACTAGCCTGTGGATGGATGCTGAATGAGGTTTATTCCTGAGCTGTATTTCAAGGTCTATACGTCATATCTTCAGCTCAGAAGTCACCAAAGTGGACTCCTGAAAGTGAAAAGAGAATGATGATGATGATGATGAGGAGGATCGCCAATAAAGGACATGAGCAGCACAGTCCAGAATATAGTTGATGAGTTTAAACAAGGCTTATAGTCAGAGGTCATGGTGTAGGATCCATGACACCTTGTTATAAGTCTTAGAGCTAATATTAGGGGGCCGTATATGATTTTTTTTTTTTTTTTTTTATGTTCCGGACGAACTCCAGATAGTTGAGACCAGTTAACTCCCTTAGCGTTTGTCATATATGTTATTTATCAGGCTCTTCAGCTTAGAGGGAAATTCTCCTAATGTTCAGAGTGGTATCGAGTCAGAATCATTCTGAGCAATGCTGATAGCAGTGTGTTGCCATATCTTGTGAAAGAAACAAGCAACCAAATCTATGAAAACATATCCAAAAATAGGGACTTGTCTCTATATAAAACAGTCCACAACGGGCAACCTCACCTATGACGACTGTACTTAACACTACGTCAACATCACCAAAGACAGCAATGGTGTCATGCCAGATTGTCATGGAGTGACTCAGACTGGCAGCGGGTCATCTTCAGTGACGAGCCGCGCTTTTGTCTTGGTGGAGATGACCAACGAATCCATGTGGTGGCACCGTGGTCAGCACCAAGATGAACCGTTTGTTACACCTCATGTCTGGTGTCACTCCACCTTCACCCCTACTGCAGGAACTGCGTGAGGATATTCAAAATGCATGGGATGGATTATCTCAAGACACCATTAGGACCCTCTACAACTCCGTGCCGAGACGTCTGGCATGTTGTTTTGGCGATCTGACTCCATGCTGAGAAACACTACTTCTGTATGTGTAGCTCAGTGAATATTACCCATATCAGTCTAAACGTGTCATCATTTATTGTTCCTTACCAACAGCACTGCAATCCCACACTTCCTTCTGGGTGCAGCTGTTCTTTTAATGATGAGTATATTTCATAAGCGACTATTTCAAAAATCGAATATCGATAGATAGTATATGATGTGCACATTTTGTCCACTTAGTCCCAGACACTTTTAACAAACTAGATAAAGACATTCCATCACTGATGAACCACCAATGATACGATTTGATCTGCTTTGATTTGTATGGGTGAGGTGAGGTGGAAACGGGGCTGTGGGTGGATTGTGTAGCAGGACGAACTTTAACCCAAGTGTCCATAAAAGCTTCTAGGCCTAAAGCAGACTTTCAGATTTTCAGCTTTTCTGAGTCCATCTAACTGAGTGTGATGGAATGCTTGTGCTGAAGGAGCCGGTGGGTTGGAAAGTGAAACAGTCTATGTGGGTTCTAGGGCAACTTGGAGGTACCACTGCAAGGGGCAACAATGACTAAGGGACATATCTAAGGGAGGGTGTTGGTAAGAGTTACTGGAAGAAGGGACCCCCTGTGGGCTCAGTCTCACCATAGCATGTCTCACACTTAGTTACACCCATGTGGTCCCACAGAGAAAAAAAGATGCATGAAAAACTAATGTACCCCACACAGTGACATACACAGTCTATAAATAGTCTTGGGGCACTCCCTGTATTGTAGTATGATGTCATCTCTCTGACTTAGCATCTCGGTATGTTAATGGATGGAGTCTCTCGTCTGCAGGGTTAGTAAAAACCTCAGCGATGAGAGAAAAGCGAATGTCAGGGGTCACTGAAAGTACAGAGTCAGTGTGTCATAGATAACGAAGTAGATTTAAAGGTGGAGCTCTAGGATTATAACCGCTATTATCCTAGAGCTTTCCTAGAGCTCCGCCTTTAATTCTACTTCTACAGTTATTTACAGCAGTAGTTACTGTGATAAATAGGGGGAATTCTCTGAAATTCCTCAGACTGGAGCTTCCCTTATTAACCACATAACAGAACCGAGGTAAGAGCATCAGTTCACATGGCTGCCCACCTAAACATTAAAGGTTCCTTAAATGGAAATGAAGACTAGCGTCACATACTGCCCTCTCTGGTGCCTGTGTGTTACTGCTCCACCCTGTCTCCGCCCACTCTCACCCCTGCAGCTGATCTAGGACTCCTTAGGACTGCCATTTATACTGCCATGGTTTGCACTGCCTGTTTTCCAGGTCTCGGTGATCTCACCAGAGTTCCGAATCGTGTTTCCCTCTGTTCTTGACTCGTGTATTTTGCAGTGTTCGTGTTGGTTTCTATGGTTTTGACCCTTGCTTTGGTTTCTGGGTTTTTGTCTATATGGATATGTTTCTGATTGATGCCCGCGCCTGTGTTCTGACTCCTGCCTGTTCTGAAACTGATTCCTGGACAACGCTTAATAAAACCACTTTGCACTTGCAACCTGCCTCAAACTCCCTGTTACGATTGGCTACAGGTGGTTAAAATTACAATAAATAAAATAAAATACCCATTAAACAATAAAACATCATTCCTGATTTTCAGTAAAGCTGTTTCTACACCGTTGAGTCACATTATTATGACCATTTGTTTGAATGTGCCTTCTACCTGGATGAGTGGGCCCAGAGAATGCCACAAAAACGTGACTTCCTTCAGGAGCTTTGCGTTGCTGCTGTCGAAAGTAGGAAACTGTCATAATAATGTGACTCGACTGTGTGATGTTGGATAAAAGAACACACTGAGCACTGAACTCCATCAGCAGAATCAGATATTATATAATTTAGTATAATGTGTTAACTGTAAATATTGGAAAGCTTTGGAAATGGATAAGCTCACACACTCTCACGTAAAATCACCATGTATTGTTTATTAGTGTGTTTATTTGAACAAAATTTATTTGAACAAATACTCTGTTATTTATGTGTTTATTTTAAATTTGTGTTTATTGTAGATACTTACCAACATAAATGGCCTTCATTCTTTCAGATGCCCACGAAGTTTGTGTCCTACACGGTCATACATAGACCACCATGAAGAGTGCATGGATAAACTACTTTATTTCTTTCAAGTCATTTACAAAATGTACAGTCAGATTACCAAAATACTCGAGTTTCTATAGTTTTGTCTTCTTTTCTCTTTTTACACAAATGCCTGTTCAGGCGTAACAACATGTACTCATGTCATAGATGTCATACAATACGGTTATGTCACACAGAGAGACAGTCAACAGCATCTCCACAAAGCCACACATCAACACCTTCCAATTACAGTACTGGCTACTAATGTAATGGATACCTTGTACTTGTTTACTAAAGCCAGATTCGTTTAAAGCTATACTTCCGTTTAGATCTCGACAGAACAGAAGAGAGACTTTAGTGCAGAATGGAAGAAAATGGACTTAAACCAACGAGGAAAGTCTGAATATCCAGAGTTCTTCATATGTATGTACAGTAAATAGTCTAATACCAGTATGTAGGAACAAAAACCAAGCACAGTGTTAAAGAGTGCATCTTACAACAGGCTTTACAATGTCACCCATGCTCATCCTCATGGTATTATTTACAAAGTCTACACTGTGAAAGTCTATAGTGTTTTGTCAGGTGGTGGTTGGTGTAGCTCAGTGGATAACACAACTACCTGCCGACAAGCCACCACCACATGTGGGAGACTGGGGTTCGAATCCCAGGCTGAGTGACTACGCTGTGCTACACCAATAAGAGTCCTTGGGCAAGACTCCTAACACTACATCGGCCTACCTGTAACATGATTAACCTTGTACGTCGCTCTGGATAAGAGCGTCGGCTATCACCGTAAATGCTTGCCTTGGGTTATTGAGCCTTATCTAAATCATGTTTTTCAAAACAAGCACGTCCAATTATGGTCAGTTCAGATTTTTATATACAAGCCCAATTCCTAAAAAGTTGGGACCTATGGTGAAATGCAAGGGAAAAGCTTTGATAAGGATTTAGAGGAACACATCAAGAAAACACAAGATAATACAGAACATAGACTAAACTGATTACGCCTTATTAACAAACCAACTTTGTTAAAAAAGGGTAATTAACTGCAAATGGAACCAATTGGAATTGTAATAACAATTTTCGTAAAGGCAAACGGACTCATGCACTGTTCGGTAAACCAGAGTTCACTGCCATTTGTATTTAAAAAACAAAAAACTAATTACTACCATCAGACTACATGCAAAGCCACAGTGAGATGCATGCACACAGGTCAAAGTTCACGTCATCTATATATACGCCCTCCCTCCGGCTGTGTTCATGTTACACTAAAAAATATACAACGTTCCAGGCGCATTGGGAGTGCAGGGAGATTTTCCATTTGAAAGGCCTGACGTACAGTTTCACAGTATATCCCACCAAAGCTGTATACCTACGGAAGTATTTACAGTACAGTAAAAATACCACGTTTGGATAGAAAATAAGCTGTACTGAGTAGCATGCGTCGTCTCGTAAAGTCATGGACTGTTAGTACATCAATACACATTCAGCTGCGCTAGCACTGAGGTCTAAAGTGTTCATCTATCCACAAGATACCGGAAGACAGCACTGCGACGACCTAGGCACACCACGGAGTGCCCTTGCTTTAGTGTGGGCATCTCTCCTACGCTTTAAAGCCACATTACAGAAGAGGCACAGGATCACCAACAAGCTCAAAACACCACCCTGTTATGTGCATTAGCTCGGTTTCAGCTACAGGTTTGAGTTCAGGGAGTCTAATATACTGTTTGAACAGATGGACATCCGCAGTGATAACCTGACTCAAACAGTTAGAGAGTTTATAACACTGTTGTTTTAACCAAAAGTGGAAATAATCTCAAGCTCTTTGAAGAGAGAAAGCAGACGTGCTACTGAACGGAAGCTCACCAGTTAGCATGCTCTGCATAATGCTAACGGCGGCTACTAACTGCTTTGACTAGACCGTTCCTTAATTTATGCTTCGAGAATCCAACATGAAGAAATCTGAGGACAGAAAGTGCATAATTTGTGTATCTAGCTGCATACTTCAGGTAAAGCTAGTGTTTCAGTGCTACGCACGTGAGCTGCACTATGCATGCATCAAGTGTTCAGTGTCTAACTTCAGGTGGACTTTTATGTAGCTTATACTAGTGGCCGAGAAGTGTGGAACAAATGAACATTTCAGAAACAAAATTACAAAAACATTTACAAGACGTGAAACACTTACCAGCACCGAAACACTTCTACAAACTGAGAATTCTGACGGAAAGGGGCGGTCCAACACACAGGAAGTGCTTGTTGTGGAGCCTTGTCAATCAAACTGTTTGGTGGTGGTAGAGTGGGTGGAGTTTGGGATGGTGGCGACACTAAAGCATGTTTTGTCCATCTTGTGGTGTGTGTTTTATTCAGCTGGCAGGCTTCTGTTTTTCCTGTGGGTCTTTAGAGTTTTTAAAAGAGCAGACGGAAGAAAGAGGCGAACAGGCGACTCTAAACCATGTGGGCTGTAAAAGGTGGGCTGGTTTTGAAAAGCTCTCAGCCTGGTTAAGCTAGCTAGCTGGTTAGCCACTACAGCTAGCGTTACAGCCCACTTACCTTCATTAAGTGGTTTAGACGTCGCCTGTTAATCTCTTACTTCCACTCACTCTACCATCGCTGAACAGTTTGACTGACAAGAGTCTACAACAAGCACTTCCTGTGTTTTGGACCTCCCCTTTCCGTCAGAATTTGAGGTTTGTAAAAGTGTTTCGGTGCTGGTAAAAGTGTTTCACATCTTGTAAATTTGTTTTTACTTTTATAATTTTGTTTTCTTGAATGTTAATTTGTTTTGCCACCATATCATCCTGTAAGTGTATATATATATACATATATATATATACACTTTGTGTTCTATTTAGGAATGTTTCCTTTAAAATGAAGTAAGCACTTTGTCATATGCATTGTTGTCTTTATGTATATACTCCTGAAGTTAGACGGCTACTCTCAGAGGAACTACACAGTGCAGTCTATAAGTAACTGGAGAGTTACACAGTATTTCGCTGCCATTAAAACCTGTTTCTGACATAATTTGAAGCTACACAACATTTCATGATGAACAGACCAAAAGAAAATGTTCCACCGATATACATTAAAGCGAAAGTATGTTTTTCCTTCTCCGGTAAAGTTACCATTTTCACTATATGAGGTTTTGTTTCCACTAGGGATGCACCAATCCATTTTGCATATTGGTCAATACCTGATACTGATGCAATACAGCTGTTGAATTAACAACCTGGGTTTGGTGAAACATCACTTTACTAAGTCAGTAAAACTAAATACCTTCATACAGCTGGCTTTTTGGCCCGCTCCATATGTTATTCCTGTTGGTAAGTACACTCTACAGGCATTTGTTTACAACACAGATTTAAGTACATGGATCGGACATGTGGACAGGCTTAATCCTCAATAGCTAATTTTGTTAATATCAGATCAGTGCATCCCTAGTTTCAACAGCACTAATTTGTTTCTCCAATGTCGTTGATGTTTGCTTTTACATCAGCTGATGTTTACACTGTGCGGAAACTTCATGATGAATGGACCAACAGTAATGACCCAAAATTGCTTGGAAAGAAGTCTGGTTCCATTGACTTACATTATAATCCCATAAGGTTTTCAACCTCTCCTGTAAAGCTGCCATTTTGGAGATGCTCATTTTTCATTGGACAGCAACGGTATCTATTGGCTGAGCCATGTACAGATCACAGCCCAGCACAGGCTCTCCAAGACACAGGCAAACCATAGACATCACCATATGTTGGATCTGCCAGTACTTTTGTATCTGAGGCTCTCACCCGATATTTCATATACTGTTCTTGATCTGTGCCAGCTTTCCATTATGCGTGGAAGTATTATTCAGGCAGGTTTGTGGTGGGATTCTTGTGGTCTCCCAAGTTCAGGTGTACTTACTTACTTTATAAAAAAGTACCCTGTGCTGATACACTTGCCTGTGTTTTTTTTTAAGCTTTTTAAGATGCATAATTTCCTGTTTTACAGACATTCATACATCTATATACGTTTTTTATATATTTATATAATTTAAATATTTAAATGCTGTGGTTAACATACTGGGAAATATTGATCACATCTAAAATGTGATAACTTTGCATAAGTCACATTTTATATTAGAAGTTTTCCCCCAGCATGTTAATAATGAGCAAATTACACTTTCAGTGAATTCTGTATTCATTGAATTGTATTATGCATGCTAGATTATTCCTTATGAACACATTCATAACACATTATGAATACAGGGTTTATAGAGTATGTGTAATTATTTTCTCTGGAAACAACAAAACCTGAAATTTGGCACTCAAGTGTCTGTATACGTCTGACTAGTTAGCAAATTACCAGATACACATGTGAAACCATGTACTTCCTGTACCTCAGTCAATGTGTCACTGTCCAGTTACCTATGGTCTGAGCAGTATTGGTTGCTCTGATATATAATTCTCAGATTGCTACCAACCAGTATTACCAACCAGGAGTAATACCGGAGTACGCACTGCAGATTAGCTGTGTACAAAAATATCTCTCATTATATCAACTCCACTTGATTAAACACACAAAGATACAAAAATATCGGTCCCACTTAACTATGGTTCAGACCGTCAAGTGTGCATTACAGAGTCCAGTTTAGTTTGTAGATTTTACGGTCACGATTGTTCATAATTAGTTCAAACTTCGTCTTGATATCTTAAAATCATCTACAGGGGTTGGACAATGAAACTGAAACACCTGGTTTTAGACCACAATCATTTATTAGTATGGTGTAGGGCCTCCTTTTGCGGCCAGTACAGCGTCAGTTCGTCTTGGGAATGACATATACGAGTCCTGCACAGTGGTCAGAGCGATTTTAAGCCATTCTTCTTGCAGGATAGTGGCCAGGTCACTACGTGATGCTGGTGGAGGTTCGTCCTTCTTGGTGGTATGCTGACATTACCCTGGATACCTTGGCTCTTGATACATCACAAAGACTTGCTGTCTTGGTCACAGATGCGCCAGCAAGACGTGCTCCAACAGTCTGTCCTCTTTTGAACTCTGGTATGTCACCCATAATGCTGTGTGCATTGCAGTATGTTGAGCAGAACTGTGCTCTTACCTGCTAACTGAACCTTCACACTCTGCTCTTACTGGTGCAATGTGCAGTTAATGAAGATTGGCCACCAGGCTGGTCCAATTTAGCCGTGAGACCTCCCACACTAAAATGACAGGTGCTTCAGTTTCATTGTCCAACCCCTGTAAGTTCTCCACAAAGAAGAGTGCTTTATCCCTTAAACGTGAGAAATATTTTGAGTGCTGCAAACTCGCTCAAACCACAGTTAGTACAACTACATAGTTATTGGCGAAACTGTATGACGCATGCTTTAGAACAAAGAGCCATTTCTCCTGACTTGAAGAAAAGACTGATAAAAGAGTTCCCCAGTAGAGGAGTTTAGGTAAGTGTCACGTCACATGCTGCCACAGCACATCATAAAAGCAATGGGGCTGAAGCAAGACACTGTGATCCAAAGCAACAGTGATGAGGGACCTCTATTTCTAAACTCAAGACGTGAAGACGAAAATAAGGCGAATAGAGTTCTCTACAAAGTCAGCATTCAGAAAAAAATAGATGGACCCAGTTGATGGTCGAAGAGATCAAATCCTTTTCCTTCATCTGCATTTCCTCCATCTTCTCCATCTCTTTGTGCTTTAGCACAGCATGTGTGGTGCATCACTGTCCACAGCACTGTATCCATGTCTGGTCCACTGCTCCTCTAGTGGACCGGTTTTATCTACAGAGGCATGGAGGACAACAGAGCAAGAAGAGTGCACAACCAGAGCAGCAAGACGAAGTAACGAAAGCACTGGGTTTGGAGGTTGACTGTGTTCCTATGATCTCCCGAACTGTACAGCATCACGTCCACTTCGGGAGAAGTCCTTAAAGTACGGTTATGGAAGTCGTGTGTGTTTGTGTTTATGTAGGTGTACCACAGAGAACATCAGCAGGCAGGTAGAGATGACGTTGGTGGATGGGGTCACTTCCTGTCCAGGACTCAAGAAAAAGCTCTGGTCAAACTGGGCACGAGTAAAACCGCTGCCGCCGCCACAGCAACCACTATCACCAGGTTCCAGTCGCCCTCTTTCTCCTAAAGTAAATGCAAAGGAGAGAGATGTGAGAGGATGTACAGTTTGCACAAACAGACAGCAGATATCATACTCCAGAATTCCCTGCCTGAATAACGAGCTTTCTATTTACAAATCAACTTTAAAAACCTAAGGATATAAATTACAAACACAGTCAAAGAATTACGAGTTAGCTACCTGCTATATACCTGCTACCTCCGCTATTACTTCGTTACTTGTTGGTTATCCTACCTGCTATTTGTTAGCTACCTGCTATATACCTGCTTCCGTTACTCGTTACCTACCTGCTATATACCTGCTTCCGTTACTTGTTGGTTATCTGCTATTTACCTGCTTCCGTTACTCGTTAGCTACCTGCTATGCTCCTGCTTCCATTACTTGTTAGCTACCTGCAAATTACTTCCCTCCGTTATTCATTAGCTACCTGCTATATAGCTTTTTCCGTTACTTGTTAGCTACCTGCTATTTAGCTACCTGATATAGCTGCTAGCTACCTGCTATATAGCTTTTTCCGTTACTTGTTAGCTACCTGCTATTCACTTGCTTCCGTTACTTGTTAGCTACCTGATATAGCTGTTTCGTTATTTGTTAGCTACGTGCTATATACCTGCTTCCGTTACTTGTTAGCTACCTGCTATATAGCTGCTATCATAACTTGTTAGCTACCTGCTATATACCTGCTTCTGTTACTTGTTAGCTACCTGCCATATACCTGCTTCTGTTACTTGTTAGCTACCTGCCATATACCTGCTTCTGTTACTTGTTAGCTACCTGCCATATACCTGCTTCTGTTACTTGTTAGCTACCTGCTATATACCTGCTTCCGTTACTTGTTAGCTACCTGCCATATACCTGCTTCTGTTACTTGTTAGCTACCTGCCATATACCTGCTTCTGTTACTTGTTAGCTACCTGCCATATACCTGCTTCCGTTACTTGTTAGCTACCTGCCATATACCTGCTTCTGTTACTTGTTAGCTACCTGCCATATACCTGCTTCTGTTACTTGTTAGCTACCTGCCATATACCTGCTTCCGTTACTTGTTAGCTACCTGCCATATACCTGCTTCTGTTACTTGTTAGCTACCTGCCATATACCTGCTTCTGTTACTTGTTAGCTACCTGCCATATACCTGCTTCTGTTACTTGTTAGCTACCTGCCATATACCTGCTTCTGTTACTTGTTAGCTACCTGCCATATACCTGCTTCTGTTACTTGTTAGCTACCTGCTATATAACTGCTTCCGTTACTTGTTAGCTACCTACTATATACCTGCTTCTGTTACTTGTTAGCTACCTGCCATATACCTGCTTCTGTTACTTGTTAGCTACCTGCTATATACCTGCTTCTGTTACTTGTTAGCTACCTGCTATATACCTGCTTCTGTTACTTGTTAGCTACCTGCTATATACCTGCTTCTGTTACTTGTTAGCTACCTGCCGTATACCTGCTTCCGTTACTTGTTAGCTACCTGCTGTATACCTGCTTCCGTTACTTGTTAGCTACCTGCTATATACCTGCTTCTGTTACTTGCTAGTTACCTGCCATTTACCTGCTCCCACTACCTAGTTACCTGGTCCCATTACTGTTTAGATACCTTCTATTTAGCTGCTTACATTCTCTGTTACCTGTAGCTCCATTAGTTCTGGAGTATGTCTTGAGTGCTCCTTGAGTGTTGAACTGGGTAAATGGAAATTTGATGAATTTGGGTAAACGATTTCAGTCAGTAATTTCTGCCGCAGGTTTAACCATATATCTCGCCAAATAAGACTTTCAGTTAACTTCATCTAGACCACTAATAAATCCTTCAGTCAACAAGAGCACACCTGCTATAGCCCACATATTTCACATGTAAAGCACGCTTCAGGAGGTGGAGCATTACAGACATGCAGACAAACAAGTACGTATACACACGCACACACAAACACTGCCCCTGGCACCTCTCTGAAATGAGCTTCATTCACACCTGTCACCGTGCACACATCCACATCCAGTTTCCCATTGAAGCGCTCATCATCACCCTTGAGATGAAAGGCAGAAGTGGTGGACTGTGTCCATACTGAGGCCAAATGCAAATTCTGTGGCTGATACCAATGACAGTCGTAGGGGCAAAAAAGTTCACTGACCAAAGATAAAATTGTACATGTATTTTTTTCCATTTTGATTTAATACTACAGTAATTTTATTGAGGCCATGTTTAACTGTTTGATGTCATTATTGGTTATTAACTATGAATTCTCTGGTATGATTTACACCCTTTGCTCCCCGGGCTCTGTGGGTAGGGCTGCTCATCTCTCCGGGCAAGTGTGCTCACTGTCCCCTAGTGTGTGTGTTCACTAAGGAGAGTCTCTACTCAGGGAATGATTGGCCTGACCTGGTTGTCTGTGATGACCATCTTGAGACCTCTAATCACCGTTCTGAAATGACCTACCCTTTAGATACGGTATGATGTTTGTGTTCACAGGTGTGAGATGCATGGTGCACAATGTGAGACTATCAGAAACATAATGGAACCAAAACCAATAAACCTGCAGCCTTTCAGGCTTATGTTCTGGGTTGACGGACATACTGGCTGTTTCTACTCTACATGTCAATAAGGCTATTTATACACTATGCACTCAGAAGCAATCAACCAACAGGAATGAAACTTGGTGGGTAGGTTTGACATTGTGAGACTCTTGGCCACACATGTGATGTAAGGTAGGACGTTCCTTATCGCTGTACCTGACTGACCCAACAGCCACAAAGTGGGACATTCAGCATGAAGTGATGTCCTCCATGAGCCGTCCTGTTAGCACCAGCACCACTGGCAGACGGCTGCACCACGTAGGACTACATTCATGCAGACCATGTCCTTAACACCACAGTTCCCCAGTCTACAAAGGTATCGTGCCAGACTGTCATGGAAGAACTCAGCTTTACTTTTGTCTTGGTGGAGTCGACCAACGAATCTGTGTGTGGAGGCACCGTGGTCAGCACCAAGATGAACAGTTTGTTGCCACACGTCCAGAAGACCTGGTGTTACTCCACCTCCACCCCTACCGCACCATCTGCAAGAACTGTGTGAGAATAATCAAGCTGCATGGGATGGATGCATGTTGCGTTGCCATGAACGAGAGACGCTACTTCTGTATGTGTAGCTCAATAAATATTGATCATATCAGTGTATATGTATCATCAGTTATTGATCCTGGTAACCTTTATCTTCCTTCCCAACAGCACCACAATCCCACACTTCCTTCTGGGTGCAGCTACGCTTTTGATGATGCGTGTACATCCACCTATTCAACCTACAGCAGTTTAGCTCCCTGTTTAGAACTGGTCTGTGTAAGACTTGGGGATTTAGAGAGCTCTCTGGTGGAAATGTTTAATTGCACGCAATGGCAGAACATTTAATGACGTGGGTTGTGCTGTGGGGCCCTTCCCAGAGCAGATGAATCTGATGACCGGAAACGAGTTGAAAGAGCATTGACAGAGAGCTCAGTCAAAGCCTGCTGAAGGACGTGCGGGTGTAGGTGAACTGATGATCTCCTATCATGTTCATCAGTATACTGTCTTTTCATTGGAGCCTGTGGGTGTGACGTTAACACATAAAGACGTATGATGTGATTTGAAAAACTCTAGTTTTAAAAAGATCACTTCAAGCTAGACTGGGTGACGTGCTGTAGCCCACTCACACCATACTTTATCCTCCTTCCCATTAAAAACCTCTTTTATGGCCCAGCTTTAACCAACGCTCTCTATGGACAGGGAGGAGCATAAACACAACCATCCCTATGTGACCTGGGGAGACACACATGCACAGCTGAGAGCAATGACCCAGTAAACACTGTAGCAGCGCTATGGTCCCTCTCTCCCTCTGGGCTTATCAGGTTGGCAGAGACTGAACTGCCTGACCAGCTGAATCACAGCGTGTGAATATGTGCAGTGTGTGGTGTTTGTGTGTGCGTCAGGGACGGCCCTGCTGGCCAGCGGTGTTGAAATCAAGAGTTGTGTGAGTTGTTTTGGCCGGAGCAGTGATCTCCGCAGGACTCGGGGTGAATATGACTAGCAGATCATTCCGTCTCCTCTTACTTGAGTGAAGCAACCACTCCGCTGCCTCCTACACAGCTCGCCAAGACTCCTCCAGTACATTCATAAAACTCCCTCTCTTTTTTCGCTCTCCAGCGCTTCTCTTACTGTGTCCGTCACTCCTCGGCCCCCAAAGCCAGAACCGAGGGCAGTTTCCATGAGCTGTTCGCTTTGAAGACCCTGGCACGCAGGCATTAGGAAAGATCAATAAGGGGAGCCAGCATTTCCTGGCCAGGTTCTGTCAGATTCAGGTTACCAGCCCCGTGACCTGTGTTAATGATTTTATCTTAACACAAGGTCCAATGACCTGGGGACACTTCGCACACAGCTGGGTTTATAGCTACTGGTATTTTGAAGAAGGTGTGCTAAACAAATAAATGAGACATTGTAGACACAGGACATTTAGACTGGGTTTAAAGATCGGATTAAGTCTAGACCTGGACTACATATTCCTTTCAATAGAAAATGCGCCGTAGTCCAAGACCAGAGGTGGACGAAGTACACAAACCAAGTAGTTGAGTTAAAGTAGAGATCCCCAAAGTTAAATATTCCTCCAGTGTCAGTAGAAGCTCCTCCCTTTAGTCCTCCACTGGAGTAACAGTACTAAAGTATGTACCTTCAGATGTACTTAAGTATGGAGAGTAACAGTACTAAAGTATTTACCTTCAGATGTACTTAAGTATGGAGAGTAACAGTACTAAAGTATGTACCTTCAGATGTACTTAAGTATGGAGAGTAACAGTACTAAAGTATGTACCTTCAGATGTACTTAAGTATGGAGAGTACCAGTACTAAAGTATGTACCTTCAGATGTACTTAAGTATGGAGAGTAACAGTACTAAAGTATGTAGGGAATTCTCCTCAGAACTGTGCCAGAGAAGGCGTCCACCAAATCTTGCCCAACTGTGCAATTCTTTAATGGTAGAGTGTTTAAACATTGGTGTGGCCTACATCCAGAAACCTGTCCAGTCCACGCCAAATCCAATCACAGCTGTTATTGGTGCTTGTGGAGGTGTTACACCCTATTAGGTATGTTTCAGTCACAGGTGACTCGTTTCTTGTCTGCTGGGATTAGTTAGAACTACACAACAGGCCACTGCTCTACATTTACATTTATGGAATTTAGCTGACGCTCTTATCCAGAGAAAATTACAAGGTTGACCGTATTACAGGTAGGCTGATGTAGTGCCCAAGGACTCTTATTGGTGTAGCACAGCATAGTCACCCAGATCAGGAATCGAACACTGTCTCCCACATAAGGTGGTGACTCCCTGGTGGGTAGCGGTTTTATCCACGGAGCTACACCAACCAAACAGTGTGACCTTTCACATGAATACAAATTCACCATTTGAATGAACATACAGGGGTTGGACAATGAAACTGAAACACCTGGTTTTAGACCACAGTCATTTATTAGTATGGTGTAGGGCCTCCTTTTGCGGCCAATACAGCGTCAGTTCGTCTTGGGAATGACATATACTGTGTCCTGCACAGTGGTCAGAGGGAGTTTAAGCCATTCTTCTTGCAGGATAGTGGCCAGGTCACTACGTGATGCTGGTGGAGGTTCGTCCTTCTTGGTGGTATGCTGACATTACCCTGGATACTGTGGCTCTTGATACATCACAAAGACTTGCTGTCTTGGTCACAGATGCGCCAGCAAGACGTGCACCAACAATCTGTCCTCTTTTGAACTCTGGTATGTCACCCATAATGTTGTGTGCATTGCAGTATTGTGAGCAGAACTGTGCTCTTACCTGCTAACTGAACCTTCACACTCTGCTCTTACTGGTGCAATGTGCAATTAATGAAGATTGGCCACCAGGCTGGTCCGATTTAGCCATGAGACCTCCCACACTAAAATGACAGGTGTTTCAGTTTCATTGTCCAACCCCTGTATATATATATATACAGCTGAACTACAGTTTTGCATATGACTGAATGAGACCTTTGTCAAGGTTGTGTAAAGCTTGGCCAACTTAGCAGCTGCTGATATTATAGCATTGTGGGAGGAGAATGGAGGAGTAGCATTGTGGGAGTAGATGGAGGAGATTCAAGCCCCTGTTTGAAACGTTGCCTCAGCGTGGTTTGAACATTTTCAGTGGAGTTTGTGTGTGTGTGAGAGCAGAGCAGCCAGTGGCAGAGAAATTCTGTCCAGCGTACTTGTAGATGTTCAACATGTGAACCCGAAGCGATCCTGCTCAGGATTAAAGGGGCTCTTTACACAGTGGGTGAGCCGCTAAGCTCCACAGTGCTGACAGTAACAGTCGTTTAACTGCTTATCGCTTGCACTTCTGTAGATTCAGCTTTTGCGCTGATGCTTTCGAAATCGGAGACAGGAATCCTGCTGCGACTTTTACAAATCTGATATAAAATAACTTTGTCTGCAACTTTGGCTCCAAGTACCTACAACTGAAGGACTGCTTGTTTGAGGGCGTAGATGTTCAAAACGATGGAGCAAGTTTCAGGCATGGAGAACGACTCAAACGCACCTGATAGCCTGTACTACCTCCGCCAGCACCAATAACAGCTGTGGAGACTGGACAAGTTTCTGGATGTATGCCACATCAGTTGGTCACCTGGTCCAGATTTGGTGGATGCCTTCCCTGGTGTTTCGCTGGTTGTTCCAGGTAGTACTACAGTTTTTATGAGGATCCAGATGTGTGAATGCTCCTGAACGTTTATCATGCCAATCAGTCATATCGGCGGCCATGTGAACTTGAGAACTGTCATCGTGGCATACATGGATAGGAATGTCATGTTCCTTGGTAAGATGATGAGCAAAAGGCAGAACCTAGGGGTCCAGCAGCTCTATGTAAGCACTGTAGTTCAAATTTACTATCACCTCAACCAAAGAACCCATTCCCATCCCTAGAACACCACAGAGGGAAGTCCTTTTTGTCTAGGGACCTTTCATTCATGTTGTCCTAACTTTAAGGGTCACTGCATTCCAGAGAATGATCCACCACCCACTTAATGCCTGCTCTGTGGTGGTCCTGGGAGGTCCTGACCATTGAAGAACAGGGTGAAAGGGGATAACAGAGTATGCTGAGAATCAGATGGACGACAGTCTGTAATTTTAGATCCACCCTGTGCTCTTATATGGTAAAAGGAGCTGGTTAAAAGCACAACTGGTGTAGATACTAGGAGTGTACTTAATGAATTACACCACAGTGTATTCTATTTCTATAATATATAACCTATAATATTTCTATTTCATACGGTAGAATGGTTGTGAAACAATGTGCACACACATTAAAAGCTATTTCTAAAAACCAGCATGTGACATTCGTGCTGAAGAAGTAATGATTACTGGCCACTCCCTTCATCCTAAAAAGAAAGCTCTGATTGTCTGGCTTGTGTGTCCACATGGGTGAAGCAGATAACAACAGGTGGAGAGGCCTGTCTCTGCAGTCTTAGAGAAAGAAAAGGCAAAGCCGTACCTTTCCCCCTTTAGGACAAGAGCTCCGTCCAGCAGCACCATATCAGCGCCATTATTACAACCATTCCTATGAAGGGTATGGAGAGAACAGGGGACTCAGACGGAGGAGAGGAGTTCTGAGGGGAAAAAACAAGGGATTGCAGGGGGGATGGAGGGAGGCAGAGGAAGAGGAGGAGGTGGTGAGAGAGAAAAACAGAGAAATAAACAAAAAGAAAGTGAGACAGAGTGCACATGGAAGAAATAAAGATAGAAATGGTTGCACATGGATAGATGAAGGTAGACGTGTATAACAATAACAAATGAAGAAATGCAACGTGCACAGAGAGAGTGAGTGGAAGGAGAATGACAGGGTAAACCAAACAGATAGATAGATAGATAGATAGATAGATAGATAGATAGATAGATAGATAGATAGATAGATAGATAGATAGATAGATAGATAGATAGATAGATAGATAGTCAGAAAGGCAGACAGACAGAGACAGACACATAGATAGATACATAGATAGACAGATAGATAGATAGATAGATAGATAGATAGATAGATAGATAGATAGATAGATAGATAGATAGATAGATAGATAGATAGACAGACAGACAGAGACAGGCACATAGATAGATACATAAGATAGGCAGACAGACAGACAGACAGACAGACAGACAGATAGATAGATAGATAGATAGATAGATACAGACACATAGGCACATAGACACAGACACATAGACAGACAGACACACACATAGACAGAGAGATAGAGAGAGAGATAGTGATGGATAGATAGACAGATAGAGAGAGATAGAAAGACAGACAGACAAATAATTCAACAGACAAACAGATAGACAGACGTTGGACACATAGATAGACACATATTCACATAGATAGATAGATAGATAGATAGATAGATAGATAGATAGATAGATAGATAGATAGATAGGCAGTTTGATTATTAGGAAGCATCAAATTGGTTCAGAATTTGATTGTGCAGTGTGTGTTGTGATCGTATATGGTCGTGTGGTGGCACGTAGTGGTTACAGAGCAACAGAACAAAGCGATGGCAGATGCCACAGGGGAGGGGGGAACAGAAGAACACTGCCATTAGAACACACCAAAGATGGTTAAACACAAGACGGAGACCTTGCACTCGCTCCATCATCAAGGCCACCCTCTTGTCATTTAAAGATCCTTGCTCACACTGCCACTGGAAAAAGTGATGCACTAAAATTACTCCCGCCAAACACGTACGTCATTTCCACATGGATTAACGCATATCTGTAAAATACAGCCCACAGTCCTGTGCAGAAGACCACGTTCTGCTTCTCACCATCCTAGCACCTTCAAACACATTCAGGGGTGTTGAGGTTCTGGACTCTGGGGTGGTCAGTCCCTTGTTCTGAGAACACCAGCAGCTTCTGTGTTTGATGTGTCTATCTCCTTTTCTCAGTGAGGAGCTTCTTGAACAGCTACACATCCTTTCAGACCCATAGCTCTGAGGTGCCTTCACACAGTGGAAGGATGGACAGAGACACCCGTGGGTGGTCTCAGCTCTTAAGCAAGAGCAGAGCTTGATGTTCCCCTCTCTCTCAGTGTTGGTGGGTCTGCCAGGTATTCCAGGTGTGTTCTAACTGTACATTAAAGGGCCCATATCATGAAATCATTGGAATCTGGAGTAAAATGTAAACATATGGTGCAGTGGCACCCAGAAGAAATCAGGAGTGAAACTTGGTGGGTAGGTTCGACATTGTGAGACATGTTTCAAGCTCGGCCACACAGGTGAGGTAAGCAAGGACAGGCCTTATCGCTGTACCTGACTGACCCAACAGCCATGATTGCAGATGTGCAGTGATGCCCTCCATGAGCCATCCTGTTAGTGCCAGCACCATTGGCAGACGGCTCCACAACACAGGACTACAGATAGACAGGCCGTTACAGTGACTGTCCTTAACACCACATCAACATCACCAAAGACTGCAGTGGTGTCGTGCCAGACTGTCATGGAGTAACTCATGGCAGCGGGTCATCTTCAGTGACGAGTCCCGCTTTAGTCTTGGTGGAGACGACCAACGAACCCGTGTGTGGAGGCACTGTGAATGTCAATGGTTTGTTCTCACACGTCTAGAAGACCTGGTGTCACTCCACCTCCACCCCTACTTCAAAATCTGCAGGAACTGTGTGAGAATATTGAAGCTGGATGGGATGGATTATCACAGGACACCACATAGGAACCTCTACAACTCCATGCCGAGACGTCTGGCATGTTGCGTTATCAAACATGGCGGCTCCGCACCTTACTGAGACACTACTTCTGTATGTGTAGCTCAATAAATATTACCCATATTAGTCTAAATTTATTATCGTTTATTATTTCCTGGTAACCTTTATCTTCCTTCCCAACAGCCCTGCAATCCCACACTTCCTTCTGGGTGCAGCTACACTTTTGATGATGAGTGTACAACCTACAGCAGTTTAGCTCTGCACACTCAAACTGAAGTTCCAAATTTTTAGTTTCTTGAATGAGACACAGTGCAGAGCTTATTCATCTGACATCAGTCTTAAAGGCCCAGTAACAAAAGCAACCTGTTTTGGTCACGTAAAACGAAGTATGGGCATGTTTGGCACATATAACCAAAAAAAAGTATATATATGAAATACAGGTATATAGATTATATAGATATAATTTATTCACATGGAAATGATGTACACATTTGTATCAAACAAACTCAATGCATCACTTTTTCCGATGTATACAGCCGGCCCACGCTAGCAAAGGAATCCTGGGAGTTGTAGGCAGCAGCACAGTGTGAGTGAGGGGTCATCCACACACTAGAGATACAGCTATGGAGGACAGGTGAGTGACATGGGACACAGTACTCAGACTGGACGGCCATATTTGTTTTCTGAGCTTAAAAATCTGAAATGCTGTCCATTCCGAGACTAGAGGACAGAGAGTCTATTAGTCCATTAGCTGGCTAACATGCTGTTTTTCTGCGCAAGAGGTAAGTATAGAAAACTGCTACAGGCGGTGCACATTGGTACACAAGCATTAGCATCAGGGAAGCATGTGACGTTATATACTGTACTTGTACTGTACTGTTAACACCAGACAGTAAGCAGGTAAGACTGTTAGACGCAACACAAGGACAGGTTGACACATGTGCGAGACGGTGATCAGCTGACACTCGAACAACAGTCATGTGATCTGAACGAGACACATGTTGGAGGACATTGATTGTCACCGATGACCGTTATTGTAGTTACACAGTCACATGCAACCATTGGTCACGTGCAAAAGGGTCATCCAAGGCACACAGACACATATTAGCATGTTAGCATGTGGAACTGCAATGTGTTTGTGGTGTGTTAACCCATTCGTTCTGTGTTTGAAAGCCGTACTGCTTATATAAGCAAATGTAAATGACCTCTCCACTTTAGGTATATATGCCTACACCATCTTCACCTACATTAGAGGAAAAGAACGCTACATTACAGCCAACCCCTTTGCACCTTCTACACGTTAGGGACATTTTCCGTAGGCATGTATTACCTGTGCCTTTCTCCCTGCCAACCTGTCAAGCTCCGCCCTGCAGCGATGTAGCTCCGCCTCCAGCTCCGCCCTCTCCCTCTGACTGCTTTCATAGAGGCTTTGTAGCTCCAGAAGTTCTCCCTTCAACCCCTCACACTGAGAGAGAGAGAGAGAGAAGAAATTGAGAGGCCATAAATGACAGAACGATCTATTTTTAGGCACAGGCCCTAGGGTGGGCCCTTGAGCGCCTGTACACCGTGCTCTATTTGTAAACTTGTATTATATATAGCCATTCTACTAGAAAAAGCACGACTCAGCATCGCTCCAAGAATGAAGTTTATTCATGCTAGTCCTGACGGCATGGGTTCCCCGCTCCTTCAATAAGTCATACAGTATATGTTTGTTGCTATAACCTACCTCCCTCTGGACCTGAGAGGCTCTCTCCTCAGCCTGCTTGAGCTGGTCTCGGAGGGAGAAGACTTCAGATAGGCCCTCGCTTCTCTCCACAGGATTCACAGGTCTATCCTCAGTGGAGGTGTTCTTCTGCATGGCCTCGTCCACTGCACGGCCGCTCTGCAACATGCTCATGTAGCCTTCGGCCTTTAGCGCCTTCTCTTCTTCCACCTTCTCCTCATCGTCCTGCTCTCCTCTGACAGCCAGGTAGGAGTCAGAGGAGCTAAAGGGGAAGAGGAAAACTAGTGAATGAGTCAGTACATAAAGAGGGCAGACTGGTTCTATTAGCAGGCATGCGGCCAGACTGCTAGCTGTACAAATAGCAAAAGGCCAGTCTGTCTGTTCATCACATGCGTGTAAAACCTATTGACCCCAGACCCACATATTAGAAGTCATTGAATTCTCCAGTCAAAAGTAATTGCAAAACAAGCTGTAAATGGGGTCTGGAGTGTTACTGGAGTGTCCGTCTAAGCACCGGCCCTATCATCAAGGTCGATCCCCAGTAATGCCTCAGGCATCCGTGGTTTGGAGTCCAAGCATAATTGGCCTCCCTGTATCTGGATGAGTAGTGCAATGCTAGCCAACAAGAGTGTGATGCATTATGTGACGGGGAGATCTAGCCAGCAGGTGGACCTGGACATGTCTGCACCGCAGCAGGGAACCCTAGGGGCCTCTGTGGTATCTAGGCAGATACAGCTAATCACAATCTCTCATTGGTTAGGACTTCAGGAGCTGAAAAGAGGTCCTAAATCTAGATGAACTGTGAGCATAATTACAAAGCGATAGAGAAACCAACCATCAAATCAACCAGCAATCGATTTGCCACTGTGCCACTGACTGCAGCAGCCTAACATATAGATTGACAGATACGGGACACAGCAGCTCAGTATCGGGCTATCTGCTGAAAGAGTCAACATGACACTTCTATAAAGTGAACTATATGACTGTCAGTTTTCTCTGGTCTTGTTTCGTGTCACTTCCATGTGCTTTTTGTTGTCTTGTTCCATGTGCTTGTGTTTGTTTTGGTTTTTGGCTCCTCCTGTCTCCGCCCCTTTGTCAGTCCCCTCACCTGTCCTTGGTTTGTAGCTCCACCCCTTCCCAGGTGTTCCTTGTTAGTCTTTGTTCTCTTATACTCCCTGTAGTCCCCTGTGTTCTTGCTTGGTGTTTTGTCTCCCTCCTGGTCGTTTGTCCTCGTGTTGGTTGTTTTTCTAAGCTGGTGTTTTGCTTCTTTGGTTTTGTTTTGTCTCATTTGTTCTGTCCATTAAATCCTTGCGCCTATATCCTGCCTCCTCGTCTTGAACCCCACGTGGCAATGGCAATATGTATATCACAAGGAAAACATGGAATGTCCTTTAGAAGCTTCAACTGTCTGTGTTTAAAGTGAACTGCCAAAAATGGCTTGAATTGAAAGCCTACCTCCAACAGTCATGGTCTGACAATGCTAAACTGGGGGAACTCTAGATTGGAAAATCTTTCAGAGATGGGGCAAGTTTTCCAGAGGGAAGAATTTGTGGAGACATTAACCAGCCAGCCTACTGCTGAGCACATGGAGGTGCCTTGCAGGTTTCTGCCTGATTGTGCATGGACACCAGAAAGCCTTAGGGAAAGTGCTCAGCTGTGTTCAGGTGCAGAAGTCCTATGCTTTGTTCTATATGACATGCGTAAAAACCCAGTCAAAGCCACCATCCCCAACACTGTTGAATTCCTTCAGTGCTCAAAAAGCTGGTACTGCACATCAGCCAAGCTCCCAACATAAACATAAGGTCCAACCCAACAATGAGCTCTAAAGCTCCTGGGCGGAGAGGAGTCTGTTTAACTAGTGAGATCAGGTATATGTGGAAAACAGGACACTTGTGGGATATCCAGCAGCATGTTGAGGGATGTTCTATAGCTGTCAGCGAATGTTATTCCTAACTGTGTGATCTTTTGAATAACCTCAGTGTTCTTTCTTTTCTGTTATTCTATACTCAGACCTGTAGCTGCTGACAGACGTGATGAATGAGAGAGCAGGCAACACTTGGGCCACACATACTGTGCTTGTGAAGCACATGACCACATGCTCAGGGTGGAAGAAGGTACAGTTTCAGTGGGGTGCGGGTGGGACTGTGTTCTAAGAGACCACTTTGGTTTTAAACCTGTCCTCCTTTATATGATGCTGCATTCTGTCACTCATACTAATACACATCATATTGAATTATATTTTATATCTTTATTAACTCAACATTCTTTGGAATATTCTTATATAGTAGTTTCGTCTTTGTTGGTCGATGATAGGTGTGGGTGGTGTGAGGGTAGAGGCAGGGAAATTGCATTGCTGTCCACTCTCAATGAAAAGGCCAGGGAATCTAAATCTAAGCACACCGGATAAAAAAATAAAAGTCACCCTGCCTGTTTAAGGTGGTAGTAGCTTCAGGCTCCTGCAGATGGCGCTGCATGAGGATGATGAGGCTATAAATACCTGTGGGGTGTGAGTGACGGGATCTATAGTTTGAGAGGAGGAGTTACAGTGCAGGGAATGTCTCATTTCATGTGTGGAAAACGCTCCAGAGCAGATGTTAATGATTGGCTAAAAGGAGGGACTGAGCATTTGGGCGTGGCCAAAGACCATAGTGTGAAGGAAGTAGCTGAATCTGCAGGTGTATGGAAGCGTACGGTCATACGGGTCTACCAGCAGTGGCTAAAATCCCAGTCTACAGGGAATTCTGCTTGGAATTGTGCCAGGGAAGGCATGCACCAAATCTGGCCCAACTGGGCAATTCTTTCTTTCAGCTTTTAAACGCTTGTGGACTACATGCCGCTCATTTGTGGTCTGGTGAGCAAGCTAGACCACCTGTCTGTAGTTGCCTGACATGTTAGGTCCTTTACCCATACATGGGTTGCCTGGTCCATTTGTTGGTCCCCTCTTCGTTGTACTGTTGTCGAGTTTCGTTGTGCATTGGTTAAACCATGTGCTTGATTGACAGGCGATCAGGCCACTCACCTGGTGCTGCTGATGAAATTTAAAAGTGGGATACCTTGTCCATTTGTTTGTCCACTCCTCGATGTCTTGTGCAGAGTTCTGTTGTGCTTTGATTCAACCATGTGTGTGATGGACAGGTAATCAGGCCACTCACCTGGCTTTCTGCTGCTCCAGCAGCTGCAGCTTCTCAGAGAGCTGCCTGTTGTCGCTCTTCAAAGTCTGACACTCATCCATCAAAGAGCGACACTCTTCCTTCAGCTGCCCCACCTCTCCTGGTCAAACACAGCAACCACATGAGTTTCAGTAAGACACAAAAGGGACAAGCGAGGGCCTGTGAATATAGCTTGCCTCATGTTAGCTCAAGCCATATACTGTATCAGTGCTGTACAGTAAAACTATACAGTGTGTTTTTGTCATTGATCCTTTAAGATTGATATGTAAATTATCTCTGCTCTGATTGGCTGACCCCAAACGGCACATTTCAATTATTACCACACAATACCTGTTTGATTTCTTTAAGTCTTAGTTAAAATTAAATCAGGTGCTGCTGGTGGAATTTAAAAGTGGACTCTGATTAAATTTAAAAGTGAACTCTGCTGGAATTTAAAAGTGAACGCTTGTGGAATTTAAAAGTGAACTCTGATTAAATGTAAAAGTGAACTCTGCTGGAATTTAAAAGTGAACGCTTGTGGAATTTAAAAGTGAACGCTTGTGGAATTTAAAAGTGAACTCTGGTGGAATTTAAAAGTGGACTCTGATGAAATTTAAGGATGAACTCTGGTGGAATTTGAAAGAGAACTCTGGTGGAATTTAAAGGTGGACTGGTGGAATTTAAAAGTGAACTCTTGTGGAATTTAAAAGTGAACTCTGGTGGAATTTAAAAGTGAACTCTGGTGGAATTTAAAAGTGAACTCTTGTGGAATTTAAAAGTGAACTCTGGTGGAATTTAAAAGTGAACTCTGGTGGAATTTAAAAGTGAACTCTGGTGGAATTTAAAGGTGAACTCTGGTGGAATTTAAAGGTGAACTCTGGTGGAATTTAAAGGTGAACTCTGGTGGAATTTAAAAGTGAACTCTGGTGGAATTTAAAAGTGAACTCTGGTGGAATTTAAAAGTGAACTCTGGTGGAATTTAAAAGTGAACTCTTGTGGAATTTAAAGGTGAACTCTGGTGGAATTTAAAAGTGAACTCTGGTGGAATTTAAAGGTGAACTCTGGTGGAATTTAAAAGTGAACTCTTGTGGAATTTAAAAGTGAACTCTGGTGGAATTTAAAGATGAACTTTGGTGGAATTTAAAAGTGAACTCTGATTAAATTTAAAAGTGAACTCTTGTGGAATTTAAAAGTGAACTCTGGTGGAATTTAAAAGTGAACTCTGGTGGAATTTAAAGGTGAACTCTGGTGGAATTTAAAGGTGAACTCTGGTGGACTTTAAAGATGAACTCTGGTGGACTTTAAAGATGAACTCTGGTGGACTTTAAAAGTGAACTCTGGTGGAATTTAAAAGTGAACTCTGGTGGAATTTAAAAGTGAACTCTGCTGGAATTTAAAAGTGAACTCTGCTGGAATTTAAAAGTGAACTCTGATTAAATTTAAAAGTGAACTCTGATTAAATTTAAAAGTAGACTGACGAAATTTAAAAGTGAACTCTGGTGGAATTTAAAAGTGAACTCTGGTGGAATTTAAAGTGGACACCCCAGTGGGCATCACAAAAGGGCATGCAGAACTAGTCCACTGTCTGCTGTATCTGGTCACAGATCAGAGGGGAATGAACAGTGTGGCTTATGTGATGGTCACAGCTGTGTTGAGTTCAGGTTCAGCTGAGATCAGTGTGCATTGCTGGGGAGTCTAAGGCATGCTGTTTACAGTACGCATCTTAATATAGTAAAGAGCTGGAGCCACTCAGAAAGGCTGATGGGCTGAGAGAACATCAACACGCTTGCTAGTGCTGGGACTAATGCCTCACAGGAGGCCTTCTGCTACCTCATTATGACATTACAGGATGCAGAGTACATGCATTATAAGCATCCAAAGGAGGTATGAAGGTACTGCTATACACTATAGCTGTGTCTCAAGTCAAGAACTTCTGTAGAAGACTAGCCAAGTGTAGAGCAAAGAGTGTACTGGGAGGTACATTGGGAAGTACACTGAGAAGTACCCTGCAGTGGCTTGTGTTTGGGCTGGCAGGAACAAGGGACAAGAGACATGGCCCACTAGGGGCGGCCACTGTTACAGCACTTTGCACACATGTCTGAAGGCCGTGTCTTGATGGGATTCTGTGTGTTTCCAAGGGACTGTGTTATATTGTATATTATACTGTAAAGTCTATTCTATTAATATTCTATTATACTGTATATTATACTGTATAGTCTATTCTATTAATATTCTATTATACTGTATATTATACTGTATAGTCTATTCTATTAATATTCTATTATACTGTATAGTCTATTCTATTAATATTCTATTATACTGTATATTATACTGTACAGTCTATTCTATTAATATTCTATTATACTGTATATTATACTGTATAGTCTATTCTATTAATATTCTATTATACTGTATAGTCTATTCTATTAATATTCTATTATACTGTATATTATACTGTACAGTCTATTCTATTAATATTCTATTATACTGTATATTATACTGTATGATCTATTCTATTAATATTCTATTATACTGTATATTATACTGTATGATCTATTATATTAATATTCTTTTATACTGTATATTATACTGTACAGTCTATTCTATTAATATTCTATTATACTGTATAGTCTATTCTATTAATATTCTATTATATTGTATATTATACTGTAAAGTCTATTCTATTAATATTCTATTATTCTGTATATTATACTGTATAGTCTATTCTATTAATATTCTACTATACTGTATATTATACTGTATAGTCTATTCTATTAATATTCTATTATACTGTATATTATACTGTATGATCTATTATATTATACTGTGTATTCTATTCTATTCTATTCTCTTCTATTCTAGCACATACTCAGACATATTTACAGCCAAGCTATTAAAAACATTGCACCAATAAAATGGATATAAAATCTGGTTGTTTGATTTTTGTTGGACAATGGCTTCTCTGAGTGTTCGGGCTGCTGAGCCCTTGTGTATACTATACTTAGCAGCGTGCCGAATGAGGCACAGGCTACAGCTCGGGTTTGATACACACACCAGCTCCTGCTTTCACGGTTTAAAGCAGGAACAAAAAGGGCATTGTGGGCAAAAGCAGATGATCTATTTTTTTCCATTACGGGAAAGTTAGTAGCATGTTCGAGCTGCAGTAAGCAGGAATTAGTGTGCTTCTATCAGCTGTGCCGTTTCAAATCCTGTAATATCTGTACTTATGAAAGGAGCCAGGAGGCCAGAACAGATACAGCAACACTATATAAACGTAACAAGACAGTAACGGCACGCATTCACACACACGTCCGCATACAGCACTGTGCAAAGGTCCACCAGAGACCACCCTTCCATTATTTAGCCATTATGGTGATGTCATCATACTTCTGCTGATGTTTCTGAGGACCAAAAGAGGCAGGCTTTCCAGGTTATCAGCAAATGGATGACCCTCAAGCTTCCCCATACAGCTCTGGAATAATTTCAGAAATCAACTCTAATGGTCAGTTTCTCTACAGTTTCTGGGTTAGTGTTGGACTCTCTCTTTCCACCCTATACTTCAAGATTAGTTAGTGCTTGTGCTGAAAGCCTGGAGCGATGTCTGCTGCAGTGGAGAAATGCATCACTACAGATTGTCGTCCCACTGAATGAAATGACTAGGCAAACGAGAAGCATCAGCAGAATAAACCTTTCCTCTTAAACGGGGTGATTATTCATCATTTAGGTCCGGAGAAAAACAGGCTGTGAAATTACAACACAGCGATAAACAGCAGGAGACGTGCAGCGCAGGGAAATGGATGAGCGTGTAGTAATGAGGTTCAGATCCCATTCGCGACGTCGTAGCGCTGTATGAGTTATTAGACGCTTTCAGCATGCAGACATCCTCCTCCACACACCCCTCTCCAAAGAACCAGACGAGCTTTTAAATACGCATCACTCACCGAACACATCCACACGCTCCGCACTCCTGCCTGCACACAGCCGTACTGAAGTCTGAACTCGTCCTGGATAAATGACTGTTGATTTTCTGAAGAGTGAACATGAGTTAGGCATCCTCTACGGAGAGCGCTCTAAAGTACGGCCCAGGCCTATTAATGAGTAATTAATCCTAGGCCTCGTTATACAGATCTGCTGCTCTGTCTAACTCTACGTTCCCAGTGCCAGGCCACAAGTCGCTTACGTCGCCCCGACTGTCTCTTGTGCGGGCGATCGAGCCTGCTCATGTTGTCACGTGTCGGAAAAGCTAGCTGGTTTAGAAAGCACATGTCTGTATGGGAGCCGAAGTGCTTGTGTTCATGGCTAGCTTAATGGATGGTTAGCATGCTGGCTAACCTAGCTAGCTGTTCTCCTCCATGTTTAGCTCCACACTGTTGAGCACAGGGGTGAAATGCCGGTAGGGATACAGTGTTCAGACAGAAGAAGCTGGGGGGACCTCGGACCCCCATGTCTGTGATTCATCGTTTACAGCGCCGCTTCATCGCATCATAATTCATTCGCATAAAGTTCAGAAAGTCTCAGGCCGGATTTGTTGCTTGTCTCTTTGTCGCCTTGTCGCTCATTCTCTCTCTCCGTCCTATTTGTCTCTCTCTTTCTCTCTCTGTTGCCCTTTCTGTTCTTTTCACTCTCTCTCCTTCTCCCTTCTCTCACTCTCTTTCTCTCTCCTCCATCTTTCTCTCACCCCCTCTTTTCACTCTCCCTTCTCTCTTTCCCCTCATTGTCTGTCTCTCTTTCTCTCTCTCTCTACCTTTTCTATCTTTCTCTCACTTTCCCTCTTTTCTCTCTCTCCCATTCTCTCTTCCTTACTAAGTCTCTCTCTCTCTGTCCCCCCTTTCTGTTCTTTTTCCTCTCTCTCCCCTTCTCTCCCTCTCTTTCTCTCTCCTCCATCTTTCTCTCACCCCTTTTTTCACTCTCCCTACTCTCTTTCCCCTCATTGTCTCTCTCTCTTCCTCTCTTCTCCTTTTCTATCTTTCTCTCACTTTCCTTCTTTTCACTCTCTCCCACTCTCTCTCTTCCCCTCTAAGTCTCTCTCTGTCCCCCTCTCTGTTCTTTTTGCTGTCTCCCCCTTTTCTCTCTCTCTTTTTCTCTCCTCCATCTTTCTCTCACCCCCTCTTTTCACTCTCTCCCACTCTCTTTCCCCCCCACATTCTCTCTCTCTCTCTTTCTCTCTCTCTCTCTCTCTCTCTCTTCCACTCTCTCTCTTCCCCTCTATGTCTCTCTCTCTCTCTGTCCCCCCTCTCTGTTCTTTTTGCTCTCTCTCCTCCATCTTTCTCTCACCCCTCTTTTCACTCTCTCTCACTCTTTCCCCTCATTGTCCCTTCTTTCTTTCTTTCTTTCTTTCTCTATCTCCTCCATCTTTCTCTTTCTTTCCCTCTTTGTCTCTCTGTCCCTGCTTTCTGTTCTTTTTGCTCTCTCTCTCCCATTCTCCCCCTCTCTCTTTTTCTCTCCTCCGTATTTCTCTCATGCCCTCTTTTTATTCTCTCACTTTCTCTTTCCCCCTCATTGTCTCTCTCTCCTTTCTCTCTCTTTCTACTTTATTCTTTCTTTCCCTTTTTGTTTCTTCTTTTATCTCTGAAATAGGCTAACATATTAGCTGTTAGCAGGCAGATTAGCAGGCCAGCCTTTCAGCCATGACACTACAGGTTTACTCATCACATAGGCTTGGTTGGGTTTGGATGACGGTGTAAATTCCCCTCTTTTAAGGCCTGTTCTCTTCCCAGCATGTCTTCCAACACAGTAACCTCGACCTTAAGCCAAACTCCAGTTTACAGACCTCCCTTCTGCTCCCAGGAACCTGAGCAGGACCACACAGCGGACTGACTGGTGTGGGTTTTAAAGACATCGACCTGCCAAAACCCCAAAAGCGGCCGTTTACACTACACATAATGAGAGGTTTCATTACAGGGATGCACCAAGTCTTGTCTAAGAGAGGAGGAATTATAAATACTGAGAGCATGTTCAGAAAAATACACTCCACTGCAGCACTGACATCATGAGAAGTTGTTTCCCCTGGTCAGGACACAAAAACAAAACCCTGGAAGCCCTACACACTCTCCAGACACCCATATTCCCACACGCTCGCACACAGTCCCTGAGTAACAGGCCTGGGCTGGCCATAGAAGCAGGACTCCAGTGGTGGAGCTCCACTATAATGTTACACTTCTGCTGTGTGGGACTCGCCTCTTCACCTAAATTGAGGCAGACATATTCCAGTAAGAGGTTTCTGAGAGTTTGTCCTCTTCACTATTGATGCCGAGCTCTAAAGCAATACATGCCTGTGTGGTGTCCCCTTTCAAACCAAACAGGAGAAAATGGGGGAAACAGGAGACGGCAAAGAGAGGCTACGCTAACAAGTATAGCTGGGTTGTAGAACTTCTGAATCATGAAGAACAACACAGTACAGACTAAGAGTCTCCGTTTAAGGGGGCCACGAGGCAGGGATGCTCACTGTTACCCGTAAAGGGCCGAATAGCATAGCAGGTGGCAGTGCAGTGTAACTGACCCTCAGTGTTTGCTTGGTCCTGCTGCTCTCTGCGCTGGCTCTTCATGCTGATTTCGGCCCTCAGTGTGGTCAGTTCCAGCTCATACTCCTGTGTGGTGGAGTGGAGTCTCTGCAGCTCGGCCCTCAGCCTGCACAGCTCCTCCTGTAGCAGCGCGATGTCGTTCTCCCGCTCCGCCGCCGCCTCCTCTGCTGCCTGTTGCAGCTCCTGGACCTCCACCTGCGCTGCACGCAGCTCCTCCTGTGCCTCCCACAGCTCGCTGGCCTTCTCTTCCTCCAGACTGTCCAGCTCCTCCTGCACTGAGCGCAGTTGGGCTGAAGGAGAAAGAGAGAAAGAGAAGAGAAGAGAAGAGAAGAGAAGAGAAGAGAAGAGAAGAGAAGAGAAGAGAAGAGAAGTGAAGAGAAGAGAAGAGAGTGGAGTGGAGAAGAAGAGTAGAGTAGCGTAGAGTAGCGTAGAGTAGAGGAGAAGAGAAGAGAGTAGAAGGGGAGAGAAGAGAGTGGAGTGGAGTAGAGTAGAGTAGAAGAGTAGAGTAGAGTAGAGTAGAAGAGAAGAGAGTAGAAGAGAAGAGAAGAGAGTAGAAGAGAAGAGAAGAGAAGAGGAGAGAAGAAAGTAGAAACGATGAGAAGAAGAGAGTAGAAAAGAAGAGAAGAGAAGAGAAGAGAAGAGAAGAGAAGAGAAGAGAGTAGAAGAGAGAAGAAGAGAAGAGAAGAGATTAGAAGAGAAGAGAGTAAAAGAGAAGAGAAGAGGAGAGAAGAGAAGAGAGTAGACGAGAAGAGGAGAGAAGAAAGTAGAAACGATGAGAAGAAGAGAGAGTAGAAAAGAAGAGAAGAAAAGAGAAGTGGAGAGAAGAGAGTAGAAGAGAAGAGGAGAGAAGAAAGTAGAAACGATGAGAAGAAGAGAGAGCAGAAAAGAAGAGAAGAGAAGAGATGAGAGTAGAAGAGAAGAGAGAAGAAGAGAAGAGAAGAGATTAGAAGAGAAGAGATTAGAAGAGAAGAGAAGTGGAGAGAAGAGAAGAGAGTAGACGAGAAGAGGAGAGAAGAAAGTAGAAACGATGAGAAGAAGAGAGAGTAGAAAAGAAGAGAAGAGAAGAGATGAGAGTAGAAGAGAACAGAGAAGAAGAGAAGAGAAGAGATTAGAAGAGAAGAGAAGAGAAGAGAAGAGAGAAGAGAAGAGAAGAGAAGAGAAGAGAAGAGAAGTGGAGAAGACAAGAGAAGAGAAGAGAAGAGAAGAGAAGAGAAGTGGAGAGAAGAGAAGAGAGTAGAAGAGGAGAGAAGAGAAGAGAAGAGAAGAGAAGAGAAGAGAAGAGAAAAGAAGAGAAGAGAAGAGAAGAGAAGAGAGAGAATGAGAGATGGCACTCCAGTGTCTCTAGCTAGTCTCCAGGACAGTCCCCAGTTTAAGGGTCACTGGTCTTTTTGAAGAGTAAACTCAGGTTCTATCATTATTCCACCATGTGCTATTTCACATCTAACCTGAAGGACTACCATCAATTCAGTGTGTTGCTCCTCTAGAACACTCCAAACATGCACCGACTCCATGAGTGAGAGAGAGAGGAGTAGAGAGGCTTAGCTTGGGCTGATCTCTCGGTGTGTACAGAGATATCCTGCTGCCACCTGTCCTAATCCTGACATGACTCTATGTCCACACTTCTCACCCCATCACCCTCTCTCTCTCTCTCTCTCTCTCTCTCTCTCACAGGCAAAAGACTTTGCACCGTCCAGAAGGAACACTCAGCACTCAGCACCGGAACATCACTCAGAATCTGTAAATACATTTAGCCCATTACAGCTATATATACACATATATATGTATGTACCATTGGCATGGAAGTGCCAGTGCAATGTGGCACACATAGCTGCACCCAGAAGGAATCAACCGACTGGACTGCAACTCGCTGGGTAGGTTTGACATTATGAGGCATGCAAATGGTTCAAGTTTCACACATGTGGCATAAGCAAGGACGGGCCTTATCACTGTACCCGACTGACCCAACATCCACGGCTGCCGACATTCGAGGAGTAGGGATGTCTGTCATTAGTCATCCTGTTAGTGCAGCACCATTGGCAGACGGCTGCACGACGCAGGACTGCCTGCACACAGGCCGATTGCCCCAACACCACCTTAAAGTTGCATAACACTGCAATGGTGTCCTTTATGTGTCATTCTGTTAGTGCAGCACCATTGGCAGACGGCTGCACCACGCAGGACTACATGCACACAGACCGTTACCACGACTGTCCTTAACACCACGTCACTAAAGACTGCAGTGGTGTCGGGCCAGACTGTCATGGAGTGACTCAGAATGGCAGTGTGTCACCTACAGTGACGAGTCCCACTTTAGTCTTGGTGGAGACAACCAACGAATCCGTGTGTGGAGGCAGCGTGGTCAGCACCACGTTGTCACGTGTCACTCCACCTCCACCCCTACCGCAGTATCTGTGTGAGAATATTCAGGCTGCATGGGATGGATTATCACAGGACACCCAAACGTCTGGCATGTGGCATTAACAAACATGGCGGCCCGATGTCACACTGACACTGACCTTTATCTTCCTTCAGTGTGCAAATATTAACTATAAACCATACCGCCATTTTTCCCTGTGTCTATAATTGTTGCCCAATCCCTGTATGAGCAAGATTTGGGCCACATCCACTACTTGTAGTCACTTCACAGCATCTGGGCCAGATGTGGGATGAAGACCCAGTCATATACTAGGCCAGAACGAACACAAGGAAGAGGTCCACGAGTTTGCCAGACACATTCTGCTATCTTGGCATACTCATCTTAAATACAATGACTCCAGATTCCACAAAAACGGTTGGGACAGGATTCCTGTTTACCTCTGTGTTACATCAGGACGTTATAATCGTATGAGGACTGAAGACAAACTGACCCAGTTTTTAAAGGCTGAATTTCTGGCCCTTCTTTTGTTATGCGAGTCCTCAGCTGCACCACTAAACGGAGCCTTTCAAAATCCCTTAAGCTTTTTCAGTGGGAGCCAGGCAGGCCAGTCTAGCCCTCACACTATCTGATTATGCAGGCGTGTCGTCATAACATGGGCAAGGAGGTCTCAGGATAAGATCTAACAGGTAGTATATCGTCGCTGTCCAAGGAAAAACAAGTTTCTCCAAAATGGCAACTTTACAGGAGAGACCAAAAACCTTATTTAACTTTAATGGAAGTCAATGGAACAAGACGTCTTTCCAAACAGTTTTGGACCATTTCTGTTGGTTAATTCGTCGTGAGATTCTGACACAGTGTAAACAGCAAAAGCTGTGTTCAAATGATGCATAAACGTAAAAATGGACAAAAGTGGAGATACGTGTTTTTCATTGGACAGCGACGATATGTTGATCCAAAATGTGTCCAGCGATAATGATGCGTTCACAGACACGCAATTAACCAACGAATACGGTCGCATACAATAATAACTGACCGTGACTTTTGAACTTTACACTGGTAACAAACTGGATGGTCCTGTATATTTTTGCCTCAAACAACCCAAAGTCCTATATTTAATTTGCATTTACATTTACAGAGCGACTTACAGATCTAATCATATTACAGCTAGGCCAATGTAGTGTTAGGAGTCTTGCCCAAGGACCCTTATTGGTGTAGCACAGCATAGTCACCCAGACCGGGATTTCCATTAACAATTGGAAATATCAACTCTTCGGACCAAAAGACACGTATCCACTGTTCATCTGTCTATTGCAGAAGAGTCCAGAGGAGTGCTCCTGGACATTGATAACATTGTGTAGTGTGTAGGTCGTTTCGCTCTGTACTACTCCGTCACCTGTTTAAGCAGTGTAAGCTAAAATGTCATGGCATTCCTGGTCTTAAATTCCTCCTGGACTAAACTTTTTTGGACCATGCGGGCTCTATTTCAGATCTATAACATTCAAAACAATGACATAAAGAGATACCATATTTACATCTTGTCCTTATTGTGTGTGACAGACTGATAGGTGTCCTTATTTTTTAAATTATCTTTGGTTACTTTAGCTCACACTGCACAGAGAGTGAGAATACTTCACAAAGTCCAAACACGCATTCCTACAGCAGGTTTAAACCTTCCAGACATGGAATGATAGATCTATTGAGATATAAAAAGAGGTGAACATATGTGTGGTGTAGCCGATAACACCAACGCACTGCAGGTAGTCAAAACGCACTGCATGTGGGTCTCAAAACACAATTCCCATCAAAATAACACGACTGTGCACAACCGTTAGCCAAACGCACTGCAGGATCTGGAAAACACAAGCAGCAGAATGAGACCGCTTATTAAAATGTTAACCGGGTTAGCGCACGTGCACAAGTCTCAAACGTCCCAGCAAAATGGGTTCCGTTGCAGTGTCCCTCGGAAACACTTCCGTTGCGTTCCGAGGCTTTCTGCATGTGTGTTGGAAGCTGCATGTGGTGTCAGTGTTTGCTGGGCGTTTGAGACTTTGCAGCGTGCTCGGTTAACGGTTTGTACGCGGTCTCATTTTAAAGCTTGTGTTTTCAGATCCTGCAGCGCGTTTGGCTAATGTTGTGCAAGTCGTGTCATTTTGATACTTGTGTTTTGAGACTTTGCACGCGTTTTTAACTTGCAGTGTGTTGGGCTTTCTCGGCCACCGTATGAACATCTTGAGGCATGCAAATGATTCAAGTGTCCCACTCAGTCGCACATGTGGCATAAGCAAGGACGGGCCTTATCACAGTACCAGACTGACCCAATATCCACAGTTGCAGGGAGCAGTGATGTCCACCATGAGTCATCCTGTTGGTGCCAGCGCCATTGGAAGCTGCACATCACAGGACTGCCTGCACACAGGCCCCTAACACCACCTCAAAGTGGGATAAGACTGCAGTGGTGTCGTGCCAAACTGACTCAGAATGGCAGCAGGTCATCTTCAGTGACGTGTCCCGCTTTTGTCTTTGTAGACAGAACACTGCATTGTTAAGGGATGAGAAGCAGTGGGAGTAAAAGTCTAGCTTGGACACTTCTGGTACATCAACCCTCCCATAGGGGAGTCCACTCTGCTGTGTGTGGTCAGGAATATTCCCCCTCCGCTTGCCTTGGGCCTGATCTCAGCTCTCTGTAAAGTACATTCTCAGCATAATTGACACTACAGCTGCACTGGAAAATGGCACCAAATCAAAACTGGCGAAACAAAACACCTCCAGCGTTCATTATCCCCAGCAGGAGTCTTCCTGAAGCACTGCAATAAAGCTCACTCTGAAAGTCGCACCGCTGTGAGAGACTACTGAATTGTCACAGCTGTGTTTTAGCAGTGCAGAGTGCCCGCCTCCCTGTACTGTCGCGATAGCAGATATAGGATCTGATGCTGACATCACGCCGCGGGTCTGAATGTTTACATTCTCTAAGACTTTTAAAACATGTCCTAGTGATAAGTGGAGCTGTTCCCCTGTTTAAGGCCATACTGGAGGATGCTTGACTGGGAAACCAAACACAGACCCGTGTTAAGGAAGAGGTGCAGTCACACCGTGTTTAGGTCATAAATCTGTCACAGGCTCTATTGTTTTACAGTGCACATTCAATCTGTCCTCAACACTCAGTGGCCACTTTATTAGAAACACACACCTTGTAGACTTCCACTTCTTTTGCCTTGCACGGCTTCTGTTATCCAACCTCCAGCATATACGTTCCCGACCCCACTCCACTTTAGTGTGTTCCCTGCCGTAGCACGCTCGCTTCAACTCAGGGGGAGGGGCTTGTTATAAAGGTGGCTAGTTGCATCAGGTGTATTAGAGCTGGATGACAGTAAATTGTGCAGGACAGGCATTATGGGGGAACCGCTGCTTTCATCAACAGAGATGCTTGGACACCCTAGGCTGGGCATTTGCAGTCGATGGACCTCTCTCAGCCCAGCACTGATGTAAAACTCAGGCAACACCACTGTGCCTGGTAAGAGCATCCAAAAGTATACGGACAGCAGGAATACAAAAAACGATGAAGGCTACATTAAAATGGGACTACTAACCACCACCTGCAGGCACAGGTGGCCCAACCGAACGGTCCCATCAGATAAACAGCACCTGAAGCTTCATACTTTGAGAGGAGAACATCAAGCTGTTTCAGGGAAATCCTTCCACTGTATGAAGACAGCTCAACAATATGGGCCAGAAAGGATGTGTAGATCTTCAAGAAGTTCCTCACTGAGAAAAGGAGACAGACACATCCAACTAAGAAGCTGCTGGTGTTCTCGGAGCAATGGACTGTTCACTCCAGAGTCCAGAACCTTAACACACCTGAGTGTTTTGGGGATTACTTGGTCTATCACCATAGGCTGGGTACACTACCTTCTAAGGCTGACATTTGGAGACCTGAAAGAGTATCCTTCCAGATTCCTTGGAAAGTAAGTTCACAAAAAGAAACTCCGCCCCTTTCATAAAAAACTCTAAATAGCTAAATGGTTGAGATATAAATCATTCAGAGTGGTTTGGTGTAAATTTCCCCATGCCAGGCTCAGAATTGTTGGCAGTGGTGGTGATAGGACACCGATCTATAAACCCCTCTTACAGATGATAAAGCTTTGGCTTCTATGCATTTATTTATGATCTGGGTAAAACATGGACTAACGAAGTGTACAGAGAAACAGATGGACTACCGTCTGTCACTGTAGAACTACACGGTGCTCCCATATGGTCCGTGGAGCTGATATAATGGAGTGTAGACACAAGGAGGTGGAGTATGTGGACTCCTCCATCATGGGAAGTGAAACTGAAGCTTCCTGTTGGATGACTTTGTAGCTTGGACACCAGAGACATCACAGACATCTGGGAGACTGTCCTACCATTTCTCTTGTTCAGACATCATGACCTCTTTGAACCAGCACAATCAAACGCAGACAGGACGCTGGCTGTCTGGGACATGACGTCACTTCGAGAAGCCGCCACGCTGGGTCGTCTCAGGCCAGTTATGAGCATCTCTGGCCTGGATGTTCTCCGTCTCGGCCTACATGACATCTGGTGACTGATATCATGAAGATAACCTCAAGCAGAGTGGTGGACATGCATACGGCCATGTATGAAAGCATAGTATAACCTCTCACAGGACTTAGCCTGGCCTAGGTTTCTGCTCTGGGGCTCTGATACGACTAAACTCCAGCACATTAAAACAGAATAAGAGCTTCATCTATAAAAGAAGGGAGTATGAGCCATTCTTTATTTGGGACGGAGTTATGAATAACAAAACGGTCTCTATAAATAACAATGGATCTTTACTTACACCACCGACAGCGTGACAGATTAGGCCTGTGCTTGTTTCTTAGCTACTGTTCTACTGTTATAAATCAACACGGCTCTGTCAAACAATACGAGAAAGAGAAATAGATCAGCAGCTGCTGTCTGCAGCATATAAACTGGAAACAAGGTTCTGAGATGCCTTTAAAGCCATCTGACGTAGAATTCAAAGTTGTACGTGTCTTTTGCGTAGGGTGGTGATAAGAAAGGAAATGGGGTGAGTACAGTACCAGTCAAAAGTTTAAACACGGCTCCTCATAGAAGGTTCTCATTATGTTTATCTTAAAGCTGTACTGTTTCCTACCCTGCAGTGGAGCTGATAGAACAAGGTTTATGTCTAAGCAGGTTTGGAGCGATTCTATTGGTCGGTCCATCATGAATATTCACTAACCTGAAAGGAGAACTAGAGCTTTTACACTGTGCAGAAAAAAGATCAAAGTCTTTACACCACTAAATATATAATAAAGGTGGAGATATGGAGGAGTATCATACTGTGCTACATCAGGAGGATATGGGCTGGTTCAGACTCTCATTAGGTGGAGCTGGTAAGTGTGAGCCTGTAGAGTCTTTAAGACCACCAACACCATCAATTTAGATGGGTGTCTCTAAACTTCTGACTGGTCCTGTATGTGTTTCAGTCCTGAAATACCTTGGAGTCTCTGGATCTGTCGTGTGAAGCTCTCGGCCTGGTGGGCGCTGGCTAAACGCTCTTCTTCCAAGAGACCTACAGACAGACAGACAGAGAGAGAGAGAGAGAGAGAGAGAGAGAGAGAGAGAGACAGAGAGAGAGACAGAGAGAGAGACAGAGAGAGAGAGAGAGAGAAGGAGGCAGAGAGGGAATGAGATTGACAGCTGAGCTCCTGGCAGCAAGAACTATTTCACAACAAGACCCTGATTAACTACATGAACCAGTCTTGATAAGCAAGAACATTGTGAAATTACCCAAAACAGAGAGGACATCCCAGAGTGGGGTG